>CM068717.1:30706896-31144396 GCA_035079005.1 Fraxinus americana | reverse complement strand
TGTATTAAGATTCTGGGCGACTCGAAGGTTCGAGCGAAAACGAGGTTGTCGCTCTGAGCGATCGTGAGACACTCCATTCGCCCAAATTCTGGGCGTCTTGTAGGCTTGGACGATGATATTACTGTGTTCGTGGGCTTTCTCTGCATTCACCAATAACCTTATTTGGGTCTTTATCCTGAACTCTCAAATTGGGCTTCACTTTTTGGGCTATTCAATTTGGGCTGTACTTTTAGTGTGTCAACAATTATATTTGTAAGTAGATGAGCGAGAGGGGAAGAGAGAGAAAGAGATAGCGAATTATCTCAGAAATAAAAAATACCACCCTCTAAAGAAAATATTTTTCTTGTTTTTGAGGAAAATATGATCACATGACCAAAAGTTAGAAAATATTTCTCGTGAAAAAATTGTTAATCAAACACAATCTCATAGTTGTGTTGTATTTTGTTGAGTGGGTTTATGTCTCGATAGTCGTAGCCAACTTTCGTCTAGGTAGTAATGGTTTTTTAGTATAGACAAGACACTTTGATAATAAAACACAATTTACTATCGAAAGGCATAAAATTGCTACAATATTCTAAGAAGTAAAATCATGATCTTGAGACAACATTAAGTTCAATGATTTCTTGTATTGAGCCCCTATTTGTTCCTGTTTTTTAAAACTCATTTAACCATGAATTTTGTGAGACCCACAATTTTTATCAATTTTTCAAATCCTTCTTTAACTTTTTTTTATTAGAATTTACTAAAATTTTGATTTTTAATGAAATCAAACAAGAGCTGAATATTTTATTGTAGATACATTTGTAGAGATTTGATCTATGTGTAAATAGGAAAAATGGTAATTTTTTATTAAATAATTAAATTTCTTCATGTTTAATTATCGTAGTAAATGTAATAAGAGAATGTTTGAAAGTTCTTTTTTTTTTTTTGAAGGAGGATAATTTGTAAGAGACATTATTTCGATGTTGATTTTATGTTGTTGACAAGTGACATATTAGACCTGTAATTAGTTCTCTGTTGGAAGGTTTTTCTCCCCTCCTCCGCCGGTGAGGGTTTTCTTCCTCCTTCCTTTGGTTTCCTCAGTGAAGGCTTGTTCCTTCCTTGGTGAAGGTTTCTTCCCCTTTTCCCTTTCCCCCTCCCCTCTTTCCCTAACAGTTCTCCCTACCAGTTCTGGCGGGTGCGGCTTTGGGTTCTTTTCCCTCATTTTTCCTTGCCTCTCTTAATCCTGGGTTTGATCGGCCCTGGGGTGGGAGCTTTTGGCTCCCCCCTCTCCCCATCCCCTTTTCTGTATATTCTGTTTTCTTGTGTTTGGGGTCGTGGCTGGAGGTGGTGGCCGGCGTGTGTAGGATGGTGATCCTGCAGGGGGAGCGGTGTTGAAGCTTCTGCTGGTGGGTTACTACGTTTTGGGCCGGTTCTGGTGGGAGTCGTCTGGTGGTGTATTTTCTGGGTTTTGTTGGCGTTTTTGTATGGTGAGGCGGTTTTCCTTTCGGGGTTGGGCTGCATGAACGTGTTGGTTTGCCGGTGCTCTCTCCGGTCTCTATGGATCTTCAATCACCGTTTGGTGAAGTTCTTGATGTGTATTGATGGTTAATGGAGTTCTAGATTCTAGATTTCCATGCTTCGGTTGAGGTCTTTTGGAGCTTTTTCCGGTTGTTCACTGTGGCTTCAGTTGGGCTGGCGTTTGTTTGCCTTGGGTTGGGGTCTGTTTGGTTGCTATTTTTTCTTTGTTTATTTGTCTGGTCTTGTTTGGCCATTGTAGTAGCTTGAGCTTAGGCTTTGGTAGCACTTTATCTCTTTCTGGAGGGCTTTGTGTTGGAGGTTTATCCTTCTTGTAACCGTTTGCTATTGCGTTGTTCAATGAAGTTTCGTTTCATTTTCAAAAAAAAAAGTTAGTTCTATGTTGGAATTAAAAATGTTGTGGTTGGACAATGAATATTTTAGTCAGAGTAGAAGGTATCCTACCAATAATAAATTGTTAGTGAAAATTAGTTTGGCAAGAGGCAAATTTTTTTTTAAAATTAAATTTGTAGAAATTTATGGGCCTAACTCATCTCACAAAACCGGTTCAATAAGAGAGATTTGCCACATTGTTTATAGGGAAAAATTTACAGCTCAGGTGTTTACTATTCCAAAATTAAAAATCAGGCCCCAAAGCTTAAAATTACAAAAATCAGGTTTTTCTTGAATTAATTAATTACATTTCAGAATTATTATATTAAATTAAATATTTAACTGTAATATAATAAAATTAACCCACCCCACCCCATCCCCCATTGCTCCGGCTACTACTCCAGCGGCCGGCGGCTACTCCAACAGCACTTTAATTTCGGCGACTGCTCCGATCCGACGACTTTTTCGAGGTCACAGATCAAAAAATCTATAGGTCGCGGATTATTTCGAGGTCACAGATAAAATTTTTTGTAAATCGCAGATTATTTCGAGGTCACAGATTTAAAATTTTATAGATCACAGATTATTTCAAGGTCACAGATCAAAAAAATTAAGGTCACATATTCTTTTTTTAAGTTACAAATTATGAATTTCAAAGTCACAGCTCAATAGTAAGGTCACAGACACCAAAAAAAACCCACAACATTTCAATAGCTAGGTCACAGACACCAAAAACAACCTACAACAGTTCAATAACTAGGTCACAGATGCTTAAAAAAATCCACCACAGATCAATAGCTTGGTCACAGAAAAAAAATCAGCTAGGTCACAGAAACAAAAAAATCCACTACAATTCAATAATTAGGTCACATACACCCAAAAAACCAATTCAATAGGATAGGTCACAAAAAAAAAAAAAAAAACCAACAGAGTACAGTAACTAGGTCATAGACACCCAAAATAGTTGGTAACAGACCCTTCGTCTCATCCACCGCCGACCCTAATTCGCCCCACACATAAACACCACACATTTGTACATCAACCTCCACCATAGTACCATCACCACGCAAATCAGCAACCCACCACCACACAAACACACATCAACACCACTTTTCAGTCGAGATAGAGAAAGTTACAGGTTCTTCCAATCGCCATTTTGGGGGAGGGGGAGAGGCAGATCAGATATGAGATTGAATAAAAATTAAAAAATATATATAATTCCAAAAATCTGCACTGTCTTTCTACACTCAAAAAATAAAAAAAAAATTAAAAAAAACGTGCAGCAGCATCGACGCTACTGGGTCCAGCAGCGTCGACGTTGTTGTCGGTGTGTGCGACACAGCAGCAGCGATCTGGGGGGGAAAGAAAGGGAGGGGGAGGGGAAGGGGGGGAAGAAAGGGAGGACAGAAGGATGGAGAGGAGGGAGAAACGAGGAGAGGCGGGTGGAGGCGGCGGCGGGTGAGAGAGGGAGGAGATGTGAAATGGATTAGGGTTTGTATAGGATGTTATATTTAAAATAAAGTGGGTGGGGGTAGGTAGTGGGTTGGGTATATATGTTATTTTAATTTTATAAAATCATTATTAATTAAAATTATAAAAACCTGATAATTGAATAAAAGACTTAAAAACCTGAATTTTTAAAATGTAAAAGAAAAGGCATGGTTTGGTGTAATTTCCACTTGTTTATAAGTTGGCCCAAGATATTGTCCACAAGCGATATGAGATTTATTTCTAACACCCTTCCTCACGTTCACTACGCCAAAAAACATTATTTGCAACATATAAAAGACAACATTCGCTAGTTAAATGTTGCTAAAAGGGTCTATCGCAACATTCTAATACTTGAATGTTGCTATTGCTTAACAAAATTGAGTTTTGGCAACATTTTTTAAGTAAATGTTGCTAATGTAGCCTTTTTGCAACGTTTTCACAGTGTTACGAAATTTTTTACCTTTCGCAACGTGTTTTAAACGTTGCGAAAAAGCATCTTTCGCAATGTTTAAAAAACGTTGCCAAAGATACCTTTTGCAACGTTTTTAAAACGTTGCGAAAAAAACGTTATTTTTTAATACAACGTCTACACCCACGTGAAAACAAGCCCTAATTTTTGTTCCTCCGCCTCTCCTCTCTTCTTCTCCTAATCTCTTTCCCAGCATAGATCTCTATCATCTCTATTTTTCTTTCCGATACTCTTCAATTTGTACCAAGACCTCAATAGAAAACCACACGCAAAAGATACTGT
The DNA here is from genome assembly GCA_035079005.1 of Fraxinus americana. Classification (NCBI taxonomy): domain Eukaryota; kingdom Viridiplantae; phylum Streptophyta; class Magnoliopsida; order Lamiales; family Oleaceae; genus Fraxinus; species Fraxinus americana. The sequence continues at coordinate 31,140,264 of CM068717.1, read as the reverse complement.
ACGAAACCCAGGAAAAAAAATTAACTACGGCGACGGGATGGAACCTTATGATATTGGCCAAAATTTGGACAGAATATTAACCTCTGACGGCCCAATCTTTCCGCCTCCAACTGAGTTTCAATCAGAAGAAGGCTTCGTCTTCATGAATGGCGAAGGTCAGATTTCTCAATTTTCCTTTATTTTCCCGTAAAATCTGAAGGTTTCCTCTTCGTTTTTTTCCCCTTAAATTGATAGAGCACATTGACTTTTTTCAACGATTTCCTTTGTTCTTTTTTGTTTTTCCTTTTTTGTCGATTTAGTTATTTTGCCCTTTAAGTGAATTTTTGGTCAATTATTGAATTACACACAGGTATTTAATTTTTTGGTTTATTGATTCGTATAATTTGAAACTTCAATTGGATTTATGATTTCGCCAGTGCAGAATGCCTTTTCTGCTGCGTTCGGACGAGGACTGGGTAATTGTCTGTTGACATTATTATGCATTTTGATTGTATGGCTGCTTGTTTGAGTGGAATTTTTAAGGATCTGGAAATATTGCTAATTATAACTAGTGCACAAAATTTATATATCACTCGGATATAGTACATTATCATTAACCCAAGTGAATTTCATGTTGTAAGTGGCAATTAGAGTTTCTGTTTTCAGCTGCAGTTTTCTGACAATCACCTTTACTTCTTTCCGGAAATTTCCTCTGACTGTGTAATAAAATGGAAGGTGTGGAGAGATGACACTTTTATGAATTTGATTTGATTTTTTTCCCAGGAAGAGGCTACTGAAGAATGGCAAAGCACTGTGGATGCAGTAGGAGATCCTTAGCCTGTAAGTAAATTTTCACCTGCATAAGCATAACAGGCTGGAGAGTGTTTCAAATTATTGTTTAATATTGTTCATCTGTCTGGTTCATAATCAATGTGATCTGGTCCTATCTGCGAATCATTATGGTAGCTAATGATAATTATGGCTTTTCTTATTAGTAATAAAGTGTCTAAATTTGCAATTGAAGTTTTGACAATATTCTGGAAATATGATTACTTCTTTTTGGTCTTTGACACCAATTAAAAGCTAATTTTGATGCAATATCCTGTATATTCTATCTTAGATTGTAATTTATTAGACACTATATTTAATCCAGCTATATTTTATATGATTTGGCTTCTTATAAGAGAGATAAGATGGCACTATATGATTGTAATTTATTAGACACTAAACGTGTGTTTACAAGGAAATTAATCTCTCTCGGGTTACTCCACTATAATCTGATCTGGTGACAAGGAAGTTCTGGTCTCCTTTTTTTCTTTTTCTTGGGGTGGTGTTTGTATGAAGTTGACCTTTAGTTTAGCATGCCTGAAAGCCATCCTCTTTATTTGATAAATTGGAGTTCCAGATGTGTGTTTACAAGGAAATTAATCTCTCTCGGGTGACAAGGAAGTTATGTTTCATTAAGGCAGAGAGTTATGTTCCAGAAGAGAAGGACATCTGTGGAGAAAATAGCCCAAAAGAGAAGGACATCTGTGAATAAAACCTGATCCTCTTTTGGTGTTGCATGACTCTGATTTAAATATTCTGATGTGTTATCCTAGTGAAATGTGAGCATCTGTCAGAGGTTCGTGGAAGAAATTTGGCCATTTCTCAGGGGGTAAGTGAAGATACTATTACAAACTTATATTTTTTTCTTTTAATAGTTTCTTCTCCTTCGCACCCACCCCTGGTTTATTTGTTCTTTGGATTTAAATGCATATTTAACTTGAAGATTGGAAGGATGGGACAACGTTGTCAACAGATGGTGAAAATTGGAATGCAGGACTTCTTGGTCTGCTTTCCCATCAAGCTTAACGGTTAGCTACAATGCTCTTCTTTTTTATTATGGTGGTGCACATATTTGGTCCCTCACTTGACAATTATGATAAGCTTAACGGTTAGCTATGATTGTAACCTATCAGCCCTTACCATTAATGATACTTATACAAGTGTTAGTGAAGATGAATTCATAAAGCTGTACCTCTGTGTGTCAAGAAAAAGAAGAAATTTTTTAAATAAATGCATACTGGAATCTTAACTTTCACAGTTGCAAAAAGAATCACACAGGAAGTAGTCTCTTGGGATTTTGGCCGCCAACTCTCCGGCATGTTGGGAAATGGTGGCGATCAAAGAGCCGAAATATCCCATTCATACACCACAATCCGCTTACATGAGATCCGGTTTTAAATCTGTGAAAGAAGGTAATACTTTTGCACACATTTCTGTTTCTTTTTCTGATGCCAAATTTCGAAGTTGGAATTTTGCTCGTTCTATCTTGCCTCTTCAATGAATTTCTATAGTCCCTACCACTAAAACTTTACTGGAGTTTCATTTACAGGAAGATAGTTACCTGATTTAAAAATTTTAACATTTAGTTCATATAAACATGCAATAAAAAGCTTCTAAGGAATTTTCGTTTCGTCAGAAGAAAGATATTGTTCCTTTTCCCTTATTTAGGTTTAAGGGAATGGAACTGTGCAAGAATTCTATGCAACAGGAGAATCGGAAAGACAGTACTCACAGCAGTGCAAATCATTTGGGTGATGACTTGTGTGCCTGGTATTAAAGAATAGCTTTTTTGGGTTCCAGTGATCATGGCGGACAATTCCGAGCCCTTGAAGAATAGCCTGGTATTCACTTTTCTTGGTGTATTCATACTAGTTGCTTGACTTGTTGGACAGTTCCGAGCCCTTGAAGATCAGTTGCTTCAGCATCAGGATTATCACCAGTATGTGAAATGTGTAGTTTTTGGGTAACTTTCTGGATTTGAAGGAAAGTTGTATGTTGGTGGCATATTACTAGTTTTTACTAATAGAGTCAAGGTTTAAGGTGTTGAGTTAGCTAGCTTTCCCCTGTTGTATCACATTCTAATATTCAAGTGTATTGATTTAGATATTTGTAATGAAATTATCAAATTTTATGCAATTTCAAAATTTGTTCACAAAGATTCATTTTCAATTTTGCTATTCAATTACATAAATTGCAAAAAAAAAAAAAAACAAAAAAGGGCAACGACCCGAGTAATTTTCTCCGGCCGTTAACTTCATTATACGTACTGTCCGCTGTGGGGAGTAATTTTCTCCCCTCACGACTTTCTGGACGCGTCCCCCAAGATTCGAACTCAAGACCTCCAACTCATATGGGAGACTTAAGTTGAAACTTAGTACCAATTGGGCAAGTTGTCCAATTGGTACCAGGTTTCAACTTAAGTCTCCCATATGAGTTGGAGGTAAAAAACGTTGCAAAAGACCTCTTTTGCAACGTTTTTTAAACGTTGTCGTAGGTCTTTTGCAATGTTTTTTAAACGTTGCTGTATCTCTTCCCTCAACAGCAACACCGGACTTTGCAACACACGCTAAAACGTTGCAAAAGGCATTTTGCAGCATTTTTTGGCCGCTGCAAAAGGCCTTTTTTTGTGTAGTGGTTGCGCCAGTAATTTTTTCTGGTCCTTGTCACGGGGTAAGTAGTGTGGGCCCACATCAATCTTGTGGTAGGCTTTGATACCGTGTAGAAATTTATGGGCCTAACTCATCTCACAAAATCGGTTCAGTAAGAGAGGTTTGCCACATTATTTATAAGCTGGCCCAAGATATTGTCCACAAGCGATGTAGGATTTATATCTAACAAAATTAGTTGTACAAAGTTGTTAGTGAGCGGCTTTAAAAAATAAGTAAAATACTAAATATTACTGATTTAACTAAGTTTATAATTTTATTGTCTCTCTTAAATATTAGGGGGAATATATTAGGTTCATAAATTACTTCACCATTTTTTTAAAGCGAGAAAATTCGTCACTAACTATAATATTATGTTGTTCATTTTTGAAATGTTTAAGAGTCTTTTATGTTAAAGAAATGTGAACTTTTATATCATATTTAATATATTTGAGTTATGACATTTTTGGACGTGTTAATCTTCTTATATTCAGGACGCATAAAGTAAAATAAAACGAAATAGCTTAATAGAAAAGTGTTATGACTTGATATTTGATGATATTTCTAGAGCTTCATAATAAGTAAATGAATGATGTGTACGTTGAGGTTTCTAAATAAATGGTAATGATTTAAGGCTTATGGCACGTTGATTTTGTGGGCAGTTGGAGACATCCCCATTGGTTATTTAAAAAGTAAATTGTCGAGGATCCAAGGTAAGTAAACCTGTCCCCGCTTTCACGCGTGTGTCATATGGTCATATGTATAAATGTATTATTTTATTTTCCCTTACGTTAACATGATATTTGATTATTAATTTTTATGTAATTGATGATTCCAAATGTCAATGAGTCAAGGAATGTTTTCAAAGATATGTATCCCAAATGTTTTTGTTAAAATGTTTATGTCTATGCCACGAAAGGTGTGAGTGAGAAATAGGACGTGGGGGACTGGCGCACCCATTCGATGGGGGTTCCAAATAATAATTGTTCACTGCATTTTAATTGGCTAGACGATACACCAATTGAGCTCACGATGTCAATGTTAAGCTTTTAAAGAAATGAAAGAAAGTGAATACATATTGAGAAATGATTTTTATTTTAAAGTAATTCATATTCATATCATAAGTATGCATTATATGCACGAGGTTTGCTTACTCAATGTTAGCTCATTCCACGTTATCCCTTTTGAAGAAAAATTAAATAGCTTTTCCGCGTTTATGATTTTAAAAGGAAATAAACTATAATACTTTCAAATCTTGGTACATAGATTTGGGAGTGTTACGTAAGACCTACCAAATATGAGCTTATTGTCAAATTGAATGAAATGGTTGGGAGAGACAAAACTTTGCTAAGGAATGAACGTTTGGTTTTAAGAAATAAAATTGTAGAAAATTAATGCATCAAATAACAAACTACCATGTAGAACGATTACCGATAGTTAATGACTATGAATATTATTATTCACTTTTAAATGTCAATGAGGAAATGACATTTTCTTAGAATATAAAGCTCTTCATGGCCAGAGACAACAAATGTCTTGTCCCATCCCACCTAGTAGAAAATCGATATAGGAACTGAGAACATGTTACTCCACTCGGACTATTATTTTCCCCACCCATCCTTCGTCACCAACTTCTCCCATCTATTGGCTCAATAATCTTTGGATCTTTTGTTCTTTGGACATGGAATATCAACATTTTATGTGCAAAGATCCACAAGCCATTTTGGACAAAGTAGGTTATTTGGCTCGCAGATTGCTACCAAGATAGCACACTGAAGTTTTTGCTCTGAGGCACGATAGGTTCTTCTAAGTAGCATTCGAGCTCTTACTTGGGAGCTGAGATTGATTATCAGATTGGATGAACTGGTTATACTCATTTAAACAATTAAAACCAAAGTTTGGGTGTAGTTGTCTTTCTTTGATGTTTCCAGGAAGCTCTTCTTCAAACTCTAAATTTGAATCACTCATGGTTTATTCTTCTTTGGTTTTGCGAGTAACATAATCATCATAAAAAGCCTATGAATGGACTCTGAAATGGCGGTCACTTCTTAGATACTAGAACTAGTATCCTACGAAAATTCGATATACTTCATTTCGTTTTGAGGATCCAAAATTGTAACAATGGCAAGTACAAGGAATATGTTCTATGATTCGAACAAATTTATCTGAATTTCTGGATTCTTTTATCAAACTAGCTTGTAATTCTTGAAGATTAAGAATATAGATGCCTACACTAGCATGTTTTGTCTTGAAAAGAACTTCCAACATCACATACATTTTGGATAAGTTTACAAACATCTCTGACTCTCTTCCACTCTATGGGATATCACAATCCTTGTAATAATCCATGATGCTACCAAAATTCGTATCTGGATGAATTCAAGCTGGACGAGAGAATTCCACGCAGTCTGGTCTTCAATACCTGAAACAAAGGCAGCAAGGTGTGTCCTCGATGCCCCTCCGATGCTTAAGTCAGTTAAACTTCTTGAGAGAAATTTTTGTGTTGAATGATTGAATTAAAAACGTACCTTAATGGCGAAGTTGGGTTGTATATTTATAGGTGCTGGTGGAGGAGTCCTAGAAGGATTGGACTTCCTGTAGTTTGAACTGCTTTAGGTATTTGAGTTGCGTTAGGATTGTAGAGTTGGAGGTAGGGGAGAGTTTTTAATGAATTAGGAGTTCATGAATGACTAGGATGGCGGGGATATGAGATGTGTGCACGACGCGCCGAGGCCCTCGAGCTCGAGCTCAACAATGAACTTTTTGGCATAATTGGGGAGGCCCAAGGTCGGGCCCTAAGTTCGAGGTCGGGCCCATTATGCGTCATCATAGGCCCCCGTGCATCGAGGCCATAGCTGAAACATGATCTTGAGTTGTGGGCCTAGATGTATCGAGGTATCAGCGGATTGGGCCAAATTTACTGGGCCTTGGTGCGTGACAGCTGGGATGCCACGTATAGACCTTATGTAGGGCAATTGGCATCGAGCTTCGATGGGTGACACTTGGCAGATCCAACGACTCAGATTAGAGGACCTTTGACCTTCCCTTTGACCCCTATAAATACTCCCCTTTTTCACATTTCATTTTCAACTTTTCACTTTTCACTCTGAATCTTCGGTAGCTCAAGTTCGAGGCGTAGAGGGTTTGTGAGCGTCTATCTTTAGGAGGTAAGTGTTCGAGCTTTTAAGTTATTTATTTATGATGCCGAGTAGCAGTAATGAGGGATCGAGTGGCAGTAGTAGTAGTAGCCCGACGTCTAGGAGTTCAGACGCTAGAGCACCCGACTCCGATGTTACGTCTATCATCCCCATGGCAGTACCCATTACATCGCACCCCGAGGTGGAGGCCATACGGACTTACCCTAGGATACCGACCATGTATAAGGAGCATGTAGTTATAAAAATAGCGAAAGAGTTCGAGGTTATGCCCTTATGCGATGTCAGGACCCCCGAGCGTAATGAGAATGTGTTGGATGCTCGGGATGGAGAGATCACATTTTTCAGATATGCTCTTAAGGCTGGGCTCAGGTGGCCACTACACCCTTTTTTCATAGAATTCCTGACCTCATACCTGATTTGCCCGGGTCAGCTAGCCCCGAACGGCTGGAGGTTGTTGGTCTATTTTTTTATCTTGTGTAGATATCTCGGGGTTGAACCTAGGACCGACCTTCTTAGGATGGTGTATGACTTGAAATTCTCTCTGGGGTTTAATTGTTTTGTGTATTTGTCAACAAAGGGAGGATTTCGGACTCCAGAAACCCGAGCTCTCTTTGTGCTGGAAAGAAAGATACTTTTTCGTAAAACCGCAGAACTCTGATCACCCCTTTAGGCCAATGTGGTCGGTCCCCGATAAGGATAGGTTTAATGAGGGGCAAGCTTACCTTAAGGTATTGGAGAGGGATAGGCTTAGGTTAGTCAACCACGAACCACTTGCGGCTAAGGTCGATTATCTGCTCGAGGATTACACCCTCGACCTCGCCAACGTGAGGGGCATCGAGGGTATGAGTCGAATTCTTACAGCTTCATGCATTAATACCCTGATCTTAGATCGATTTAACGACTTGTCCGTTTAGTATGCAGATTTTGAAATGTCTTTCAACCCGTCAGCACTCCTGGATAACGTTCACAAGAAATCAAAGGGGCCGAAGCCCAAACCACCAGCCCCGTCCAAGGGGAAGAAAAGAGCTCGAGATGTTACATACACCAAGGTGGTCAACGAGCCTGGGCAGCCATCGAAGAGCCCCGGGCTCCATTCGCAGCCTTCTCCCCGACCTTCCGCTTCTCGGGATCCACCAGAGATAGTTGACTTGGAGGAAGATGCCTCTCTTTCCCAAGAGATGCTATCCATGGTGGCGAAGTATAAAGGGGAGGTCGACCCTGGGGAGGGAGTTCGAGCCCTGGAACTCATCACTTTAAAGGTACATCCTCTACACGTCGAGCGTTTGCCTTGTAATATTTTTTATCGTTCGGGGCTTCCTTTTGTTCTGATCGATGCTGTCATTGTAGGCTTTAAGCATGGCTCGGGGCCTATCTCTGAGAAGCCTCGAGTCTTCAAAAAAAGTGGAAGAACTCGAGTCCCAGATCGAGCAGAAAGAAAAGCTCATCAGAGAGCTCAAGGTCGAGCGTGACCTGGCTCGCATCGAGATGAGAAAGATGCGAGATAAAATGGGCGAGATAAAAGATGAGGCTGAGGAGGTGAAGCTGGAACTTATCCAGGTAAAGAAAAGGGTCGAGGACCAAAAGGCTAAGGCTCAGCTCAAGCAATCGAAGAGTTTAAAAATACGGCTCGGGCTCATACCACTATGGCCTGAGGTTGGCTCGGTCTTACCTGAGGACTAAATTACCCAACGGCGCCAAGCCCTTTATAGAAGACCTGAAATCAGTGAACGAGCTCGCGAATGAACTCGAGCTGTCTATGTCAGAGCCCGAGGACAATGCTGATGAGGAAGTCGCAACTCCCGAAAATCCAGCTGACCCTACAGACCTAGATTAGGCCTTTCCTAATATGAAATGTAATTTCTTTTGATTTTGTTGAAATGCAAGCACATTGCCTGACCTAGGCTCACTGAATGTTCGATGTTTGTTTGTTTGTTTTTTTTTTTTTTTTGTCGTGCATTTTTATTCTTTTCTATTGCACTTCGACGGTTAAGTTGAACAAACCACACGATGTGTTAATTGGCCGTTTAAGGGCCAAGTGGCTCGAGTCCTCTTAAGTAGGTCAAGCGTATTACTGGTTAGTGTAATGGCCAAGTAGCTCGAGCCCTGTGGAGGAGCTCGAGCGTATTACTTGGGCATTTGATGGCCAAGTAGCTGGAGTCCTGTAGAGGAGCTCGAACGTATTACTTGGGCATTTGAGGGTCAAGTAGCTCGAGCCATGTGGAGGAGCTCGAGCGTATTACTTGGGTGTTTGAGGGTCAAGTAGCTCGAGCCCCGTGGAGGAGCTCGAGCGTATTACTTAGGCGTTTGAGGGCCAAGTAGTTCGAGCCCTGTGGAGGAGCTCGAGCGTATTACTTGGTTAAGGCGACTTTAGTTTGGTTCTACTGGACTAATTAGGCTTACTTTGTCAAATGGGTTATTCAGTTTTATCTTTCAAAGTTAGTTGTTTAAGTTTGACAAGGTCTCAACAGTTGCATTGGATTAGTTAAGTTCAAACAGTTCATTGCGATAAATGTAAATTGCAATACAAGGGAAGAAGCAAAGTTTGTGTTTCATTAATAAACTAAGGAATTACAAAGTTGTGAATTATAAGAAATTTAAGCAGCAGGGGATCAGGGAGTTGGAGCATCAGCAGCAGGTTGAGGCACTTCAGTAGGCTGAGACTCTTCAGTAGGAGCATCATCAGATTCAAGCTCCACCACCTCGTCCTCCTCAGCCGGAGTCTGAGGAACCTCATCCTCAAGGAATTCAGCCTTTAGTTCAAAGATGTCCCAACTCTGGATGCGTCTCCTCCAACTTCTCTAAGACCTCCTGGTATGCCACCTTGCTCCAGTAAATGCCGAAGCGACGATACTCTTCTGTGAGATGGAAATTGGCAATATAGTTCTTCACCGCAATATCTCGAACTTCGAGCACATCAGCCTCATACTTCTTCACCTCGACGGCGTACCACTTCAGTTCATTCTCCATGAACTTGTTGGCATCTCTACTTCCAGCCAGCTCCAAGTTCGCCTTCTCCAGGGCCTCGACGGTGACCTTTTGGTGGTTCTCAGACAACTCCACCTTCTTGGTCAAAGGTGCCACCTTGCACTGAGACTCATGTACTTCTTTCTTTAAAGCCTCATTCTCAGCGACTAGAGAAGCCCGCTTGGCGTCATCAACATCTTTCTGGATCCTCAGCTCTATGTTTGCCTCCTTTTTCTCCTCAAGCTCAGCCTTAACAGCCTTAAGCTCATCCCGCAAGGCCCTATTCCTTGACTGAATATCAGCAAGTACTGTCTGGCACTCAAGTGCCACGCCAAAGGCCCTGGCAGTCTAGCTCACCAAAGTGGCCGTAAGGTCCACTGCGTCACAGGTGGCGACGTAGTTTTGCCACCTCTCCATCTAGAATTTATTAAACCCCTCGGTGGCAGACCTCACCTTAGGCAGAAGCATTTCAATGAGAGTAGGGGCGATCTTGTCATCCCTACCAGCCAGGAAGTTCCCAGACTTCCCTGGGGTCCTCTCTACAGGCTTCTTCTTGGTAGCCTCGGCAGTCTTCGCTGCGTCTTCTATTATTTTTCTGGATTGAGCCACCGAGGTAGCATCAATGGAAGATTGCAGGAGCTTGTGATCCCGAAGCTGGAAGACCCACCACCTGGGCCCAACTTTCTCTTTTTCTGTAGCTCCTCCGCCACACCCTTGCCCTTAACAACAGGCGGCTTACCCCCATTCGCCACCTCCTTGGGGGCCTTCTCCTCAGCGTCCTTATCGTTCTTGTCCTTGTTGAGGCGATCCAGCTTGGACTTCACTTGCTTGGCCCCCGAGGACCCAGGCTTCAGTACCTTTGCCCCAGCCGTGGATGTAGCCTTCATGATGCTGGCCATGTCGGGCAAGGCGTAGTCCTTCTTCTTAAACTTATCTGCAAGCACTAGCAGAAAGGTTAAAGTCATGAAAAGTCATATGAAAAGTTGAAGTGAGGAAGCTTATACCTTTTGGGGCCATTAGTCCGAAATCAATGAAGTATCGATTCCTCTCAATGAGGTGGGCAAAGCTTCGAAGCTTCGGAGGCTTCTTGTAGATATCAGCAATCACACTACACTCTGCCTCGGTCAGGTCATACCGAGTACTACAATCTACAAACCAATAAACAATAATCAGTAATACAAAAATATGCTAAAGCCAAGGAAGACTTAAGGCGAGGCACTCACAAGCTTCGTAGTACTGGGTCGGCACGGTAACGGCTGGGACAGCATCTCCCTCAACCATCTGCCACCTACCCGTAACTCAGAACTAGGACTCCTTCCACCCCTTTATGGAGGAGGGAAGCCCAACTACGAATGGGGCATAGGAGCCCCAAGGGGTGATGTAGTACCACCCCTTCGAGTCGTCCTTCTCTACGACCCTAGCATGGAATAAGGTTTCAAAAACGTGAAGGGGCAAGTCCTCGCCTAGGGACACTTCCTTCCAGAAGAAGTAGGTCCCCACGACTTGGCTCCACCCATTGGGAAGAATTTGGGTGGAGGACAACATAAAGGTCTTCAGCACCGCCCTAAAGAAAGGGTGCAGAGGCAGACGTACTCCTGCTTTAAGCAGGTACTCACTAAAGGCTACACAGTTGGCTATGAGTTCTACGTAATGGGGTGTGTGATAGGTGTCCCTAAATTCGGCTAGTTTGGAAGGGGTGATGTTGGATGGGATCTTAGCTGCCCCCCAATCCGCTTCGTAATCTATAGGCTCCTCGGACATACTGTACCACTTACCCGAAGCCCCAGACACTGACTCCTCCCCACTTCTACTACTGTAATAGCCAAAGACACCTCGACAGACATTGCGAAAGGAAGATGGCTACAGAACAGCTACGATAATGGTGTTGAAAGGTAAAGAAAACTACTCAGATAAGAGTACCTAAATGCACAGGGAAGGTTCGCTGAAAAATTCATCGGAGAAGATGCAACAGCAAGAACTTGAGAGATTTCAGAGAGATTTTAGCGAAGGTAAAGTTTGAAAATGACAAAGTTCTGGCTTTTATACTAGTAAAGGATTCAGTCCTAGCCGTTGGATTGGATCTCAGTTAATCTGAGGTGTTCAAAGGTGAATAAATCCTAGCCACAGATTTCGAACGGTTTTATACTTTCAACGCTCCAGATCCACACATGTGTGTACCAGCACCGATCCGTGCATGAACGTATTCTCGAAACCACACGTCCTAATTATTAGCCATCATTATAAATTGAATTCGAACAGCTGTACGGTTATTGGAATTCATCTCGATGCAGCTAACTTGCCTTGGAAATATAAGAAACCATCGTATCACAGGCACTAATATCAACGAATGTAGCCTCGGCAGTTCGAATATGAGCTCGCCTACCTCGACAGTTCGAATATGAACTCGCCTCGCTCCAAAGGACTTCAGCTTCGGAAGTTCGAATATGAACTCGCCCAGCTCCAGAGTAATTCAGCCTCGGCAGTTCGAATATGAACTCACCTCACTCCAAAGGACTTCAGCTTCGGCAGTTCGAATATGAACTTGCCTCACTCTAAAGTAATTCAGCCTCGACAGTTCGAATATGAACCCGCCTTGCTTCAGCTCCAAAAGAACTTCAGTTTTACAGGCAACTTTCTTAACCTTACGCTTCACACTTCTTGAATTCCACGCACAGTATAAATATCTCTGCCTGGACTTAGGGGATTGATGTGAAGTACGGAAAATTAAAACTTTTTCTGACTTATTGAAAGTCCACGCCTGGCATAAATAACCACACATGGACTTGGGAGATTATTGTTACGGGTCATAGATGGAAACAACGCGTGGCACCATATTTTAGCAGTGGGACCAGCTTAATTAAATCAGGGTATATTTTCCTAGCCTCAGACGTGGGTTCCGAGGCCATCGTCGTTGTTCCGAGGCCACTGCTGTTAACTATAAGCCACGGTTCGGTGAACATGCACTGTCCGAGGATCCCTAGCAGCTACTGAAGACCCACGCGTGAAGATCCACTCATGATGAAAATCTTGATGTGAATGATTGACGTGACTCTTATGTAAAGTTTATTTGTGTCTTGTCTTGTCAATGTAAGAGCAGTTAATGCTTCGTAAGGCTAGGAGAGTCAACTTGATAACTAAGACTTGATGTCTTGGCCGAGGAGATGAGGTCACGTGTAAATTGATCCAAAGGTCACCATTTATCTTGTAACACTATAAATACCCACACCATGTAACATAGAAGGGACTAATGCAATTCTGAAGGAAAAACTAAATATTTGGAGCAACATTTCTCTCGTTTCAACAGTGATCCTTACAGCGTATTTTCCACTACAAATCGTCTTTATCGATTGGTTTCTTATACAATCGTGTCACATTTCTCGCCGGAAGCCTGAACGGAAACGTCTCGTGCCTTAGAGCCACTCCCACGCCCATTTTCTGGAGCCATCTTGACTGTTGATCGGTACTAGCGTGTTGGATCAAGTTTGCCTGTGCACGAGTGGGCCTGACATCTGTTGGCAACATTTTTTGGGGTCAACAATATATATATATATATATATATATATATATATATATATATATATATATATATATATATATATATATATATATATATATATAGCGACGGGAGGGAAGTTTTTAACTGGAGAAGAAAAATAAGAAGTGGAGATGGGTTTTGGAGCTAGGTTTTGAAAGCAGCCCCATACTATAAATAGTTCCAATTAGATCTTCTCTCTATCAAGAACAAAGGGGAAAAATAAGTTTCCCAACAATTCATAATATATTATTAGATAACAGCTGTTCTCCTTGACTTTTGTTGTTATCCTTTAGTTTGTTTGTTTGTTATTTTTGAATATTCAAATGTAAATATCTCTGAGCTATCTCTGAGCTATAGCCTTATATTTAGGATCCTTTATTACAACTTGTATTATATAATTCTTTCAATAGTAATGGAAACCGTGAGCTTCTGCCCATCGTTGTTTATGGTATCAGGGTACCTTTCTCCCCATTGAAAAACTCCAGTTTTTTTCTCTTCCTCTATACACTATAATGACTACTCCAACCACTTTGCTGGACACTCCAAACTCCTCCTATCCCACAATCACAACCACTTCAACAAATTCAACCACTCTCCATACCAATGAATATCAACTCATCACCATCAACACCTCTGCTCAAGCCCCACTCAAACTCACTACCAGTAACTATGTCTCTTGGAAACTTCAGTTTCAAACTCTTTTTATAGGCTACCACCTTCTTGGATATATTGACGGCTCCAAGCCCTATCCACCTCTCACTGTGATGACAAACAATTCAACCACACCAAATCCTGCCTACAACATATGGGTTCATCAAGATCAGCTCATCCTTAATGCTCTCATTGGCTCACTTTCTCCTACAATCATTCCTTTTGTTGCCAGAGCCAAAACATCACAGGAAGCATGGACCATCTTAGCTAGCACCTATGTCAAACCATCCCGAAGACGTATTAAACAAGTCAAGACTCTTCTCAAAAATTCCACCAAAGGCACTCTAAATATTACTGACTTTCTTCACTCAGTAAAAGCTTGTGTAGATGAGCTTGCTATACTTGGTGCACCAATAGATGAGGAAGATCCTACTGAGAAGATTCTCGATGGACTAGGAGATGATTATATCAAATTGATTCGTGCTGTTCAAGCTCGTGATAACCCCATTTCATTTGATGAGCTCCATGAGAAACTCCTAACATTTGAAGCCTCTCTTCAAGGAAAAACAAAGGGATCTGCTCATTTTCCTGCAACTGCCAACCTAACAACCAGGACCAACACAAACTGGCGACCTCAAAATCCCAACAATAATTGGCGTCCAATCCCTCATGGCAATAGTGGCTGGCGCTCGTCGCCAAATTCCTATGCTTGTCCTGCATTGACTTCAAAATCTGGCATAATAACTCGTGACAATCGTCCACCACCATGCCCTTACTTCGGCCATTGCCAGATCTGTGGCATTCAAGGACACACAGCCAAGCATTGCCCGTCATTCCAATTGGTTCCAATTCAGCCATCAAACCGAAACTCTACACCGTCCAGCACTCCATCAACTTCTTGGCAGCCTCGAGCTCACTTTGCTGCTAATATTGCCTCCAACAATCCAACTTGGCTACTTGATAGTGGTGCATCTCATCATGTCACAGCGGACTTAAGCAATTTATCTTTTCATTCTCCCTATACTGGCTCCGACGATGTTATGATTGGAGATGGCACGGGTCTTTCCATCACACACACGGGTTCCACTTCTCTTCACACCCCTAACTCTTCATTTAAACTAAACAATGTCCTCTGTGTGCCAAACATTAAAAAGAACTTAATTTCAATTTCTCAATTTTGTACCACCAATAATGTCTCTATTGAGTTCTTACCAACTTCTTTTCAGGTGAAGGATCTTCGTACGGGGGCAATTCTTGTGCTGGGTAACACTAAGGATGGTGTGTATGAGTGACCGACTGTCAAGTCATCCTCCCCAATTCTTGCCTTCTCAAGTGTCAAGACCACTTCCTCCAATTGGCATCATAGATTAGGACATCCAGCCTTTCCAATTTTAAAGCATATTATTTCTGATTATCATTTAGATTTGTCATCCCCTTTGTCCAAAGATTTTTTATGTAATGCGTGTTATTGCAATAAAAGTCATAAGCTATCATTTTCTACATCATCTCTATACTCTTCATAGCCTCTTGAACTTATTTTTTCTGATGTATGGACTTCTCCTATTCTTTCACATGATGGATTCAAATATTACGTCATTTTTGTTGATCATTTTACCAAATATATCTGGTTTTATCCACTACAAAAAAAATTTGAGATTAAAGAAATCTTTATGCGCTTTAAAACCACTGTGGAAAATCTTTTCAACAAAAAAATTCTCACATTGTACTCATATAATGGGGGTGAATACATGGCCCTTAAAGACTTTCTAGCAACAACTGGCATTTCTCATCTCACAACTCCTCCACATACACCTGAACATAAGGGCTATTCCGAACGACGACATCGTCACATAGTTGAGACTGGCCTCACATTACTTTCACATGCTTCTCTTCCATTAATTTTTTGGTCCCATGCTTTTGCCACAGCCGTCTATTTAATCAATAGAATTCCCACCAACACACTTGGCCTTTCCTCACCATATGAATCAATTTTTGGTACTGCTCGTCACTATTCCAAACTCAAGATTTTCGGATGTTTATGTTATCCATGGCTTCAACCATATTCCTCCCATAAACTTGACGCTCGCTCCAAACCTTGCATTTTTCTCGGGTATTCGTTGTCTCAAAGTGCTTACTTGTGTCTTGAACCATCTTCCACAAAAATATTCATTTTTCGTCATGTCCAGTTTGTCGAATCTATGTTTCCTTACACATCACTACATGATCAATTACCACGTCCTGACTCCACTACCTTTGATACCTAGGTTCCTCCAATAATTATTGTTAGAGTTCCTAGTCCTCCCCAGTCGGTACACACTACCTCATCTGCTGGAAGCCCATAAGAAATTCCAACGTGTGCTGATCCTTCATCACCTCCTACCATAGACACTTTACGGCCACCCCCTCTACATGTGACTACAACATTGGAACCTCATCAACATTCAATACCACCAACCCAAGGCAATAGCCAGCAACCAACCCAACAACCAAACAACCCACCACATACACACCCAGCTCCCCCAACCACTAACCCCCATCGCATGACTACCTGATCTAAAAACAACATACATAAACCACTAAGAAAGCTCAACATTCATACACAATTTAACCCTATCTCCGCCATTGAACCCACAACTGTAACCTAAGCTCTCAAAGATCCCAACTGGCGTCGGGCCATGTCCGAAGAGTATGATGCTTTAGTCCGAAATGGGACATGGGAGCTTGTTCCACCTATCTCTGCCTCTAATATTGTTGGTTGTAAATGGATTTTTCGTATTAAATGACATTCTGATGGTTCTATTGACAGGTATAAAGCTCGTCTTGTAGCAAAAGGTTTCCATCAATGACCTGGTGATGATTACCATGAAACATTTAGTGCGATTATTAAACTTGCTACTGTGCAGCTTGTTCTTAGCATTACTGTTAGTCGTGGTTGGCCTCTTCGCCAATTAGATGTCAACAATGCATTTTTACAAGGACATATATCGGAAGATGTTTATATGGCCCAACCTGCGGGCTTTATTGACTCTGATCGTCCAACATATGTTTACAAGCTTCATAAAGCTATATATGGCCTTAAACAAGCGCTGAGGGCTTGGTACCATGAGCTGCGCCAATTTCTTCTTGTTGCTGGTTTTAGAAATTCTCATGCTGATACTTCCTTGTTTGTACTCAACAATGGTACTAATATTCTCTACCTCCTAGTCTATGTTGATGATATCATTCTTACAGATGATAGCCCTGCCCTTGTTAATCAGTTTATTGATCGTCTTGCTCAACGATTTTCTCTCAAAGATCTCGGGGCTCTCTCCTATTTTCTTAGTATTGAAGTGGTTCCTCACCGTCATGGAATTTTCCTTTCACAGCGTCGTTATATTATGGATCTCCTTGCTCAGACTAATATGTGTGCTAAACCTGTTTCCACACCATTACCTACTAGTCCTCCTATCAGTTTACACTCCGGTACACCTCTTCCAGATCCTACTGAATACCACACTATTGTTGGCAGTATGCAATACTTGTCTCTGACACGTCCAGACATCTTTTATGCAGTTAACAAATTATCTCAATATATGCATCAACCATCAACTGAGCACTGGGCTCTTGTCAAGCGTATCTTGCGCTATTTATGTGGTATGATAAGTGTCTAAAAACACACTTATTCGGCACTTTTCTGAAATTAATTAGAATTGATATTGAGTATATTTCTATTCATAATTGTGTAATTTTCAATTTTGTAGGCTAAAACCCCGTCAAGAAAAAGAATGGAGCGAAAAAAGGAAGAAAAAGGACTAAAAGTACACAAAAATGTGAAGATGGTGACTGAAATGCACAAGTCAGAAAATGAAGGACTTGGAGTGAAATTTATCAAGGGTATACATGAAATGGAAGTCAAAAGTCAAGGGCCAAATTGTACTAAATCAAAGTTTAGGGATCATTTTGTTTATTTTTCAAAACATTGGGGACTTTAATTACAATTTTCCCTAGATATTTTGGATTACTTTGTTGCTAAGAAATGAAAATATCTCTCCCACCTATAAAACTACATGCTTGGCACGTTTTTTTGGGGAGTTAGAAGAGGATAGATTAGTTTTAATGGGCAAAGCATGCCAAGCTTTCTATAGGAGCCCATGATCCATATTTCATGGTTCCTCATAAGTCTGAGGGTGCAATGGTGTACAAGGAGGTCGCTTGCCAAAGCTATTCAAAGAGCATAACAAGTCCAAATTTGACGCATGAGTACCTCTTCACAACCATCTATTCAGGGAAGTTTCATTATTCCTTTAGCTTATTCTTTTTCACATTGAGGACACTATGAGCTTTAAGTTTGGGGGTATTGAGCCTTGCCGGCTATTGATGTTGAATTGAGTTGATGTATAGCCTTGCCGGCTTTTCTATGCGCTTTAATTGGCGATGTTGTATTGATATGTTGGATAGCCTTGCCGACTTTGAATTGTATGATGTTTGAAATTGTTGTTGATTCATAAATCATGCATGGCCATCCAAATATGTTGTTATGCTGCAAAATTTTTTCTGAAAAATTGCTTGTCCATGTGAGATTATGAGTTCGATTGAGCACATTGTTATGATTGATTGTTATCTGGATGTGGTAATGATTGTTTGATGGGAAAATTTTTGGAATTGGTAGAACTTAGGTTGTGAGTTATTATGGAAAAATTATATCAACCTATATCCATTTATCTTTCACTTTACCATGTTGTAAAACAAGTTTGGGGGTGATCGAGCCGGTGAATGATTTTGTTGAAAAAATGTGTTGATTCCATGCATGTTAAAAAAATGTCGTGTGGAGTGTCTGTTGCCAAGTATAAGCTAGGTATTGACCATATGCTAGGAATCTACGCCTTACTGTTGCTTAAAAATGAACATTGCACTGTGTTAAAACCATGTCTCACTTCGTAGCCTTTTTGACTCGAGTTATTAAGTCCGTTGGGATATTTCAAAACCTGGTACCCTTTGGTCTAAACAACCGGGGAGCTACCGACCTAAAGCTTGTTACAAGGGTCAAGAAGAAAGCTTAATGGAGTGAGGTGAATATTGAACTGATATTAAAAGAATTTGATTTGGTGCAATTATAATTGAACCTAGGCGTAGATAACTAGTGGGTTTGACTTACTTAGTATAAACTTGATTGTAATGCACTCATTAGTGGAGAATCATCACATTTATAGATGTTGAAATTACCGGTTAGATCCAACCGAACTAGAGCGGAAAAATAAAAGAGTGATTAGAGAGCGATCTTTAGATTTACACTTTGGGGGTAAACAAAAGAAATATCTATTCGACTGTGTGAATCTCAAGAGTGGGAAAGAATATACTTGACTACTGAGGGTCGGGTTGAAGCCAATCTAAGAATTTTTTTCCATCTTGATGATTGTTTCATATTCTAGATGATGATTGAAAATGACTGTGCATTTACATATTGATCAAGCATTGGATGAGTTGATTTATTTTTGATAGCATTATTTGGAGTATGGTTGTGAATTGACATACAATTTTATAACTCTGTTATATTTTTGGCAAGCTGTCTAATATATTGTTCTTTATTGCATTTGCACGATTATGTTAGAAGTAATCTTGCTCGAGATGAGCAAGAACTCAAGTTTGGGGGTGTGATAAGTGTGTAAAAATACACTTATTCGGCACTTTTCTGAAATTAATTAGAATTGATATTGAGTATATTTCTATTCATAATTGTGTAATTTTCACTTTTGTATGCTAAAACCCCATTAAGAAAAAGAATGGAGCGAAAAAAAGAAGAAAAAGGACTAAAAGTACACAAAAATGTGAAGATGGGGACTGAAATGCACAAGTCAGAAAATGAAGGACTTGGAGTGAAATTTATCAAGGGCATACATGAAATGGAAGTCAAAAGTCAAGGGCCGAATTGTACTAAATCAAAGTTTATGGACCATTTTGTTTATTTTTCAAAACATTGGGGACTTTAATTACAATTTTCCCTAGATATTTTGGATTACTTTGTTGCTAAGAAATGAAAATATCTCTCCCACCTATAAAACTACATGCTTGGCACCTTTTTTTGGGGAGTTAGAAGAGGATAGATTAGTTTTAATTTTTTGTTTTAGTTTTTAGTTTTAGTTTTCTCTTTTTTTCTCTCTAGTTTTCTTCTTCCTTTTCTTTTTCTTTTCTTTTCTTTTGGTGGATCGTGGCTTGTTTTGAGGGATGAAAAGTTGAGAGCAAGGAGATTAAATATCAAAGAATACTTAGAGATGCCTTGAAGGAGTTCAAAACTACACAAAAAAGGTTATATCTTCACTTTTTGAATTCCTTTATTATTGTCCAAGTTTGTAATGTATTATACTATGAATCTCCTTTGTTTTCATATATATAAAATGAGCTAAGTTTATTGTGTTGGAATTTATGGATTGAACTTAAACTAGTTGGTTCATTGATTATCGATATATCTACATGTTTAGTGAAAAAATGTAGTTGTTATCAAAATCATAGTGTATTGATCATCATGTTTAAAATGATTTCATTTTTGGTGACGCTTAGTTGGAATTGTTAGGTTTTACTTCATTTTTGGTGACGCTTAAATGATTGTAATTAATATTGATGTGATTGTTGTAAAATAGTTGCATTAAATAGACCGAAATGATCGATACCTGGGTTTGTCTAGTATACTAGGCGCGTCTAGGTGATATAGAAATATACATCTACCTCATGTGATCCATTGAGCTATTTTCACAGAAATTCATGCAATTGATTAACTTTGTATCGACATAGAAATATGCGGTATGAATTAATTAATTAGGGTTAATATGCACTCGAAAGAGGGTATTAGCTAAAACAGAATAATCGGGTCTAACTATCGCATTTTGATAATATGCATCGGCACATTATTGGTTCGAGATCAATGAAACAATAGTTAAGCGACATTGTAAATTCCAACCACACTTTTCCCTCCGAAATTTGCCAAGACACCTTTATTTTCTTATTTTGTAGATTGTTAGTTTAATCTTATGTCTTTAAATGTGCGTGTTTATTTTTATCGTTAGAATTAAAATCGATTAAAGTTGTGTAATCCAAAGTATACATTCCTCGTGGGATCCACAATCTGGACTCTTAAGGTCCACTTTATTACTTGAACGCGACCCGTGCGCTTGCGGTACGATTTTCAGCGAACAAGTTTTTGCCACACCTTAGATGAAGGAGCTATTTTTTATCGTGATTCTCCACTCTCTCTTCATGCCTTCTCCGATGCCGATTGGGGTGGAAATCTTGGTCGTAATCTTATCTCTTGGAGTTCAACGAAACAAAAAACTATTGCTCGATCTTCTACGGAAGCTAAATATCGTTCTGTTGCATCTACTGTTGCTGAACTTAAGTGGCTCTGTTATCTCTTGACTAATCTGGGTATTGGTTTACCTCATGCTCCTGTAATCTATTGTGATAATATTGGAGCCACTCAGTTGTGTTCTAATCCTGTGTTCCACTCAAGAATGAAACATGTTGCAATAGACTTTCATTTTATTCGGGATCAAGTTCAGACAGGTTCTCTTCGTGTAGCTCATGTTTCCTCTGATGATCAACTTGCCGATGCTCTTACAAAACCGTTGCCTCGTTCCAAATTTCAATCTCTCAAAGTCAAGATTGGCCTCTCATCCCGTGGCCTATCTTGAGGGGGCATATTAGATGACAGCTGTTCTCCTTGACTTTTGTTGTTATCCTTTAGTTTGTTTGTTAGTTATTTTTGAATATTCAAATGTAAATATCTCTGAGCTATCTCTGAGCTATAGCCTTATATTTAGGATCCTTTGTTACAACTTGTATTATATAATTCTTTCCATAGTAATGGAAACCGTGAGCTTCTGCCCATCGTTGTTTATATATATATAAAACCAAGCGCCTTTAGTCATATACTATTTCTATCATACACCGGAGGAAGAAAGAAGGAAACAAACTTTTCATATGTCGATTTTGCAGAATCAGGTGTGTATTGATTCTATCACATGTATGCGCCACTTTTTCGGCGAACTTCAGCCAGCGATTTCTCCTCTTTAGTAGAAGCATCGTTGTCCTTATCTTCGTGAAACTATCATCCGAGTAAAGGTGTCTTCGGGCGACAATTCCTTTTCTGTGATATTAATCCGACTCCATCCTTAACCGAATTTTGGTATCGAAAGCCCTGGTTTTTCGATGAGGCGGCTTACTTCGATAAGTGTGGTCGTAAGACGGATCTGATTTTTTCGACGGATCGAGATTATATGTGAAAATGGAGATGTTGAATGAAAAGAAATGGGAAAATCTCAAATGATGTCATTAAGGTTGACGATAAAAAAATAAAATAAAATTGAATTAAGAAAACGCGACACGTGGTAGAATGAACAATGCCAAGATTTTTGTTCTTTTATTAGTGATTGAGGATTCGGAATTTCACTTCAAATGATTTAAAGCTCCTCTACCTACAAAGTTAGAGAGCTTACCTCTAATTCTTTCAAAATTTTAGTGAATAAATTTTAAATTTGCGATTCTCGACCATAGTTCGTTATCATTGTTTCCATTTCCCTGAAAATCACTTATTTTCCTTCAGATTAACGCATGTAATTACAATCAAATCTGGATTTTCAGATAAAATTTGGCATTGTAAATGGAGCTTCAAAGATTCATCAAACAACGCTTAGGTTTTTAATTTTTTAAAAGCATTTTGCAATATTATATATTAATCGAAGTGAAGGATGATGATGATTTGCTACCAATATCAACACCCACAGCATCAGCAGCTGTACAATCCCCGCCTTCAATTATTCCAAAGAAGGACAAGTCATTCAATACCTCGAGCATTTTTTGGGGGCGCGGCAGGTACAAATTTTGGGCATTGGCGGAAATTTTGTTTCTGGTGTTCCGTTCTATGCTCACCGGCAGCACCACCCTCCACCGGTCAGTTGGAAACCTCAACCGAAGATCCGACAACATCGACTATCCCCCCACTGACGATCTTGATGTTCTTGTATGATACTCGTACCAATATGTACATATTGAAGTTTTATATGTCTTTATCCATATATGACAGTTTTGATGAAAGAGTTAATTGATTTTAAAGAATACATATGACAGCATAACTTTTAGATGAGATGATTTAATGACGTGATTTTGTTTTCATTAGGACATGGAGGACTGTGAGAATTTTGTAAAACACTTGTGGGGTGTGCACATGAATAGCAGGAGGATCAGGTTGCAGGGTTTTTTGCAGGACGCTTTTGTGGCAGCATATGAAGACTTAACCAGCGAGTTCCTGGAAGTTCGGGAGGCAGCCATTTCAGAGATTGCTAGGATGTCTGTGGGCTACATTGAGCTCGAGCCCCCTCCTTTCCATATGTTGGTCAGTACGATTTCTATATTTGATTTTAAGTTTTTTTTAGCTTTGAAAGGATTCCATTAGAACAAATGTGGACTTAGAACTTAGCTTCGTCTCATGAGAAATTTGGCTAGTATACTTGTTTTAGGAAAATGTGAAATTCATATATGTATATTGATTTTGCAATTGAGTATAAAGAATAGTTTTGAAGAAAGAAAATAGTTTATAGATGAATTGATAAAGACTTGTGTGCTAGGAATGTAGAGCATTAGGACTTGTGGGTGAGAAAAGCCTATAAAGATGGTTTGTTAGTGATGCTACCAAAAATCGTACCTGGATAAACTTAAACTGGATGAAAGAACTTCGCGTGATCCGGTCTTCAATACCAAAAACAAAGGCACCGAGGTGTGTCATCGTCGCCCCTCCGATGCTTAAGTCAATCAATTACCCGAGAGAAACTTATGTTGAATGCTACATAAAAATGTACCTTAATGATGAGGCTAGGTTGCATATTTATAGATGTTGGTAAGGGAGTCCTAGAAGGAATGAACTTCCTGTAGTTCTAGCTATTTTAGGTACTTTAGTTGCGTTGGGATTGCAGAATTAGAGCTAGGGTAAAATTTATAATGAATTGGGTGTTTATAACTAATAGGGCCTGACATTTATGGGAGGCATTTGTGAAGATCGAGGAGGTGCAAGGATAACGGATTGTGCAATCGATCTACCACAGGCCTTGAGCTCGAGCTGGGTCACTGCCCATTTTTGGCCCAAACGAGGAGGCCCAAGGTCGGGCCGTAAGGGTCGAGGTCGGGTTTATGGGACATCATAGGCCCCTGTGCATCTTGGCTGCAGCTGAACTATGAACTCGATCTGTGAACCTACATGCATCGAGGTATAAGTAGATTGGGCCAAATCTAATGGGCCTTGGTATGTGACAGCTGGGTTGCCACGTGTTGACCATGTATAGGTTAGAGGGCATCGATCTTGGATGGGTGACACGTGGCAGAACCAATGACAAGGATCAGAAGACCTTTGATCTTCCCTTTGATCCCTATAAATACCCTCCTTTTTTACCTTTCATTTTCACTTTTTACTCTCAATCTTTAGCAGCTCAAGTTCGGGCACGTAGAGGGTTTGGTGATCGTCGATCTTTAGGAGGTAAGTGTTCGAGTTCTTAAGTTATTTATTTAAAATGTCAAGTAGTAGTAGCGAGGGATCAAGTGGTAGTAGTAGTAGTAGCCAAATGTCTAGGAGTTCAAATGTTAGAGCCCCCGACCCCGAGACTACATCCCTTATTCCAATGGCAGTACCCATCGCCTCGCACCCTGAGGTCAAGACCATAATGACGTACCTTAGGATACCGACCATGTATAAGGAACATATGGTTATCAAAATAGCAAGGGAGTTCAGGGTTATGCCCCTGTGTGATGTCAGAAGCCCCGAGTCCAACGAAAGCGTATTGGATGCTCGGGACAGAGAGATGCCCTTAAGGTCGGGCTCAGGTGGCCACTACACCCTTTCTTCATCGATTTCCTAACCGCATACTTAATTTGCCCAGGTCAACTAGCCCCAAATGGCTAAAGACTGCTGGTTTATTTTTTTATCTTGTGTAGGTGTCTCGGGGTTGAGCCTAGGATCGACCTTTCTAAGAATGGTATATGGTTTGAAATACTTGTCGAGGTTTAATTACTTTGTGTATTTGTTACGAAGGGGGGTTTAGGATGCCCGAAACCTCGAGCTCTCTTCATGGTTGGAAAGAGAGGTACTTTTTTGTCAAACCACAGAACCCCGACCATCCCTTTAGGCTAATGTGGTCAGTCCCCGATAAGGATAGGTTTAATGAGGGGCAAGCTTACTTCGAGGTTTTGGAAAGGAATAGTCTTAGGTTAGTTAACCACAAACCACTGGCAGCTAAGGTTGATTACCTACATGAGGAAGACACCCTCAACCTCGCCAACGTGAGGGGCATCGAGGGTATAAGTCGAATCCTTACTGCTTATGAGTTGTTTCCCCGAACTAAGCTCGAGCTAATGACTTGTGTTCTTCCTTCGCAGATTTGGAGATGTCTTTCAATCCGTCGGCACTTCTTGACAACATGCACAAGAAGTCAAAGGGCTCGAAGCCCAAGCCACTAGCCCCGTACAATGGGAAGAAAAGAGCTCGAGATTCTTCGTCGAGCAAAATGAATAGTGAGCTTGGGTAGCCCGTAAAGAGCCCTGAGCTTCATTCACAGCCTTCTCCCCAACCTTCTGCTTCTCGAGGTCCCCCAAAAGTCTTGAATCTGGAAGAAACACTCTCGATGCCCTTTGATCCCTTCAATGGTGGCAAAGTATAAAGGCGAAGTCGACCCCGGCGAGCGTGTTCAAGCCTTGGAGCTCATTACCCTAAAGGTATGTTCCCTTCGCGTCGAGCTTTTGACTTGTAATATTTTATATTTTATAAAGCTTTGTCTTGTTCTAATCAACGTTGTCTCTGTAGGCTCTGAACATGGCTGGAGGTTTATCTCTGAGGAGTCTCGAGTCATCGAGTAAGGTGGAAGAGCTCGAGGCTCAGATGGAGCAGAAAGAAAAATAAATCAGGGAGCTCGAGGTCAAGTGTGACCTCGTTCGTATTGAGATGAGGAAGATGCGAGATCAAATGTACGAAATAAAGGACGAGGCTGAGGAGGCGAAGCTGGAGTGTATCCATGTGAAAAAAGGGGTCGAGGACCAGCTGATCAAGGCTCGAGCTCAAGCAATCGAGAAGTTTAAGAACTCCGACGAGCAAAAGATATTGCTCGGGGAATATAGCTCGGGCTCATATCATTACAGCCTGAAGATGGCTCGATCATTTCTAAGGACGAAATTGCCTGACGATGCGAAAC
This sequence comes from Fraxinus americana, assembly GCA_035079005.1. Classification (NCBI taxonomy): domain Eukaryota; kingdom Viridiplantae; phylum Streptophyta; class Magnoliopsida; order Lamiales; family Oleaceae; genus Fraxinus; species Fraxinus americana. Next base: position 31,114,304 of record CM068717.1, on the reverse strand, counting down.
CCATCATAGAAGACCTGAAGTCTGTGAATCAGCTTGTGAACAAACTTGAGCTATCCGCGTCCGAGCTCGAGGATGATGTTGATGAGGAGGTAGCTACCTCAAACGATAAAGATCCCGCAAATGCAACAAACCTAGCTTAGGCCACTTCCCGATCTCGAACGTAACTTTTTGATTTTTGACAAAAATGTAACAAGTACATTGCACGCTCTGGCTTAATGAATGATCGAGGTTTTGTGTCTTTTGATCGTACATTTTCTTTTGCGTTTCTTGTACTGCACTTCGAGTCAGGTCGACTCATGCCATACAATGAGCTCGAGCATTGTACTTTATTGGTTTTTAGGCCAGTTGGGTTGAGTCATGGCCTACAATGAGCTCGAGTATTTTACTTTGTCGATTGTTGTTGATGACCTCGAGTATTTTACTTTGTTGATTGTTGTCAATGAGCTCGAGTCATGTTGAAGAAGCTCGAGACGTATTACTTGGCCATGTTTTTGGCCAAGTAGCTCGAGTCACGATACTGTAAGGAGCTCGAGCGTTTTACTTGGCCATGTTTTTGGCCAAGTAGCTCGAGAACGGGTTTGTAATGAGCTAGAGATGTATTACTTGGGTGATTGTGAGCCAGTAGCTTGAGTCATGATACTGCAAGGAGCTCGAGACGTTTTATAAGGCCAGGTTTTTGGCTAAGTAGCTCGAGTCCAGGTATGTAATGAGATCGAGACGTTTTACAAGGCCAGGTTTGGCCAAGTAGCTCGAGTCTAGGTATGTAATGAGATCGAGACGTTTTACAAGGCTAGGTTTTTAGCCAAGTAGCTCAAGTCCAGGTATGTAATGAGCTCGAGAAATGTTACTTGGGCGATTGTGAGCTAAGTAGCTCGAATCATGATACTGAAAGGAGCTCGAGACATTTTATAAGGCCAGGTTTTTGGCTAAGTAGCTCGAGTCCAGGCATGTATATGACCTCAATCTCGACCACCATAAGCTTGTTGACCTATGGTTGATCATGACCTTATTGTTTTGATTATAACAAACAAGTCCATCTTGTTTACTAACAAATTGAATTGAGTGTTTAAGTCTTCAAAATTATAAAGATTATTATTTACACTCAAATGAAGTACAAGTGAAGGTTAAACGAGTATTCAAGATAAATCATTCGAGATACAAGTCAAAGAGAGGCTCGAAGAGATCAAGAACATTGAAGATAGAGCTATTTATCGAACCTCATTTATATATGTAAAGGTATAACTCGTCAATGTTTAGCAAATGCATAAAGCTCAAATATTTATCATAAATTCATCACTTGCATAAATTGTTTTGACATGAAAATGATTTTGAAAAATAAACATTTGTAATATATCAAAAACTTTTAAAATCATTTTCAAACGTCCCTCAAAAGATCACACTTCAACTTTCAATCAAAAAGTTATACTCCGATTTTCAATCTCATATTGGGATAGATTTTTGACATGGAAGATGATCTAATTTGAAGATTATTTCTGAAGCAAAGTTGTAGCCCTTTGCGTTAGCTTTCTAACCCATTTTGAATCACCTTAATCGGATATCGGGAGAGAAAGATATGATGAAAATACTGAAAGTTGTGCGGCCTATCTGCATCATCCGGTCGACCGGTACAACTTCCGGTCGACCGAAACGTCCGGTCGACCGAAAGTCCAATGGGTAGATTTTCAAACGGCTATATTGACACTTCCGGTCAACCGGTAGTTACTGTTCATCAGCCGGAAGTGCCTGCAACCTTCCTGTTTTGCTCTATAAATATACATCTCTTCTCTATTCAATTTCAACAACTTAGAAGAGATTTTTGAGAGCTTTTTTATTGAGAAATCATTGATATTACTTGAGTATAAATTCTATTTCATTTATTACAAAGAATTTCTTGATTGTTCCAACCTATTTTATTCATTTTATCAAAAAATCTTTTCTAGCAAAGAACTCTACACAAATTTCATGTATTCTTCATTCTTGATAAAAGTTTTCTTTACCAACACTTTGATTTAAAGTGTAAATCTCTCTTCATACTTAACTTATATTATTTGTTAAGAGAGATCATTGGTTTGGAAACTTTGATAGAAAGAATTTCTTGATTGATCAAAACTAGTTTTTATCCATTTTATCAAGAATTCTATTTTGCAAAGAACTTCTCACAATCTCATCTATTCTTCATTTTTTGGTAGAAGTTTTCTTTGCCAACACTTTTATTAAAGTGTAAAATCTCTCTTCATACTTGACTTATATTATTTGTTAAGAGAGATCATTGGTTGGAAACTTTGATACAAAGATACAAACTATTTCATTATCCATCATTCATCAAAGTTTACAACATCAACACTTGAGCTTCATTATTTGCTATCTATTGAAGTGTTTACATAACTCTCTAATACTTAACTTGATTATATCATTTGTTAAGAGAGTTTCTTCATTGTAAAATTATACTTATTTCTTGACGGTTTCGAGAGCCTTGTGAAAACTCGATTGTAAGGATAGTGCTCCTTGTTGTAAATCACCTAAGGATAAGTGCTCCTTGTTGTAAGTCACTTAAGGATAAGTGCTCCTTGTTATAAGTCACTTAAGGGTAGGTGCTCCTTATTGTAAGTCACCTAAGGATAAGTGCTCCTTGTTGTAAGTCACTTAAGGATTGATACTCCTTGTTGTAAGTTACCATTATAGTGCATTTGGCCTTGCTCGTGACGGAGAGCTTGGTAACGGGGGACGTAGATCATTGGATTGGATCGAACCTCCATAACATATCGTTTGCATTCTCTATCTCTTTTACTTAACGCATTTACTTCGCACTAACTTATATTTTTCTATTTACGCATCTACTTGTGTTTAGAATATTTGCACACTCATTATATTAGAATCTTGAGTAATTAACGAAAAAGTTTCTATAAGTAATTCACCCCCCTCTTGGTTAGTTATTCTTGGGCTAACAAAGCTTTCCCTACAAATAATTTTTGAGTAGTCATAGGTCGGGGTCGAGTACAGTTTTGTGCCTGCTTCGATGTTATTGGGACAACTTGTTGCCGTAAGGGACTTGAGTGTTCTAAAGTAACGAATGTTACTAGGCGTATAGACCATATCTAGAAATTAAAGCACTTGGGCTCGCATGACATAAAAGAAAAAGAACTAACTGTAAAAATAAAGACTCAAAACAACTTAGGCTTCCCACGGCCAACTACTTGTAGTACATTTTTAAGTTGTCAGTGTTCAAAGGCCTTGGGAGTGGCTTCCCCAAAGTGTACCTCAAACTGTATGCTCCTCCCCTCACTTTTCATATGACTTCGTAAGGTCCTTCCCATGCGGGTCCTAACTTACCCGGTGGGTGACCAGCGGCAGCAGCATTCCAGAGTACTAGATCTCCAACTCTAAATCTCCTTGTTTTGACCTTGGTGTTGAAGTGTTTGGTTGTTCTGTTCTGATAGCTAGTGGCACTTTTTAACGCTTGCTCCCTTACTTCCTCAAGCAGGTCGAGATGTTCGGTTATTTGCCCTGCGATGTATGGCTCAATCATCCTTTGAGTTGGAAGGCTTACTTCAATTGGTACCGTGGCTTCCACGCCAAAGGCTAACATGAAGGGGATTTCACCGGTCGCAGTCTTGTGAGAGGTCCTATATGTCCACAGGATGGCGGGTAGTTCCTCTGGCCAATTACCCTTCTCATCCCCATTCCTCATCCGGAGATCCTGCAGTATGATACGATTGGTTACCTCGACGAGGCCATTGCTATAAGGATGTGAGACTGATGTTAGGCAGTGGTTGATCCCGAGGTTGTTACAAAATTTCTTGAATCGTGTATTATCAAAATGTCTTCCATTATCTGTTATCAAGACCTTTGGTATCCCGAACCTGCAAATAATAGACTTCCATACGAATGACCTGATTTTTATCTTGAAGATGGTTGCCAACGGCTAGACTTCTACCCATTTGGTAAAGTATTCCATTGCTACAACAACGAATTTTAGCTGTCCATTGGCCAATGGGAAGGGCCCGAGAATATCAACTCCCCATTGCTCAAAGGGCGTAGCGCATGGGATGGATGTTAACTCCTCGACGTGAGTATGTATGATATTGCCAAACCTCTGGCACTTGTCACACCTCCTGACATAGTCTGCTGCGTCTTTCTTCATGTTAGGCCAGTAGTACCGGTACCTTATGAGCTTGTAGGCAAGCGTACGAGCCCCTTGATGATTTCCACTTATGCCTTCGTAAACCTTTGCTAGGGCTTGGAGAGACTTGGGGGGTTTGATGCACCTTAAGTAGGGTAACGTCAGACTCCAGGGAAACAAAATTCCTCCAATAATACAATACCTCGCTGCTCTAGCCTAAATGCTTCTTGTCTCCCGGTAGTTATACGGTAGGTTTCCACTATTTAAATACTCCATTATCGGGTCCATCCAAGAGGGCTCATGATCGATGTCCATGACACTCGGCTTTGGATTGATGTTGGGTTCTGTTACTATCTTCAAGTGTATCATTTTGTCAAGTCCATCCATTCCCATAAACATGAGTCTAGATAGTGTATCGGCCTTCGAGTTGTCAGCTCTTGCAATTTTCGTAATCTCACAACTCTTGAACTTCCTCCGAAGGTCATGTACTTTCAAAAGTATAGGCTCATCTTTTCATCTTTTCTCTCGAAGGTGTCCTCGATCTGGCCCACCATAAGTTGGGAGTCACTAAAAACATTGACGTGCTCGATCCCGAGGTTGTGTGCCAGCTCTAAAGCTAGAACGACGGCCTCATACTCCGCTTCATTGTTGGTGGCTTCGAATTCAAACCTAAAGGCACATTGGATTTCAGTCCTTTTTGTTGGGTTAGTGATTATAACTCCGGCACCTGACCCCAAACTATTCGATGATCTATCAACATATATCTCCCAAACCTCTGAGGTCTTGCCTGAGTCGCTATCCTATGGCCCCCGAGTTTTAGGGGTAAGTTCTGCAATGAAGTCAGCCAATGCTTATGTTTTGATCACCGGACGTGGTTTGAACTCTATGTCGAACTCGCCTAGCTCAATTCCCCACCTAAGTAGTCTTTCGAAGACATCTAGTTTTTGAAGTATATGTTTCGGCGGTTGATCAGTGAGTATAACAATCGGATGGGACTAAAAGTACTGGCAGAGTTTCCAGGCGGCCACAATCAGGGCAAGAGCAAGTTGTTCAGCCAAGGTGTACCGAGTTTCTGCAACAAAGAGTACTTTGCTTACGTAGTATATGGGTCGCTGGACCTTACTAACTTCTTTCACTAAAACGGCACTCACTACACTTTCAGAGATAGCCAAATATAGTAACAACGTATACCAGGTTCTGGTTTAGTGAGGACCGACGGGGTTGCTAAAGCTTCCTTTAGCTCTTGAAAAGCTGTATTGCACTCCTTATTCCAATCGAAACATTGGTTACCTCTTAGAACTTTGAAAAATGGGAAGCACCTGTTTGCTGCCCAAGATACGAATTTTTTCAGTACTGCGATTCTACCTGTTAGTTTCTGTATATCCTTCTTACACTTTGGTGGTTCCATTGAAACCAAGGCTTCTATCTCATCGGGGTTGGCCTCTATTCCCCTATGGGTGATCATGAATCCCAAGAACTTACCGGATCTTATTCCAAACGCACACTTTGCGGGATTTAACTTCATTTTCTATCTTTGTAGTGTAGCAAAGACCTTTTCTAGGTCAGTGACATGACTGTCCACCTATTTGCTTTTAACGACCATGTCATCAATGTAGGCCTCAATGTTGGTGAAGACCTTATTGACAAGTCTTTGATATATAGCTCCTGTATTTTTCAATCCGAATGGCATGACCTTGTAACAGTAGATGGCTGAGTCTGCCATGAATGAGGTCTTCTCCTGATCCTCCTCTGATATTAGAATTTGATGGTACTCAGAAAAAGCATCTAAGAAGTTGTATAATTTGTGGCCCGCGGTACTGTCTGCAAGATTATCAATTCAGGGTAGGGGATAGCTGTCTTTAGGGCATGCTTTATTTAGATCTGTGAAGTCGATGCAAACTCGCCACTTTTCGTTAGCTTTCTTGACCAGAACCACATTGGCGAGCCACTCAGGGTATTGGACCTCCCGTACAAAGTTGGCACTGATGAGTTTTGCAATTTCTTCTCGTATCACCTCCCGTTGTTCAGGTGCAAACTGTCACCTTCTCTACCTTATTGGTCTGGTACTGGGGTTTACGTTGAGTTTGTACACTGCAATTGTGGGGTCCATTCCAGGCATGTCCTTCACGCTCCAGGTAAATACATCAATGTTGGGGTCAAACAACTGATGAGTTCTTCCTTGATCGTGCCGTCAATACCTCGACCAATAGTAACTTTCCTGCCAGGCTCGAGCTCGACCTCATCCATTTTTTCAACTGGGGTGAGCCTCCATCAGTGGTCGAGCTCAACCTCCACCTCCAATAGCTATATGATGTCTGCCTTGATCTCTCTAACACTAGTGACATAACACTGTCTAGCCACTTCTTGGCTCACTCGAACCACTCCAACTCCTTTGCTCGTTGAGAATTTCACTGCTAGGTGGAAAGTTGAGACAATTGCCTTGATCACAATCAATAGTGGTCTTCCGAGTATGGCGTTGTAGGCCATGGGGCACAAACAACCTGGAACGTCGTGATCTGCGTTACCTGCTTTCCCTCTGATCCCAAGGTAAGATGTAAACTAACAACTTTGTCTGGAATGACGATACCTCTCTCAAAACCCTGAAGAGGCATTTTGATCAGTTTGAGCTGCTCTGTCGAGATACCCATCTTCCCGAAAGCCTTCTGTGATAATACGTTTGTCACACTGCCGTTATCAACCAAGATTCTTTTCACATCAAAGTTAGCAATGATTGCTGATATAACAAGTGCGTCGTCATGTGAAAAAGACATGCCTTCCAAATCCTTTGCTCCGAAGTTATGTCTTTCATATTGCTCATATCCAAGTTCGTGATCAAGGGGTATCGTACGTGCATTGCTTATGCTCATTGCTAGAGTCTCCTTCTGATGCCGTTAATCCAATAATGACGTTGATGGTACCTGCAGTCGGTTTCTGATCACCTTTGTCACCAGTTGGCCTCCCCTTATTCTGACCATTTTGGGGGAGCTTGTCTCGACTTACATATGCATCGAGAAAACCCCTCATGATGAGGGACTCGATCTCTCACTTCAGGGCAAAGCACCCTTCCGTTGTGTGGCCGTGATCCCTATGAAAGTCACAATATTTTCTCTTGTTGCGGGCTTCAGGAGGAGACTGTAGCCTGGGAGGCCACTTCAACTCCCTGAGGTCCTTGATCTCCATTAGAATGTTCGACCTCGTGGTGTTTAACCGGACGAAGGATGTTGGCGGAGCTTCTTGTCTTAACTGGCTTCTTGGAATATCCGAACATTGGGTGGACTTATGAGGCTTCTTTAAATTAAGTTTCTTTACTTGTCGGGCATCTCTCCTTGGAAACATCGTTTTCTCCATGTTTATGTACTTTTCAACCCTTGTGAGCAGGTTGGTTATTAACTTCGGAGGAGTTTTTGATAGGGACATCTTAAACGCCTCACACCTCACTGCATATGTAAGAATGGAGACCGCAACCATAATGTTTAGGTCAGGGATCAGAAGTCTTTCCTCATTGAACCTTGTCATGAAATTGCGAAGAGTCTCGTTGGGTCTTTGGCGCATCTGCATGAGTGATGTGGCTGTCTTCTTGATGTGCTTACTGCTTGTGAAGAAAGCAGAGAACTTGTTCATCAAATCCGAAAAAGAAGATATGGAGTTAGACTCTAATGTGGAAAACCAATCCCTTGCGGTATTAGTCAGTGTCTGAGGGAATGCTTTGCACATTACAGCGTCGGGTGCAACTTGTAAGTTCATGATATCCGTGTATATGTTTAGATGGCTGATGGGGTCAGTCGTCCTACATTCTCCTTCACCGAGGGTATTTAAGTCAATCTGGTAGGGGTATGATAATACTTAGGGGGTAAAGGGCTTGTTAGGGGTGAATCCCGTCGTTGCCTGGGCCTTCTGGAGCATTCCTGCCATGATTTCCTGTTGGATGATCCGTGTAAGATCGACCGAGTCCATAGTAATTGATCTCGAACCTGCGGGGATATGTTGTGCATCTGAGGCTCCGAATTCACCGTGGCTTGGACCGGGGGCCCGATCATCAGCCATAAGACCACTCTGCGGGGAAGGCACTAGGGGTGTGGTTCTCTGATGTAGTAGTTGAGTAAGCGTGGCTACCTACTGGCAAAGTTCCTACAGCTCTCCAGGAGCGACTGTTGCCGACAGGTGTCGTAGTTCTCCTAATGATATCTCCTGGAGACCCGGATGGTCTTCAACGAGGGGTTGGTTAGGAGCGGATGAGCTTGCTGAGAGATGTCTTGAACCTGTGTTAACCATGGCTTTTGGTAGCGTTTCCCACATACGGCACCAATGATGCTACCAAAAATCGTACCTGGATAAAGTCAAAGTGGATGAAAGAACTCTGCGTAATCCGGTCTTCAATACCTGAAACAAAGGCGTCGAGGTGTGTCCTCATCGCCCCTCCGATGCTTAAGTCAGTCAATTGCCCGAGAGAAACTTATGTTGAATACTATATAAAAACGTACCTTAATGATGAGGCTGAGTTGCATATTTATAGATGCTGGTGGGGGAGTCCTAGAAGGACTGAACTTCCTGTAGTTCTAGCTATTTTAGGTACTTGAGTTGCATTGGGATTGCAGAATTGGAGCTAGGGTGAAATTTGTAATGAATTGGGACTTTATAACTAAATAGGGCCTGACATTCATGGGAGGCATTTGTGAAGATCGAGGAGGTGCAAGGATAACGAGCTGTCCAACCGATCTACCACATGCCTCGAGCTCGAGCTGGGTCACTGCCCCTTTTTGGGCCAAATGTGGAGGCCCAAGGTCGTGCCCTAAGGGTTGAGGTCGGGTTTATGGGACATTAGTTAGGATGAAATTCCCATCGAAATACAAATGTGAATGGGCCGGAGGGGGTACTTTGTGGTTGATAATATTATTTAATGAGACATGAAGATTTAAATGCCACGCGATGGATTGAATGGGAGTTATATAGTGCCTACTTACTCAAATATAGGAGATAATCAAGAATGTACAAATTACACAGGTATTTAGATAATTAGTCATACTATAAAATTATCGATAGGTGATTAACAATGTGTATATTGGAGCAATCACAAATGAGATAGACAAATAGCAATAGTAGCAGAGAAATTCCTTTTGATATGGTCTTGCATTAAGATTCTATCCGAAGTACTTATATTTTTCCTTTAGTTCATGAGACATTTCCAAGATATGATTTGTATGTTATTCATTAAAGATATGTTTTTAGTTGGTAAAATTAGGAGGGAGATAGATAAATCATAAGTTAGAACTTTGAACGTTGAAATCTAAAGGTTTTAGGTTAAGTGAATTAAGATGGAATACTTATGTCTATATAGTCACTCGAAGAATAAGGACAATGGTAGTGTAACTGCAGATGATTGACCATTTTAGGAATGTATAGGTTGGGTAAATAGTCAATAAAGCTGGGAAGAGGATCTAATGCATAAGATCAGCGTGAGTATGAAACTCAATTGTGCTATGTGGATTCTATATGATCTCCAAATTTTGAAGTACTCCAACAAATTCTCTATATTTAACACTTAATTTTACTACTCCCAAAAAATATTTTTTATTTTTCTTTATCTTTTATTTTAACTAGTTTTTTTTTTAGATTATTTTATTATTTTCCTACATTGAAAACTGAAACATTTTGAATGCATTTAATATAGAGAGTGAGTTTGACTCTCCAAATCCACTCTCTACATTAAAATGTTAATTTAAAATCTCTTGAAGCATGATTTTAAAGGTTGACTCTTTAAAATAGAGAGTATCCCATGTTTAAAGAGTCTTTTGAAGATACTCTTAATAACACTAATAGTAATATGGTTGTAGAATATCAAGTTAGAAAAGGGAAGAGGTGATCAAGATTAATGTGGTTAAATGTGATTGCAGAAGATTTTATATCTTATTTTTGAATAGTTATAGCGATAAATTGATCCAATATGAAAGAAAATGTATCGAGGCGACTCCAAGTTTGTTAGGAATAAGACTTAGTTTCATGATTGGAATATGAGGGTCTCCATGTAAAGAAGGAATTTAAGATGTGAAGAGCTCATGATGATTTTGGCTTAATGAATCATATGAAGGAGGTAATGCTGTAATAGATTTTGCAGTTACTATGATTTGGTGATGACAAATACACGATTCAGCAAAGATACTCACTTCATGACTTTTAGAGGTGACAGAGCAGTTGATAATATTTTATCCTCAGTAGGAAGGTAAATAGGTCATTGTGCAAGGATTGTTAAGGTTAGCAAAACTTGGTGATGGAAACAGATGGTTCTGGTGGCTTTTAAGATCAAAAGAGAATCCCATAGCAACTTCTTAATATTTAAAAATGTGGAGCCTTTTGAGAAGTACAAGCCAGCTAAACAGAAATATATGGGATGATTAAAGGGGAGTCTTAACGTAAGCGATAAGAAGTAAAAAATCACCGATTATTTGCCTATTCGTTGTCATTGCTCTCCACTGCTGAAAAAATGCACGTTATGTTTTTCTGTAAGGCTTTAAACCATAACTTCATTAAATTATAGGTTACAAATTATTTTACGGTCACAATTCAAAAATTTTATAAGTCACAATTCGTTTATTGGTCATAAATAAAAAATTTATACGTCATAATTTATTTATCGGCCATAAATCATAAATATTATAAGTCACAAGTTAGTAAACAATCACAAATTGTCAAATTAGCGGTCACACATTATTTCTTGGTCTCGAATTATCTTTTTTTATTGGTCACAGATTAATCAATTTAATAGTCACAAACAACCAAATAATCTGTGACCACCACCTCACCACTGCCTCAACAGCACCACCGCCACCATCGCCTTTAGGGCTGGGTGCGGGTCGGTTCGGTTTCATTTTAGAAATTTTCGGATGTTTAGTAAATGGAACCGTCGGTTCTAGATATAATTTTGGAACCGTTCGGTTCGATTCTGTTCGGTTGAGTACTATAATTAAATTTTTTAACATTTAGAATAACACTACATAAATACACCTGAAAGTATATACTAATACTAATAACAAAAAGTATATACAAATACCAAGTTCAATCTTAGCTTTTACAAATTAACATAATCTAATTTAATAACATATAAATAACAAGTTGTCAAACACAAATACCAAAAAAGTAAATACTACTAGTAAAACTTCGATGATACATATCAATAATCTATATATAACTAATAATTAGGTCAAATAGTTAAAACAAAAAATTGTTAATTTGTTTAGAAAAAAATAAAAGAAATTGATTTATCCAATAAAAAAAAATCGGTTCTTGATCTAGAATCGAACACAACCCGTCGGTTCTCGATTCAGATACCCGTTCGAGTATTTAATTTAAGAAGAACCGCTTGATTCAGTTCGGTTCGGACTTTTTGCCCAGCCCTAGTCGTCGCCAGAACCACCACCGACGCCGCTACCGTCGCCGCCAGAACCACCACCACCTCTCGATAGCAACACCACCACCCCAAATAAATCAACAATCGTAGAAAAACACCACCACATCGTCACGCCAGATCTACCACCACCTCGATAGACCCATCGCCGCCAATATCTCACCATCACTGTTCTGCACACCACATTTCACAACCACATAACAACTACGGTCTCATCACCACCACTGCACACCGCTAGAGCCACCACCACGCCGACATCACCACCGCACACAACATACCGTACCCACAACACCAAACCAAACCAACACACCACACCACACCACTGCACACAGCACCACAAACGCGCACCATTACTGCACCACCAATGCCATCAGCGCTACACTTCACCAGATCCAATCACCACCACCACAACATAACCAAAATCACCGTCGCTAGAACTACATCCACAACCACACATCACCAGATCTAATTGACTAAGATCACTGTAACATTTTCCAAAACCACATCCCATCATCTCAATGGCCGCGAATCATCAACGCCATCAGCGCTGTTGTGAACCATCATACCATTAGCAGCGCCACTCGCGCACGACATCGACTGCGAACAGGTATTGGAAGATTGAAGGTTTTAGGGGTGGTTGGGTTCGGAAGATCGAAGGTGCGCTACGGAGGTGAAATCAAAGTTTCGCGGTTTAGGGTCGTCGAAGCGACTTGTGATGGCGCTGGTGGTGTCGCCGGCGAGGTGGTGCTAGCGGTGGTGGTGCCGACTGTGCGGTGACGACGGGGATAGAGACAGAGAGAGATGAGAGAAAATGGGGATGAAATAATTAGGGTTTGGGTAATTATGATCTAGAAAGAGAAGACAGATGAAATAGATGAATTAATATTTGACATTTGAAATAAAAACTATAATATCTGAAATTTGAAATATAATTTTCAAAACTCTGATTTTGTGTAATTTCCACTTTTTATAACTTACAAGCCCAAAGGATTTGCACTAAGATTCTAAGCCCATATTTGTGCCTCATTTTGTTTTTGGCAAAAATATATTTTAAATTAGTATTTTGTTGAAAATTTTGTGATTAAAAAATAAAGAAATTTTTTAAACTTACATGTAAAATTATTTTACAGAAGAATATATGATTGAAAATAAGTTAAAAAAATGAGTTCTTGAAAAAATTGGAGCAAAGTAGGTTGATTCTCTTTTACTTAGATTGTGTTTGACACCCATTTTGGAGAAAAAAATAAATTCTGGAATAGTGATTGATGGAAGAATGTATGGTTAAAAAGTAATGAGAATTTTTGGGTTTATGTGTATATTATTTTATTGATAGAATGTGTGGTTGAAATGAATAAAGAGAAAAAAATGAAAAAGAAAATGGGAGTCAAACAGGGGCTTAATTTCCTCCAGACAAGCCCTCATTTCCCTGTGAGAATGCAAGCCAATTATTTTAAGAGGAAATTACACTATATGTCAATTTTTGGGCTTCCATTTACCAAAATGTCACAGTTTGAAAGACATTACAAAATTGTCATTTTTGAACATTTTTGCCCCTCTAAAGAATTTAAATACCCTATACTTCCTTGAGTTGACAATATAAAAAATTGTACAAAAAGTAAAAAAGTTGTACCAAAATATGACAATCAATCACCTCACAATTGTACTTGAAAGTTTTGGGAAAAAAATTGAAAAACCCAAACGAGTCATTTCACTCCCCTACAACACAATTAAGAACAGAAACCTCCCACCTCCCATTACCAAATGTTGAAGAAAAACCCACTGCCCCACGATTCAACGTTTGGGAAGGTAAAAGTTCACAAGAGGAACCTTGCGACAAGAATCACTTAACTGTTGTTCTAAAACCCAGTCACCCAACGGTTTCAAAACCCCGTCCCTGACTCCCTCTTGCCGACTATTCAACAAAGTACAAATGGAGTGATAGGGTGAGAAAATAAACAGTTTTGATGTAGTGATTTTCTTCCCATCTGGTGACTCTGTCCATTACTTAACGACTTTTATTGCTTTCTTCTTATTGGCTTTTGTTTATGTGGTTTTGACTCTAGACCAACTTATTTTAAAAAAAAATAGAAGTTTCGTTATAATGCTTGATAATTTTACTCTTGTGGATGAATTGCTACTGGATTCTTTTGAATTGTTGGTGTCTGGAGCCTGGTTCTCCCAGGCTGTAGAGAAATGTATTTTTTTATCCAATATAAAATAAGAATATGTTGGTCACTTTTCGTGGTTATTGATAAATAATGTATCTCTTCTACCAGTATAATGTGTATTTTTATCCAAAAATGATTACTTCACATAAGTCGGTTCGAATAACAACAATAATGGATAATTGAAGATGATTTGATGCATTAGATGACATGAAGAAGGGCTACAGGAATGGAATTTTGTACGATAAGAAGATGTATGCTTAAGGTTAATGTAAATGCCACCTGCTTGTGAACCTTCTACCATCTTAGTATGTGTCACCACTTCATGTGCAATGGTTTACCTCAGCAAATTATCTACATATGGGTGACTTATGAACATGTGTTCTATCATTCCTGACAGTTAGCTACAATCGACAGTTTGGTAAAATAGGGATAGACGAACTGCCTTTCCCGACAGTTAGCCTCAGACATTCTCGGCAGTTGAGTAAATTTGGTACAGGTCAACTGTCGATCTTAATAGTTAGACGCAATAATTCTCGGCAGATGGCTGCGTTATGAAATAATGTAAAGCACATATGTTCCATTTTTTGTTAAATCTTCGTCACATGTCCTTTTACAGATTGTTCATGTTGTACTGGATTAGTAGTTTCATGTCGTTATATGGTTGACGTACATATGCTAATTGCTATTTGTTTGCATCCGCCTACCCAAATTGTTCGGTGGCTTCTCATGTACATGAGGACACACACAAATTTCATTGCCTTATTCCGAACTAACTATATGTCTATTGTTGCTGTTCCATAGGTGGTGCGACTGAAGACCCAGTTAAGGCTAATGCGGTCCCTATTCGCAGGTGGCGTTCCACCTGCCTTCGAATGCCTATAGCATCGACCAGGATGCCGTACACTAGTGGTAGGAGGCAAACATGGAAGAATTAGTTGAGTCGGTTTTTATACGTTTCATTTCATTTGTTCCGGTAACTACCAAATTGTTTTGTGAACGTTTATGTAATGTGACTTAGATTTTCTGATTTTGTGAATGTTTCATTTAATTTCATTCTTCACGAATCTGCATGAAAGATTGTTTTGTAATGTTGATCTTGGTTAATGGCACATTAAATTTTGTGATTAAGTAAATTTAATTTTTTTGTAATTTTATGAATTGTTTCAAACATTTCGTTACATATGGCAAACGATGCATTATCTGTACATTGATGTAGAATGAAACATTTGTGTTGCAGTGATTAATTTATGGTCCACTTAGGTAAGTATAACTTGTTCGAATTGCGAGTCATAACAGATAGGGCAACCCGTAAGTACGACAAGGAGAATTCAATCGCATATTATGAAAATAATGACATCGAGAAGAATAACTTATTACTTAAAAATAATGACATTCGCATTTTATTCGTGGAATAACTTATTACTTAAAAATAACTTGTTACAAATACATCTTAAATGACAGTCTCGAATTTTGTACGTTTTATTCGTGGAGCCCTTATTTATGTTAATATTATATTCATCCAAGTATTTTGCGCATATTTAGTAATGATCATTAATTAAATCCGAGGGCAACAATGTCCCTTCTGCACTGTGTTTGCCTTGTGAAAATTTGTTGTCTTGTTCGAACTGTCGAGAAATACAGAGAACATTTTTCCAGATTGACAGATTAAGTGTCGGAGTGTGCTGCAAACTATATTCAAGTTCGGGACTCTAAACTTCAATTCAATTTCACTGAGTGGATCAACAATACCGAGTTTTTCCTTCAACGGTAAAGCAAGTCCGGCTACTATAATATTTGTTGGCACTAAAATGGAAGTGGTTTTGTCCCCTCTCGACTTCCATTCGTCGTCCACATTTGTGAAATGTTCCCCGTAGAGACAATCTCAAATCATGACTCATACCCGAAATGTTGAGATTGCAACTGTAAAAAGTCGGCACAATCAATATATCAACATTAAATACCATCAAATGTGGAAAAAAGCTAATCAAGGTTTTCAACAGTTCTCAAGTGTCGAAATCGACAGTTGAATTGTGTATCCCGATAGTTTGTAAACTGTTGGGAGCCGATGGTTTGAAACACTATATTCGATCATTTCAGTGCGAACTGTCGGGTTGGTTTCAAAACGGTTATTTCACAAATTTTTAGGAGGACATTATTGTAGAACATTAATGGTGATAATCAATTCTCATTCAACATGACAATGTATTTTGAAAAAAAAATAAGTCAATGTTTCATTAAATATGGAATCGATCACATTTAATGAACGATTCCAAATATCTTTACCATCAATTTTTTTTCCAAAAACAAAAGAAATCAATGAGTAATAGTTTCAAAAAATTGGAATTTATTATCACCATATTGTATTTAACATTTACGAAATAATGAGTTAAGTGATGAAAATATAAACAATTTGTAATAGCTAACATCTCGAAATGGATGATCAATTAAATACACATGTGTTCTTGATGAAGGAATGAAAGAATTTTTTTTTTTAATGGAAGGAGGGTAGTACCTCCGTTAATTTATTAATATGCCCTCACTTGTGGCGGAGGAATACCGTGGTTACAATTGAAAACAAGCAAAACAATAAATGGGGAAGTACTACTTCCCTTACATCAGAAGTAAAGAAAAGCGGTAAATAAGGAAGTACTACTTTCCTTACAGCAAAAATAAAGCAAGAAACAAGGAAGTACTACTTCCCTTACAAGAAATGTAAAATACGAAAACTTAAACCCAAACCCAAACTCAAACTCTGATGCTGGGCAAGCCATATCTGTCAATCTGAACAAGCGCTTTAATGTGTCGTGGTAAGTCAGCTGGTCCATATACCTGGTATCTACGATGATGCCAACCTCGGTAGCAAGTGCATCTGCAACTTGATTTCCTTCTCTGAATATGTGGGAAAATGTATCTCTGTCAAAGGAAATGATATCTGCAATTTGTCGGAGGATTGATGAGTGCTCCACACTCATGATATTTATGTCATTTAATGTATTATTTTGTTACCCTTGAGAAAGTTTTAGAGTGTTTTTATGTGTGTTTTGATATTGTAATGTAGGTTGGTGAGATAGAAGAAAATAAGTAAAAGTGGACAAATTTGGAGAAAGGGCTAAATTGTAAGAGATTTAAAGTTCGAGGACTAAAGTGCAAATACTTAAAAGTTATGTCCAACCTCACGATGAAGATTTGAGAGTGCTCAGAGCTAATTGGATGAGGAAAGATGTTAAAGGGATCAAATTTAGTCAAAAGATGATCACAAATTAATTTCCAACCGAAAAGTTTTGCTCCAGATTTTTAGTATCATATTGAGCTTCACTTTTGACAGAGTAACCGATCGCATTAGAGGATTATATCTGAAGTAAAGTTATAGCCCTTTGAGTCATCATTCCAACACATCTTGAATCGCCTCAATCGAATATTAGAATCAAAAGTTATGATCAAAATACCGAAAACCTGTGCAGCTGTTTACAGGGGTTCAGGCGCCCCCGCACCCAAAACAGGCGCCCCTGCGCCGCGACGACACCAGTTTTATAAATACACCTGCTAGGGTTCGAAAAAAGGGATTTTTGGAAGGGAAAAACGGCAGCCACACCAAAAAGAAGAGCCTTAAAGATTGAGGAATCCACAAATCAAAGAGTTTTTCTTATTCTCTATTAATCTTCTCTATTTTATCAATGTTTAAGAACATGGATTGTATTTTCTTTTATATTTTCATGGAGTAATTTACTTTTCTAGAGATACAATGTAGCCAACACTAGAAATTATGCTTTGATCATTTAATTATCTATTCTAGAAGTTATTTCATTGGTTTATTTGTATCTATCTAATCTTAATGCTTTTGAATGCTTGATCACCATTTGAATGATATGAAATTTGGGATTTACTATCGAGAGAATGAATTCTAAATAGTGACCACTGATAAACACAACCTAGGAGATTATAGAGTTCGAGAGGCCTATGAAATCCTTTGTAGTTATTAAGAGAACCAAAGATCTAAATGTACTTTATCATCTTAGTTTTAGATGGAGACTCAAAATTAGGGTTTTAAAGTAATTCTTAATTCGCCATCGAGAGAGGGGATTAAGATAATTTCAGGTTCTTGACTAATAAACCATAAGAATAAATTAAGGAATAGTTACATGATTGAAGCATGATCGATGGTTAGGTGAAATTGGATCTCTAGAGTTTAACCCCATTATTGTTAATCTTGTTTAATTGCATTATTAATTTATTAAATTATTTTAGTTAGTTATTTCACTCAAATATTCTGGTTTTCTAGATAAAATTAAGGTTATTATAATTACAGGAATTAGTAGGATTTGATTTCAATCCCTGTGGAAAACGATACTCTACTCTCACTATATTAAAACTTGACACCGTACACTTGCGGTTGGAAAAATCACGCATCATGTTTTTGGCGCCGTTGCTGGGGGATTGATTTATCTTTTCTTATTAATATTGTTACCAATTAACATTAATTTTAATCTAGATTAATTTTGTTTTAATTTGTTTTAATTCAAAATACTCTTTTTGTTTTTCAGGTGTTTTGGCAGTTGATGCGACAATTCAAAAGTTGTGATTTAATTTATATTGATATAGAAATTGAAAGAACTCTTCGGATAATAAGAGCAAAGAAGAAAGCTAAGGAGAACGCAATGCCTGAGCAAAACAACCATGGTCAACAAGAAGTAGCTGATCAACGGGAAAGACCTATTAGAGAATACTTCAATCCGGCAGCCCAAGAGCATTATTCTGGGATAAGACGCCAAACAATCAATGCCAACAATTTTGAATTGAAAGCATCACTCATCAGTATGGTGCAACAGAATCAGTTTGGAGGATTGCCTAATGAAGACCCGAACACTCATCTTTTTATGTTCTTGCAAGTGGCTGATACTATAAAGATGAATGGAGTGAGTGATAATAGTATCAAACTGAAATTGTTTCCGTTTTCCCTTAGAGACAAGGCGAGAAGCTGGCTGTTATCTTTACCATTGGGAAGCATTAACACATGGGAAGAATTGACTACGAAATTCCTTGCAAAATTTTTCCCTCCCTCAAAAATATCTCAATTAAGGGGTGAAATTGGCTCGTTTCGTCAGATAGATTTTGAACCCTTATATGAAGCGTGGGAAAGATTTAAGGAGATGCAAAGGAGGTGCCCGCAACATGGGTTTGATGATTGGATTCTCCTTGATAGGTTTTACAATGGATTGAATGGTCAAACACGAGTTATTATTGACAGCACAGCTGGAGGTTCTTTAATGAGCAAATCAGTTAATGAGGCATATGAACTTTTGGAGGAAATGGCCAATAACAGTTATCAATGGCCAAATGAGTGTGCAATGACCAAGAAGCCAGCTGGAATGCATGAAATTGATGCCTTCACAAATATTTCAGCAAAAGTTGATGCCCTTTGTCATCAATTGAACTCCTTAACCACTCAAAAAGCCGTCCAAGGAACAGAATTTGTGGTTGCAACAGATATGGTTTTTCCAGCCATAGTTGATAATAAGGAGCAGGTACACTATGTGAACAACCGCAACTTCAACTATCAGAACAATTTCATGCCTAACCAATATCACCCAGGGCTCCGTAATCATGAGAATTTTTCTTATGGTAATACAAAAAATGTTTTACAACCCCTTGGGAGGTTTGAAAATAAGGCTCCAGAGAGAAAGATGCCGTTGGAAGATATTCTAGGACAATTTATGATGTAATCAAGGGAGAGGTTCAATAGGAATGAGGCAAGGTTGCAAGGAATTGAGACTTATCTCAAGTCAATTGACACCCAAATCGGACAAATAGCTCTTCTATTGTTCATGAAAAGGAAGATTCCCTAATGATACAGAAGTGAACCCAAGGGAGCACTGCAATGCTATCATCCTAAGAAGTGGTAAAGCGGTTGAAGAAAGCAAGCCTAAGGAGGTTGTGGTTCCTACACTGGATCCCATACTTAAAGAGGAAGAGCAGAAGATGGAAGCAGAGTCAACAAAAGAGACTCATAAGCCTTATTCCATCTTATTTCCAGACAACCCACCTATCTTGAAGCCCAAACTACCATTCCCACAGAGATTCATGAAGAAGAAAATTGATGAGCAATTTGCAAAGTTCCTAGAGGTCTTCAAGAAAATCCACATCAATATTCCCTTCGCAGATGCATTGGCCCAAATGCCTAACTATGCCAAGTTCTTGAAGGAAGTGATGTCAAAGAAGAGAAAGTTGGAGGAATTTGAGATTGTAAAGTTGACAGAAGAGTGTAGTGCCATTCTCCAAAAGAAGCTCCCACAAAAATTGAAAGATCCAGGCAGCTTCAGTATTCCTTGCAGTATCGGTGGTATAACGTTTGATAAAGCACTGTGTGACCTTGGAGCTAGCATCTACTTGATGCCCTTATCGGTGTTCAAGAAGTTGGGACTTGGAGAGGTAAAGCCAACAACCATATCACTGCAACTGGCAGACAGATCCATCACCTATCTATGGGAGATTATAGAAGATGTATTAGTAAAGGTAGATAAGTTCATCTTTCCGGTAGACTTTGTGGTCTTGGATATAGAAGAGGATGAGAAAATACCACTAATTCTTGGTCGACCTTTCCTAGCTACTGGAAGAGCATTGATTGATGTACAAGAAGGGAAGTTGACACTACGGGTTAATGAAGAGCAAGTAACTTTCAACATTCATCAAGCAGAGAAACCTCCAGAAAAAGTTAACACCTACAATGTGATCCAGTCAGCTGAAGCAGTTGTAGGTCATAGAGGGAAGGGGGAATTATTCCATGACCCTCTAGAGCAATACATGGCAACTGATTACTCAAAGATTGCTACAGCTGCTACCAAAAGCTATACATGGACCAAGGAAGTAGTGGATTTCATTTTAACTGAAGAAGTCGATCCACCTGACAAATTGAAGAACTACATTGAAGAACCTCTAAAACCTCCAAACTTTGCCAAACCAAAAGAGGTTTTGAATGTCATACCGGAGTTAAAACCGTTCAATTTTATTGGCCATGCTACAGTGAAGACGAAGACAATGCCAAGGGTAAAGTTTAGAAATAAGAGAGAGGTGCCACCTGAAGATCCAACATAGGCACTGCGGTTGAGTCAAGCTAATGACGTTAAAGAAGCGCTTCTTGGGAGGCAACCCAAGTTTTCTTCCTTTTTTTTTTTTTACTTATTCATTTATTTATCGTTTATTTATTTTTAATTCTAGGATAGTTTAGTTTATTTTACAATTTATTTTGGAATCATCACTCATATCCCGTTATCCCTTAGGTTATTGAGTAACTAAGTTTGTCATTAGATGTTTGAGCTAAGTAACACATGTTCCATGTATTTAACATCTAAAATATGATTTTTTTTCTCAGGAACATGACGTCGCGAAACATTCAAACCAGCATTGCATGGAGAAACGGGATACATCTCAAGTTTGAGGGGAAAAGATAACAGAAACATCCATCAACTTCAACATCATCAATACCAAACATTATGGCAACTCAGACAATTCAGGGAAGTCTCCTTCCATAACTTTAATTTCACATTGGGGACAATGTTTAGATTAAGTTTGGGGGGTGTATTATAAATTGTCTATTTGCCTTAGTTTTTTTTTTTTTTTTTTGTGATTTGTGTGTATGTTTTTATTCAAAAAAATAAAAAAAAATTTATGCATGCTTGTGTGAGTTAGATAGCCTTGCCGGCATTGATGTATATATTTAGTAACATGTTTTGGTTGACGAGTTGTGGATGAGTTATGTGTTTGAGTTAAATTTTTGCTTATTCATGTGAAACGGAAAATATTTATGCACGTGAGTTGATTGTGATGTTGTACATGAGTAGGTTGATCCATTGTTTATAGGTTGGAATAGAGAACTTAAATGCTATACCCAGACAGCCATTAAACATCATTATATTCTTAAACCAAACTTAGGATGTTTGTTTGGTTGGTTGAACTGTTGTAGGTAGACAGAAATAGATATGGATTCAGTGTGTGCAAAACGTTGTGTGGACTGTCTGAGACCAATGTGATGAAACTTGGGTGAAAAACCTTGAGTTAGAGGTCAAATTTTTTAGAATAAGTGTGTAATAAAATGGCATTGCACTAATCACTGCATAAAAGGGAAGCTACACTGAAAAGATCCTAGTGAGGACAATCATAATAATCTTATTGTAAGGCGTCTCTTCGTAGCCTTTATGACTCGAGTGAATAAGCCTGCAAAGGTTTAAAACCTGGTGCCCTAAAATCATCTGATTTGGGAGTCATCGGCCTAAAACTCGCTACATGGGTCATTTAGAAAGCTTAATGGAGAGCGTCTCCACACAAGATATATATATATATATATATATATATATATATATATATATATATATATATATATATATATATATATAAATCTGAAAAAAGGTGCATAAAACAGAAGACGCACTACAAACTTTGATTAAGCCCAGAACACTTATTATAGAGAATTCGACTTTTAATAAGGGGTTAGCAACCTGGTTGAGTCTTGGAGGTCAAAGCAGTCAACAATAAGGAGAATCCATATTTGTTGATATGTTGAACTGCAATTAGTGAAATACAACCAAACTTGAGTGGTGTAAGAGATTTGTATTGAAAATCAACTTTGAAATACACCATGGAAAGTCAAAAGAAAACAAGTTTAGGGGTATGTGAATCCTACGAGCGAGGTAATGAAAATTTTGACTTTTAAGGTCGGGAATTGGATCAATTTATTAGTGTACAGCGTTGTACTTAACTCTTCACACACACGCGCGTTTTGCATTGAATAAGTGGGAAATTAGCTTTTGCATTATAATTTTGAAATTATTCATGAAATCAATGCATGTTGCCAATCCTGATCTACAAAGGCAAGATATCTAATGAAATTTGTTTAATTGATTTTTATTTTTTTTAGTTTGTTTGTGTGTTTGTTATTCATTTTCTTTGGTTTGATGTTTGCTCGAGGACAAGCAAAATATTAAGTTTGGGAGTATTTGATGAGTGCTCCACACTCATGATATTTATGTCATTTAATGCATTATTTTGTTACCCTTGAGAAAATTTTAGAGTGTTTTTATGTGTGTTTTGATGTTGTAATGTAGGTTGTTGAGATAGAAGAAAATAAGCAAAAGTGGACAAATTTGGAGAAAGGGCTAAATTGTAAGAGATTTAAAGTTCGGGGACTAAAGTGCAAATACTTAAAAGTTATGTCGAACCTCACGATGAAGATTTGAGAGTTCTCGGAGCTAATTGGATGAAGAAAGATGTCAAAGGGATCAAATTTAGTCAAAAGATGATCACAAATTAATTTCCAACCGAAAAATTTTGCTCCAGATTTTTAGTATCATATTGAGCTTCACTTTTGACAGAGTAAACGATCGAATTAGAGGATGATATTTGAAGTAAAGTTATAGCCCTTCGAGTCATCTTTCCAACACATCTTGAATCGCCTCAATCGGATATTAGAATCAAAAGTTATGATCAAAATACCGAAAACCTGTGCAGCTGTTTACAGGGGGTTCAGGCGCCCCCGCACCCAAAACAGGCGCCCCTGCGCCGCGACGACACCAGTTTTATAAATACAGCTGCTAGGGTTCGAAAAAAGGGATTTTTGGAAGGGAAAAACAGCAGCCACACCAAAAAGAAGAGCCTTGAAGATTGAGGAATCCACAAATCAAAGAGTTTTTCTTATTCTCTATTAATCTTCTCTATTTTATCAATGTTTAAGAACATGGATTGTATTTTCTTTTATATTTTCAATGTTTAAGAACATGGATTGTATTTTCTTTTATATTTTCATGGAGTAATTTACTTTTCTAGAGATACAATGTAGCCAACACTAGAGATTATGCTTTGATCATTTAATTATCTATTCTAGAAGTTATTTCATTGGTTTATTTGTGTCTATCTAATCTTAATGCTTTTGAATGCTTGATCACCATTTGAATGATATGAAATTTGGGATTTACTATCGAGAGAATGAATTCTAAATAGTGACCACTGATAAACACAACCTAGGAGATTATAGAGTTCGAGAGGCCTATGAAATCCTTTGTAGTTATTAAGAGAACCAAAGATCTAAATGTACTTTATCATCTTAGTTTTAGATGGAGACTCAAAATTAGGGTTTTAAAGTAATTCTTAATTCGACATCGAGAGAGGGGATTAAGATAATTTCAGGTTCTTGACTAATAAACCATAAGAATAAATTAAGGAATAGTTACATGATTGAAGCATGATCGATGGTTAGGTGAAATTGGATCTCTAGAGTTTAACCCCATTATTGTTAATCTTGTTTAATTGCATTATTAATTTATTAAATTATTTTAGTTAGTTATTTCACTCAAATATTCTGGTTTTCTAGATAAAATTAAGGTTATTATAATTACAGGAATTAGTAGGATTTGATTTCAATCCCTGTGGAAAACGATACTCTACTCTCACTATATTAAAACTTGACACCGTACACTTGCGGTTGGAAAAATCACGCTTCAAGGATGCACTGGATAGCCCATGGTCCACCACCTCTAATGATGCAAAGAATGGCCACACTCGAGTCAGCCTCAATCCAAATGTCTGACAAACCAAGATCTTGAGCCAATATTAATCTATCACAAATAGCCCTTAGTTCCGCCTCTAAAATCATATAATGTCCATATGAAGTCAAGAAAGCCTTGATACAATTCCCTGCGTAGTCCCTAATGATGCCTCCCCCACTCACAAACCCATCCTTGACACAACCATCGGTGTTGATCTTGACAGATCCAAATGATGGAGTGCGCCACCAAACCATGATAGGGGGAGGAGATGGGGGGAGAGTCAAAGAAATACCAAAAAGTATAGCAAGCTGCATGTCATTTCGCCAATGTAACGGTCTGAATAAACCACCAATATGGAGGAATGATACCATACGGTAAACTCTGCAGATAATACGTCTCGAACTCATACATATGTCCATGTGCTTAGCATTATTCCTCTCAATCCAAAGGAACCAGAAAATCAAGAGAGGAATAATGATGCGAATATGTCCGGTCCTTGCAAACTGACCAGAATACCGCCATCTCAGAAATCTTTGTCTGACACTCTCTCCTGCACTTATGGTAATCTGAAATAAAGTCCCAAAATGTTGCCAAACCTGATCTGAAATATTGCTACCAGTAAAAATATGAGTGATGGTCTCAATCTCTGAACAGCACTGACATCGGGAAGCCAACTGACCGTCGATCCTCCTCTGGATAATGACATCAACTGATATTAAATCTTGCCATAATCTCCCGCAGAAGAACGAAACGGTAGGGATATGATAGGGCTCCACAGTAGGCGAAATGAGTCCTGCACTGGCCTGCTAGAGCGGATCAGTTGCCATGCGAATTTAGTAGTAAAACTACCATCTGATGTGACCCTCCAGAAAATGCGATTCGAGATATCAAGACATAGTGGAATGGCCGCAATCTGCTCTGCCATAGCTGATGGAAGAGCCTGCAGTAATCGCCCAATATCCCATCCATTCTCCTTGAAAAATTCATGCACCCTCGCAGATATGTGCTGTCTGTGTGGAAAAATGGATGCCAATGAAAAATCACCCATCCAACAATCATGCCAAAAGAAGATCTGCCATATCCCATGGCGCCACGCAATGTGTGTCTTAGCGCGTGGTCCAAAACTTTTCAGTCGCTCCCAAATAGGAGAGGCTGAGTTAGGAACTGCAGCAAGCTCCGGATGTGTCCCTCTACAATATTTGCCAAGTAAAAACTGAGCCCAAAGAGAACTCTGAGACCTGAACAGCCACCATAGCTTCAATGAAAATGTGTCCACTGTATCCTGTAAACGTCTAAATCCCAGACCTCCATCGTCAGCAGGAAGGCAGATCGCCTTCCGCTCCGCCAATGTAGTCGTCGTGCATGATCCTTAGAATCCCATAGGAATCGCACAAATATACTCTCCCGCCTTTTCAGAATGGCCTTAGGAGGTCGCATAATCTAGAATAGGTACAGTGGTATAGAGGAAAGAACAGATCTCAGTAGAGTAATCCTACCACCATGAGAAAGAAGGCGTGAAGCCCATTCAGAAATCCTACTCCTGACCTTCATAATGAGATCATCATACAGAACGCTCCTTTTAGCCCATTTAAACATAGGGACTCCCAGATATGTGAGCGGCTGTCTCTGATATGAGAATCCAGTCAGATTCACTAACCTTCGTATTTGAATCTCAGATGCCCGCCTAGGCAAAATAAGACCACTCTTGTCTCTATTTACCAATTGGCCAGAAACCCCCTC
Source organism: Fraxinus americana (assembly GCA_035079005.1). NCBI lineage: Eukaryota > Viridiplantae > Streptophyta > Magnoliopsida > Lamiales > Oleaceae > Fraxinus > Fraxinus americana. The sequence continues at coordinate 31,088,345 of CM068717.1, read as the reverse complement.
GTAGTGCTCCAAACAGTCGATGACCCTTCTGATAGACCTCTTCTGTCCATTGGTAAAAATAATCATATCATCAGCAAAAGCAAGATGAGAGACAAGAGTAGTACCTCCCCGTCGATACTGCATACTAGGATATGTCTGAAACATCTGAGTAAGTAATCGAGAAAAGTGATCCGCAGCAATAATAAATAAGGATGGAGAGATAGGATCTCCCTGTCTGAGTCTCCGTGATGAAGAAAAGAAACCACATGGTCGCCCATTCAGAAGTACAGAGAATCGGCACTCCGATATACAACGTTTGATCCGATCAATCCACAACTGGTCAAAACCAAACGCTTCCAATATAGAATATATGAATCCCCAATCCATACGATCATACGCTTTAGCCATATTAAGCTTCAGCATAACATTCCCTCCACGCATTTTATTATCCAGCGTGAGTAGAAGTTCCTGGATCAATAAAACATTGTCCCCAATAAGTCGATCGTGGACAAGTCCACTCTGCTGAGGGGAAATAATACAAGGCAGGAATGAACTCAATCTGCTGTTCATCAACTTTGTGATAAGCTTATTGAACACTGTACACAAGCTGATAGGTCGGTAATTCGTCCCTCTACAAGCATTCTCTTTCTTCGGGAGCAAAATAATGAAGAAGATGAAATTCTTGGAAGAAAATATGTGTTAATGGATGAGGATTTATGACTTAGGGTTTGTTTATGTTAGGTTTTGAATTTCTTTTTTGGAAGAAAATACATTTTATTCAATATAATATACATATATACAATGAATAAAATAATAAAAATTTAATTATCAAATCAAACTATTAATGGCATCTCAATCAAGCATTAATTGCTCTTATAAAGGTGACCCAAAGGGTAATTTGGATCTTTCACAACAAAAATGTGACATTTTTGAACAAATTTAGTGAACATCCAAATTTTTTTTATGAATTTTCAAATTTAGTGATATTTATGAAAATCTCCCTTAAAATATAAGATTGAAAATGAGAATTGAAAAAAAAAAGAGTTTTCAATAACGATTTTACTAGTGGTACATCAGTCATCATAATGTACATAGGGATGTACGAGACAGTCTACACCCTTATTTATATTTTTTGATGTAAAGTAGAATTATTCTTCCAATAAATGAGCAAAGTAGTCAACCCTGCTTCACTCATTTCCCTGAGAGAGTGCAGCCCAAAAACCTCTCCTCCGCGGTGGTGCCACCCACTTGATTTTACGGTACAATTCATGTCTACTTTTCTCTTATGTATGTATTAGAATACGAAAACTTAAAGGGTAAAGAGAAATTTTAACGAAAGTAAGGAATAGTTTGAGGTGAATTGTACTAATCGAGAAACTTTCTTGTGATATTAGGTTTTGCATATGATGACTCGATGATCTCTTTTACCTGTTCTAGAAGAATTTTTATTTATTTTTAATTGAAAACGAAGTAAATTTTGTGAATTGGCTCTATATAGAAGAAGGATTTTCTTCATTTGATTACAATAACAGATGATAGCATAGCCTATATTATTCCCTTTTCCATGTCTTGTATTTTTAGTTCTCTTTATGTGTTGGCCGCCCACATAAAGAATTGTGTTAAGTTGGGGAGCCTAATTATTAATGTTTCGCGGAGCTAGTTCGCGGATAGACCTTCGCAGTGAGGTCTCCCAGGGGTTGGAAGGGGGCCAGGAGCCCTCTCCGTCCCTCAGACTAAAAATTCATTAAGGGTAATTTAGGAATGTGTTTCCTTGTAAATTTCGTTTTAGGAATTTGAGTTCTTGTAAAATTTTGATTTTGCCCTAATTTTTTTTATAAATAAGGAGCTATCATTAGGCTTTTAATTACCACAATGAAAGAGCGAAAGAGAGGTTAAAGAAGATTTGTATGATTTTCTTTTATAAACTTCTTTTTATCAAAGTGAATTACTGCAACAATGGAAGATGACATAGTTTTACATTGAGCTTGTATATCTTTATTTCTTTATGTTTATTGATTGCTCTCGGGGGAGAATAGAATTAGGATTTCTAATTCTAAACAGATTGTGGGGCTGAGGGGGGTTTAGGAGGTTGGTTTAGCTCTATAAATACTGATGATATCATTGATATGAAAGAATTGAGCGAATTTATTTGGGAATGAAGTATTCGTTGTTGTTATGCTTTTTGTTCATTGAATTTCAATTTGGGTTAAAAGCAGAGTTGGTTTATCCACTTGAGCGATGCAGGTGTATTCAGATGGAGTGAGGGATAGTTGTCAGAATGATGAATGCACTTGAGCAGTTGACCACCCTTGTCCACCACTAAGAATAAGACGAGAAACCAATTTGAGCTCGACAAACTGACCAACCAAAGAATCCTTCAGCATGAAGTCCCTACCTAAGCCTTAGTCTAAGACCATTCTCGGATTAAATCAATAAATGCTCACTAAACTTTGAGAGAAATACTACTTATCCATTGAACTAAAAAAGAATTTTCTTAGCATACGAAGTTCCATCACTAGAATTCAATGAATCACAGCTAACTTAACCATTGAAGTGTAAGAGGTAGGCACCACAGGTCCACAACACTGTCAATCCATATTTTTTATGGTAGATTTTGAGCTTCTAGAACAACAACAAACTAAAGATTAGTGTGAATAAGATTGGATGGGCTACATGAATATTTTGTTATTGCAATTCTGTTCAAAAGTATATTTCAAGCATATGCAAATGTAAATATCAACTGTGACTATTATCTCTACTTTCTTAGTGATATGACCAATTCGATAACTATTAAAATATTGGTGTAAAAAAATTAAAATAAAGCGAACAAAATTGTGCGAACTTCATGTTGAATTTGTTTATATCTTCTACGTGCATGCAAGTTAGTTTAAGGGAATTTGACATTTTTCTTAATTGTGAGTTGTTACAGAATTTTGTTCGCCAATTACATAGCAGAATGAAGATTGCCCAATTCCAACCTGTTGATATGATAAGTGACCTTCCTGATAATGTCATAGAGATCATTCTAATGTGTTTGACAATACGTGATGCTGCAAAGACTAGTGTCTTGTCAAAGCAATGGAGGTATAAATGGGTCAAACTCCCACAGCTGGTATTTGATGATACATTATGGCAAGAATCAGAGAGAAACCAAGAATTGGCTAGAATGAAGTTTGTAGGGATCCTTTACCAGATTCTTTTACTTCACCAAGGATCCATAACTAAGTCGAGCCTCATTATTCCAAAACTCAGATGTGGTTCTGAAATTGACCACTTGATACATATCTTATGGAAGAAAGTTGTAGAAGAATTCACTTTGAAAATGAACAAGAATGAAGTGTACAAATTGTTCTTCACTATCTATGTGTTCACTATTAAAACATTTGAAACTTTCTTCTTGTTCGATCAGTCCTCCACCAAGCTTCAAAGGTTTAAATAGGCTGATTACACTGGAATTGCTTGATGTCATCATTGATACTGAAGTATTAGGAAGTTTGATATCTAGCTCACCAGAACTGGAGCAACTGGTGTTGCATGTCCCAGCTGGTTTTCACCACTTAACAATTGATGCTCCTAAGCTAAAACTCGTTAAATTGAAATGTTTCCGTGCATATGTTTATTTTAAGAAATCCCCACTTCTTGCAATAGTTTCAGTTGCTTCCTTAACTACTATATGTTACAATTCTACCATTCATAGAAAATATAACTTCATTGAGTTTTTTGATTCCCTGCCCGCACTTCAGCAACTGTGCATAGACTATCAGATGATGAAGGTATGGTTGATTATAAATATAATTTCCTTGAAATCATCAAGTTAACTATATTTGATCATGCTTTTGCCATCCGCTTTCAAGATTTTGGCTGCAGGTCAAGTCCAAACAAGGCTTCCAGCTACTTTAGTCCACCTTAAAATTCTGAGTTTATTCTATATATGTTTAGACTCATCAGAGGATCTCTCTTATGTTCTTTGCTTGTTCAGAAGCTCCCCCAATATTGAGAAACTGAAACTCCAGGCAAGTAATGGACACGACTATACAATATTCTATTTTCTAATTTAACCTAAAAGTTTAAGATAAGTGACTTTTTGTCATATTGTGTAGATTTTGCATAGGCCATATGTTGATGCACGTCCTGTTCTAGACTTTTTGAAATTGCAAGACTACTCGGATATATATTTTAATCGACTTCAAAAAGTGAAGCTGGAATATATTTCTTCAACAGTTCCTGAGATGACACTCATCAAGCTTTTATTAGAGAAATCGCCGAAGCTTGATAGGATGGTGATCAGGCTGAAATGGCCATTAGAGAAACTTGCTGACAAAGGATTTGGGATTTTGATAAAGACGAACAACTTTGAGAGTGCTTCACCAAATGCAAAGGTCATTTTTAAAGCTTTGGATTAAACTGAACTGTGGTAGTTGAGCTTAATGCTGGCTCGCTTACTAGCTCAAAGAGGTCAGGAGTACATTGAAATCTTGTGATGTGGGCTTCTTGAGACAAGGTTTTTTTTTCTCTGAATGAATGGCGTATAATATTATGCTAGCTATATCTCAAATTTGAAACTGTCTTAAGAAAAGTCTTCTTGAGATAATGCCTTACTTTGTTGGATAGATTAATATAAAAGCAAGTAGACACAATGCAATGGTGAAAGCACTTAATTGTTACTAGCCATGGACGAATGCTTGCTTCTGGTATTGGGTGAAATCAAAGGTGTACAGTTCTGAAATTTCATATAGTGACTTCTAGTGTTGGCGTTGGATTGCATGCTACTACTACATACGAATTAATCCCCATTTGGTTTAGCTTAAAAGAAGATATTTAGTAGATTCCAAGAACTTGGTGAAATCAAATGTGTAATAGCATTGAAAATTCATATATTGACTTCTAGTGTTCATGTTGGATTGCATGTTACTACATACGAATTAGCCTCCATTTGGTTTAACTAAAAATTAGATTTTTTGTAGATTTTGACAAAGTAGATAAATTTGTGATAGAAAAGTCGATAACAATTATAGATCCTATGAAATGCGTGATTAAAATTAATTATTGACTTTTTAACTTAAATCACCATATAGTTGTGTTAATGGACATGTTGATCATTTACACGCAGCGTTTCTATGATTTTGTTGTGGATGAAACTTTCGATTATATTTATTCAAATACGTGAAGTTATATTTGTTTTTATTTTATATATGTGCTTATTTATTGTTAAAATTAATAAATTATAATTCTCGTAAAATTAAAAGTTATTTACGTTATAATTTTTCATTTACATTTTTGCATGAAGTATATTAGAGATAGGAATAAGTGTATCGAGACTTCCCAATTAGGTTGGCCATCCTCATCATCTACCGATTCAGACATTTTTTAATATTAACTTATCACACTTGACAAAATTTCACTTATGTTGACAGGCGAATTTCACAAATTTACTTGAAGATCTCTCTTTCGAGGAGAATTAAACCTTCTTTACAGCGTGAAGCTATTACAAGACCCACACAAATATTAAAAGCATATCATTACCATCTTTTAATATAAATACTAGCAAATTATCTCAATCCGATTTTATAAAAAAATTGTGTAAAATTTAAGAATTTTGTTACTTTTACATAAAAATGTACATAATGAAATACATAATAAGATATGGAGGGAAAAGATTTGATAAAAAGTTGATTGTATTTTAAATTGACAAATAGTATCGTGTCATGTGATATTATATATTTCATTATATAAATTTTGATATACATGCAGCAAGATCCAAAATTAAATTATCCAATGATGCGTTGTTACATGAATTCTTGAATTGAAATACTTGAAATCAAATTGAATGCAGAAGCGATTGATTGGAAATTCAAAGGATAACGGATATTAGGGCGGAACAATTTCACCTATTTATCACCTTTACTCCTTAAATCAAGATTCATACAATCTAAGGTAGTGTTCGGTCGAATTCTTCTATTGTATTCAATTTATCCCTCTCGAGTTCTCATTGAGCCTATTTAACTAATTCAATTCCATATCTCTATGCAAATTGACATTTAGTTAAACGAAACATCGGTTCTAAGAATTCAATTATGACCGCAGCAATTAACATATGTATCTCTACACGTTATGCCAATTTACCGGAATTTACTACTTGGTCTAAACAACAATCCGCATCTCTACGTAATTATTGTTCACGAAATCATTTAATTAGTGATCAAGTAATTAAATGCATTGAGAACATAGCAAAATCGACACATATGCATTGAGAACATAGCAAAATCAACACATCAAATAAAAGCACAAGAATCTCAATTTAAACAAATAAAGGATCCCAATTGGTTACATTGTTCTCCCTAAATTAGATTTAACTACTCATGGGAATGAAAGAAAAATACAAAGTTATTATAGAGTACATCACCGGGTTTAGAAGAATAATGTAGAAAAAGAATCCAATCTTGCACCAAGATCTTCTTCCAACTCCCATTGATGCTTCAAAACGTGGTTTGCGCGATGTTTTCCTCCTTTGAATTCCGCCTTTGAATCTCCAATTGTATATACTTTCCCTCCCAATGAGTAGAATAAATCCTTTTGATGTGTTCTTCCTTGAATTCCTTCCCAAATCTTCAAAGTTCCATGTGTTTGTGTTGTTTGGAACTAAGGTGGGAACTCCCCCCCCCCCCCCTCCTTTTCCCAAGCCTCCTTAGGTCTATTTATACTTTCATATCCGTTCTTGGCCAATTTGGAGTCTTTTTGTGGAGTTTTCGCGGCCCAAACAATAAAAACCTAAAATCTGTGGCGGCGCGCGGCGCTTGAGCGCTATGGGACAGCGCTTGAGCGCTGAAAATCTGTTAAAAATCCATTTTCTGGCTAGTGCAGCGCTTGAGCGCTGAGTGTGTAGCGCTCGGGCGCCAAGTTTCTGTCCACTTTGCGTCTGTTTCAGTAATTTTGTCATAACTTTTCCTTCCAATGTTCGATTGAGATGATTCAAGTTGCGTTAGAAAGATAACTCGAAGGACTACAACTTTGATAGAAATAGCTCTTCTTCAATTCGAACTTTATCTAGGCCAAAACTACGTCTCAATCTCCAACTAAAATTTAGACATCCTTGTGCGGTTGGAAATTGATTTGTTTTCACTCCTTTTGATCTTTCGTTGCATCCATTTGACCTCTAGCATTCTTGAATCTTCATCGTGAGCTTCGACACAACTTTTGTGTATTTGCACTTTAACCCTCAAGCTTTGGATCTTTCCATTTTTTCGCCAATTTTTGCATTCTTTTCTCCAATTCTTCATCATCCATCGAGTTTCACCTAATAACACATTATATCATAAATTAGGCTATAATCTCATTAAAAGAACCACAAAATGTCATAATTTGGAGCCCGAATAAGTGTATAAAATACACTTATCAATGGTGTCATGTGATATTATATATTTCATTATATAAATTTTGATATAGATGCAGCAAGATCCAAAATTAAATTATCCAATGATGCATTGTTACATGACAAAGTGTAAAAAAAAATGTAAAGGATGGTGTACATATAGCATGAATGGTATGCAACACCCCCCCCCCCCCCCACCCCCACTTTTTCATGATTTGAGATAAAAATCTCTCTAGTTTTTTATCACCAATTTTTTGAAAAATTTACCCAAATTTGTTCACTAAAACGAGTTCCATTTCATAAGAACATTAGATATTATAAGTTCAAGTTGCCATTCAAATTATATGGTATCCATTCTAATTGTTAACATCGATTCCATAATATATGATATAAATAGAAAAAAACTATTAAAGTTTATTTATCTAACTTTCGAACTTTATCTAATTCCTTGTATTAAACATTTCTCTTTTATTGACTAAATCTTCGAACTTATTTAATCCTTTGAGTGACAAAACAGTCGAAGGTAACTTTTCATTTTAGTGATTAGCTTTACACGACGAAGTTCACCAAAAAATTGGAATCTAAATTGAAAAATTATTGTTGCAAGTTGCTAATGGAAATCCTATATAGATTAAAGAATAAAGATTAAATCACTAATCAAACATATAAATATAATAATTACTTCTTTAACATGTTGACACTCCAAGTGTCAATATGAACTTAAAGTTGACAAAAATTGGAGCTAGCTCACAAAACATTCATTAGTTGACAAAAATATGAATATAATAAGGGGCATGGTCAGGGGGGCAACATTTTTTATTATATTAAACTAATACATAGAAAAAAAAAATCACTTTTTTTTTAAATAGTGAAAATTTAATGGGAGCCCAAGGCTATCCCTCCATCGGCCCCTGAACACAATAGTAATCAACAATAAAAACTCAAAAGCTAGGTTTCATCATCTCATCCTAACCACCAAATAAAGTTTAGCCTTCTTTCACAATATCATAAAACTCTGTATAAATGCAGACATTGCTTGAGAACACGAAAATATTGCACAAATCAACAAAGAATAGAATTGAATAATTCACTCTAAAAAATGGAAAATAATAATCAACAAAAGCTTGTTAATTAAGCAAAAAATAAGTGCAATATTCACATGAATAAGTCATTTTTTGAATTTTAAACATGTCCTAAATCATTTACTTGATTTAAAAGTAATTCTTGTTTTATTGTTCACATAAACAACAAAATAATTTAAAATATATATATTTTTTACTTACATAGATAAAAATATAGCTCTTGGACGAGTTAGGACAAGAGCAAAGATTATCAATGTGATTTTCTAACTAATTGCCGCTTACAAATAATCAAAAGAAGCAATGTTTCTACCCCCATCTGGTATGATTTTGTTGAGTAATTCAATCAAGTAAATCCTATTTTCACATAAGTCTACAATGAATTTGGAAAAATTAAATTAAATGAACAAAAAAAAAAAAAAAGATACAAAATCAATAATACGAACATGTTTTGTAAATCTTAAATACTTTTATGTCTTTTTGAACTTAGCCAAACATGTTATTCTTTTTTCTTTTCATTTTTACTGCAACCATGTTATTTTTTATGGTAAAATAAAAGTTATACCAAGCCCCTGTTTGATACAAATTGAAATTCAGACTTTAATCTAAATTCAGCCTTATTTCCTCTTAGAACCCCAACAGCATACCACTTGTGCGAGGTGGTTTCCACGATGAAGCAAGAATCTACCAAGAGATTACAAATAAAAAGATGATGCATATTTTTCCTCCTTAAATAAAGCAATGAGTAACAGCTAATTCTCTGAATTACAAAAAAAGATATAACAGAAAACAATATGGCTTAAGTATTGTCAAATCGAACAGAGAATCCATGAATTCATCTGAGCACCTGCCTTTTAATGATTTTTTTTTTTTTTTTATAATGGAACCAAATAGTTTTTTTTAAGATGCGGAACCGATTCGAACCGAACCATTTGGTTATGGTTCGGTTTGGTCTGGTTCTAGTACTATTACTTAAATTTTCATACTTGCATCATATCCAAAAGTAACTAATATGCACTTAAAAATATAAGCATCAAACATTTTGCAAGTTCAAATTATCAATAATCAAGATCATACAAGTCCAAACGAACAAACAAAATATAAATAAATGAGTCATTGCGAGAAGTTAATAAACGAATGAGTCATCCTCCATCCAATCAATTCCTTTACATGAAGCCGTTAGACCTACATGAGAAAAATGAAACTGAAATATAAAGTTAAAACTCAAAACTAATAAATAGGGGTGGTGAGAAAATGACCAAGCCAAGTAACTTAGCCCTTACCATTAGATAACCATTAACCATTTAATACTTCATTACTTATCGTGTAACTTTGAGAAACTCTACAAACATAATTCAAAATACACAAATAAAACAAACAAAAATAAATTAAAACCATTTACAATTAATAAGATGTAACATAATAATATTTTATAAAATAAATTTTACCATATTCAATTTCGTCAAAAAACTCTTTCTCCTCAATGCAAATTCTGTCTTGAGTTACTCTCAAAAGCCTAGATTCTTCTCATAACCAATTTTGGGTACAAATCAAAGCCTCAACTGTTGTAGGAGTTAAAGAACTCCTAAAACAATCAAGAATGCATCCAAAATAATGCATTGAAGAAGTTTAAATACAAATATTGAATACAATTAAAATTAATGGGCTAAACACGTTTTATAGGCCGTACCAAAATAAGGGCTATTGGGTTGTTTTCAATTAACATAAAATCAAATTCATACAAAAAAGAAAATTATAAATTAAATTTGGTTCTCAGTTTGGTTCTTGGTTCTAGAATCAGAACCGAACCAAAAATATAACCAAATTGTTTTTTATTCGAAGAACTAAAGCTATTAATTTTTTGTGTAGAACTGAATCGAACCGCTTGGTATGGTTCGGTTATGGTTTCGTTTGGTTTGGTCCGGACATTTTGTCCATCCCTGCTGGAGCTTCTCCTTCCGCTTCTGCTGTTTCCATTAAATCATATATCATATTTTCTTCGTCTGGCTTCATTCCAACTTCAACATCCATTTCCACCCCCTTTTTCTCATATTCGGGTCTTCACTCCAACTCCAACTGCAACGATTTTAGCATTTTCTGGTTGGAGTTCCATACCATATTACGTTCATTTAACAGTGAAATCTCGTTTACTTTTCTTGTTTAGGCCTTGGATGTATATTTTCTATTTGACATTTCCAAAAGGGATAATTGTTACATCGAAGGGGAGCATTTGTTGGTTCATCAACGGGTGAAAGTGGATGGCAGATGTGTACATTGTGCTCTCTTCGAATGTGCACATGCATTATTTTGGATCCCGGCTGCGAGGAAAATACGGAACCAGTAAAACAGAGAAACCACGGCAACGTCATGGAAATGCTGTCAAATGTCTCAAAACAGAGCTCAGGTGGAGGAGTTTGAACTGATTAGTATGCTTCTTTGGTGCAGAGAGAAATAGCCGACCTCACGATGGGCAGACATATAAGAACTCCTGAACAAATTATTGATTGTGAAACTTCTCTGGCAGAGGATCTGAGAAAGCAATCTAAGAATCTGGAGTAAAATGTTTGAATGGTCACGATTTACTCACTGAACTTCAAATTGCCTCTTAATGGTCACTGAACTTTCTGCCGTTGCACCACATCCATCACTCACCAAATTCCGTTATCTTTGACGCTGACATGGCGGACGGAAAACACGCGTGGAAGGTAACGGCGGTTAAAAAATGACAACTCGGCGAAAACGTTGTTTCATTACTCATCCAACTTCCATTTTGTCACATTTCACTCATCGAACTTCAAAATGCTTCCGAATGGTCACTTATCTTTGAAATATTGCACTCTGTTCATTATCCGCATATTTTGTTCCCTTCATTCCTAATGTTCGTACAAAAATTCCACGGGTATATTACAAATGTTAAAAAAAATTGCAACTCAACAAAATTTAACTCACCAAAATCATCATATATGAAACGTGACTTCCACGACCCCCATCAACTTCTTTAAAACTCAATAAAGCGTCCCAATGATTCTTTTAGAAATATCATTTTTCTAATTCGAACGTTTACTATGCAAAAAAAAAAAAAGGTTTCGATATGATATTTCTAAAAAAAAAAAAAAAACCGTTGGAGACGCTTTATTGAAAAAATCATTTTTTCTAAAAGAATAATTTAGAAGAATCGTTTTTCTAAAAGAATCATTGGGAACGTTTTATTGAAAAAATGGTTCTTTTAGAAAAATCATTTTTTTAAAAATGATTTTTCTAAAAGAATCATTTTTCTTAAAAAATGATTTTTCTAAAAGAATTTTTTAGGAATATCATTTTTCAAATTCGAACGTTTACTATGCTAAAAAATAGGTTTCAATCTGATATTTCTAAAAAAATAGTTGGAGACGATTTATTGAAAAAATCATTTTTTCTAAAAAAATTATTCATTTAGAAAAATGATTCTTTTAGAAAAAAATCATTTATTCAATAAAGCGTCTCCAACGATTTTTTTTAGAAATATCATATTGAAACCTATTTTTTTGCATAGTAAACGTTCGAATTAGAAAAATGATATTTCTAAAAGAATCATTGGGACGCTTTATTGAGTTTTAAAGAAGTTGATGGGGTCGTGGAAGTCACGTTTCATATATGATGATTTTGGTGAATTAAATTTTGTTGAGTTGCAATTTTTTTAACATTTGTAACATACCCGTGGAATTTTTGTACGAACATTAGGAATGAAGGGAACAAAATATGCGGATAATGAATAGAGTGCAACATTTCAAAGATAAGTGACCATTCGGAAGCATTTTGAAGTTAGATGAGTGAAATGTGACAAAATGGAAGTTGGATGAGTAATGAAACAACGTTTTCGCTGAATTGTCATTTTTTAACCGCCGTTACCTTCCATGCGTGTTTTCCGTCCGCCACGTCAGCGTCAAAGATAACGGAATTTGATGAGTGATGGATGTGGTGCAACGGCAGAAAGTTCAGTGACCATTAAGAGGCAATTTGAAGTTCAGTGAGTAAATCGTGACCATGTTAAAGTTCAGTGACCATTCAAACATTTTACTCAAGAATCTGATAAGCAAATTCATGAAGAACAACAAGAGATGGGAAATGAAGAGCTGGAAGTCATAATACTGAAAAGTAGACAGATTTTGTATAGGTTTTAATGTAAAAGTAGGTGAAAATAAATGGCAATTGTGCTGCCAAATCTGAATTTCTTCCTACTCTGTATGAAAAGGTGTGTAAGAAAAAATACTGAACTACCCTTCTTCTGTAATAAGTTCTTCCATTTTCTCTGTTCTTTACTTTCACTGATATTTGCTCTGTTTTTTTATTTTTTATTTTAGTTGGGGTGCAGATTTTTTTTTCGGGTTTTCACATGAAAAGATATCATTAGTCATACCCACTATCAAGCCATAATTCCTTAATGGGTTATAAATCAAAGGGTAATTAAAGCAAAACGTACCTACACTTCGTTTTTTGGCGCAAAACGTTCACACCTTTCACATTCTTTGCTCAAAACGTCATTTTGACCAATTTTTAACATAAAATGACTAATATACCTTCCTATATAAATAAAGAAAAGACAATCTTACTCCTAAACTTTCTAAAAAATGCAGATCAATTCAAAACTTATAAAAATATTAAAAAGAACAAAAAAAATCTCTCTTGCCCCTTTTCAGCCAAATATATGAGCTCATTTTTCGGCGACTTCCGGCCACCCAAAATGTTGAATATTGGTCCCAACATGTTCTCCTCATTACCCTCTACAACTACATACCAATAAATCCCCATAAATCATTGTAATTTAGCCGGAAATCAAATTCAAAAATTGCAGCATGAAAATCGGTCAAACACCCACAACTCGTCGTCCGGCCACCCAACTAGCCAGAACCCACCACTAGTTGACTCCCCTCATCAAGTCGAAGCTATCTATGTAAACAATTTTCTCCAACAAGCAACCAACAAACACCAATTTCAAATCAAAGACAGTCCAGTCGCGAGTTTGCACCGGCGAACATTTCAGACCCAGATTGAAGATGATTGGAGCCAAATTGAAAGGGACCCATGGCTGGGCTAGGTGCGTCGGGTGATGGTGCACCTAGCCCAGGTGTTCCGCCACCATGGGTAGTCATGGCGGCGCCTGAATTGGAGGAAAACTGGTGCTGTGTCTCAACAATCGCGATGGGCAGCTTTCAATTTGAAATTCAGATCTTATCCTTATTGTTTGGGCTAAATTGTTTGTATAGTTGAGGTCATCCTGAGTAGGGGAGTTGGCTGGTGGTATGATCCAACCAGGAAGGTGGCCGGACGATGTGATTTCGACGTTTGACCACATTTCATGCGGCAAAGTTTGAAGCTCGATTCTGGTCAAATCTGCGAGAGTTGGGGTTGGTGGTTGGGTGGGTTGTGAAGAGGGCAATGAGGGCTTCAAGGTGGTATGTTGGTCCGACGGCCAAGGTGATCGGAGGTTGGGGATTTTACCTTCAAAGGTGGCGGTTTAGGTATGATGGTTGTGACTAATTTGCACCTTTTTAAAAGTTTGAACCCATAATTGCAATTTATTCTTTATTTTTCTTTTCTTTTGTGTTTGTTTTATTTTAATAGAAAGGTAAAATGGTCAAAAAGAGATGAAAATGACGTTTTGCGCAAGAAAAGGTAAAGGAAGGGACGTTATGCGCCAAAAATGTTAAAGGTAGCGACGCTTTGCACAAAAACGTGTAAATGTAGGAATGTTTTGTGCCAATTACCCTAAATCAAACTCATTACAAGCTTTTTAAGCCTTTGCCATGCTGCTTACTGCGGGGTTTAGGATGAGCATTTCTTCAACAAACTTTGATGGAAAAGTAAATGTACCAGCAATAAAACCCTCCAATCCACTAGCTATGATGACATTCAGAAGTTGGTTTTTCCACCGAGGATAATTGTTTTTATCAAACTTAATATCATTGGTAGAGCCACGTAGTTGTCGTTGTGGGTATGGGATCAGAAAATAGGATACAATTTATTTTAAAAATAATACATTAATGAAAATATATCAATACATTATTATAATTGCAGTTAACGCATTTTTATAATTTAAAAACATCATATAATTACATCATTATTAATATTGTCAAATACATCGTTCTCAATATATGACATCAAAGTATCACTCAACCATTGATCTCCTTTCCATTTACGCAATCGATTCTTGACAATCTTCATCATAGATAACAAAATACCTTTGCTACCTGAAAGAATTAATGCCAATGTTACAAGCTTGTAAACTAATGAGTACACCTCCCTTTTTTGTCACAACCAACTTTTCTGCAAGATTACTAATGTCTCATAACCCTTTAAAATCTCGTGAGTGTGTATATCTATAATATATGTCTAAATTTGCTCATCAAGTGCCATCTCTACTGGTTTAAAATATTAGGAATATTACTCATACAATTAAATTTACTTGTCCTTATCAAAAGTAGAAAATGAATAATACAGACACAAACATTTAATACAAAGAAGTCGCTTTTTACCTTGAAAAAATACCATTCAACTCTTGAAGTTACATATATATGATAGTTGGTAAGTATGAGTTTACACTTATCCATGCCACCAAAAGTGGGTGTTTAGGAGTAATTTTATGAGCAAGATACTTAATTTTGTGTGTTTATTGATTATTTTAAGAGAAAAACCAATATTGAACAAGAAAGAATAAAGAGGGACGATATTTGATCAAGAAGCATGGAAGTTGGATGGAATTTGGAATCAAGGACCAAGATATTAAATTTGGACATTAACGGACTGCCCATGCAATTAATGGAGGACTTGGGCTAAACAATCAAATTATTTTGAGGACTGAATCAAACTAGAAGTGAAATAGAGAATCAATGCCCAAACATAGAACCTTATGGGTGAGTAATTCCTAGAAAAACATCAAGAGGGCCATAAAATAGAGCCAACCTTAGCCAAACATCTGATTTTAATCCAAACCAAACATGGCTTAATTTCAATATAAGCCCAAAATTTAATTGATGTTTCATTTTAGATGACAACGTGAGAGATTTAAAGGAGAAATTCTCTTTTATTATTGCCAGTATGTGCCAGAGATTGTGACTTCAAGCTCTTCATTCCCCATCTCTTTTTGTTCTTCCTCAATTTTCTTAGCTGATTCATTGGTAGTTTGACAACACTTATATAACTGAATCTTCTGTAACGTTGGAATATCACCTAAACTGGAAGGGACCATCTTTAGATGATAGCAACGTTCCAATACTATTCGTTGAAGTCTTGGGAAATTATCACCTGAGTCATTCCATTCAGCAATATTTACGTTACGAAGTTTCAAGTATTTAAGTTGTGAGAATTCACCTTCACTTGTGTCCCATTGCTCTCCCTCAAAGGCAACATATACTAATTTGAGAACCTCAAGGTAAGGCAATCTTCCAATTATCTCCATTTGTTTTCGAGACGCTTTGACATATTCTAGTGTGAATTTTTTCAGATTTAAGGGAAAACAGTTCAAACTGGAAGGAAAATAAGAACCACGCAGCCTCAGTGATTCGAGCTGATTAAGGATGTCGAAGGAGAGATTTTACGACTCTTGAATCCAGCCTTTCAGTCTGCGAATATTGGGCAAACCTCTCAAAATTTTCTCATCCATTTCATCGTAAAATAGAAGTTGAGAAATACTTTGTAGGTTATTATTTATTTGGAAGCTCTCACTGTTAGTTGCTAGCTGTCGGCTAGATTCACCGAAGTATGCACCACCCTTGAACTCCATGTGTCTCAAACTCACCATATTAAGAAGGATCTCAGGTATTTCAACTTTTTCATCATTCTCCACAACAAGAAATTCTAATTTGTGGAAGCTTTCCATTGGTGGCAGTGTACATGGAATTGCCAAGTACCTCAAGTGAACCAGACGTTCAGATCCTATTAGGCGACGATCTAGTGTACTTTTCACCCTGAGGACCCTAAGCACTTTGTAGTCGCATGAGATTAATGGGTCACCACTCACAAAAAAAGAATCACATAGAAGAGAGCGTACATGTAGGCCAAAAGGTAGTGAACTAGAAGATAGTACACAGTTGATACTCAGATGCTTCTGATACATTGATAATTGATTGAATAACCATTGTTCATCATCATCATCACTCCTGGTAACAAAACAACATAATCACATCATTGTTATGGCCGTCAAATATAATAACCATTCTTAGTAAGCTAAAATAAAAAATGGACGGAAAAGAAAGGAAAAAGAAGAGAAACATTGAGCTTACTTTTCGATCAACTTCAAAAAGTTATTTTCTTCGGCTATTCTCAAGCACATTTCACGCAGTAGATCATGAATCTTGCATGTTTTCACTCCTCCATAAGAACTTCTTTCAGCAACAAGTACTAGGCTCCTATCAATCAGTTTCATTAGATATTCTAGTGCCACATCCTCTATGTTCTTCTGTTCTTCCTTCTTTATAAATCCTTCGGCAACCCACAGAGATATCAACTCCCGTACAGGGATCCCCATGTCTTCTTTGAATGCTCCGAAGTAAAGAAAACATGGTTTCAAATGTATTGGTAAATGATTGTAGCTAAGTTGCAATATTTGGATGCACTTCTCTGGTATTTCGGATATATGTGAACTTAAATTTCTTGCAATTTTTTTCCACAAGTGTTTTTTCTTCTCCATGTTTGCAAGAACTCCAGCTATCACGACCACAGCAAGTGGTAGGCCATGACAGTTTTTTGCAATTAGCTTGCCAATGTCTAGCAATTCTTGAGGACATTTTTTATCTTGGAACACTTTCTCTTGTAATATTTCCCAACGTTCAACTTCCGACAGAAAAGGAAGTTCATTGACACCACGAGGTGAAGCTTCCAAACCCACTTCTTTATTTCGAGTAGTGAATAAGATTCTGCTTCCAATTCTGTCCTCTGGAAAACATCTTTTCAAATCAGTCCACACATTGATATCCCATATGTCATCTATCACGATGAGGTATCGCCTTCCTTTTAAGTTTTTGTAAAGATCTTCAACCAAGCTTTCTTCCTCCATATTCATGTATGTATCCCTCTTCTTGTTACCCATTGAACTCAAAATTTCAATCAACACATTTTTCTTATTATGTATTTGAGAAACAACACACCAGCCACGCTTGTCAAAATGGTGTAAAACAGAGGGATGATTATATAATTTATTTGCCAAGGTCGTCTTACCAAGTCCAGGCATCCCAAAGATGGAAATAATTTGCAGCCGGTCTGTTCCTCCAATAAGTTGTTCTGCAATTTCAATTGCTACATTGTCAAATCCCACAACAATATCTTCCAAAATGGGAGGTTCTTTTGACTGTGACTCTACGTGTTCATGTGGATGTTTTGAAACATTTGACATTCTAGCAACATCAATATTGTTCTTCATTTCTTTGACAGCCATCATAATAAGCTGAGTCTTCTCAATGAGTTGAGGGAGCCGGAGAGTGAGATACCAAACATGAGGAAACGAGTTGATAACATATTCAACTTCATATGCTATGTCTCTGCTCCGTATCACAAGTTCTTCATGTTTTGCTTCGGGCTGCAATGCTATATCTGTGATGGATGATCCCAATAACATTAGCTCCTCGTGCAGAGTTACAATTTGATCATTCACAACAACAATCGAGTCAGACTTTTTATTTATTAGATCCATGAGATCGTCGAGGACGGAATCAATAATGAAGAGTGAAACCACACCAATCTTTGGAGCCATATCACTTGGCATCTTTGAGACTGTGATGCAGTGCTCCTTGATCTTTGTTTTCAAGGTCTCAAAATTTGCTAACAAATCAGAAAGAGCAAGATCCAAGATTCCTGTCTCCATGACTTGATCATTCTTGATGAAAATGAAGAAATCTAATAAACTTCCCGTTTCTAGGAGCAGAGCTATGATATCCATCATTGCCTTCTTTTTCTGTTTTTTTCTTCCCTTTCTTCCCATTTTTCCCTTCACCTTAGTGGATCGCAATGGTGAGCCGATAAAGTTGGAATGAAATAGACTTCGTACCTCATTAACCACAACTTCCAAATCCGGCATACTAGTATAGGCTCCATTCACTTTACTGATCAGAATGAATACAACAATGGCCAAAAGGAAGGAATACAAGAAACTTCCTACCTCATTGACCACATCTTCAATATCTATCAATATAGTCTTGGTGGGCTGCAAATGCATTGCTGTATCCCCAAGAAAACTGATAAGAAATCCAAGCTCTGTCCGGAGATTTTGGAACGAACCCTTTACACAAGCAATCGAATCTTCCTCAAAATGTAGGATGACTTCTACCATTAGGATGAGAAAGTTGATGAAGACCGCAACAATTTCATTAGAATTGAGAGTAGGAGTTAAATTGGACAAGATTTGCTGCTTAGGGACTGTAAAGAACACCTTAAGCTCTTGCTCAATTGACGCTAAGTTTTGGAATTCTCTAATAGATATGTCTCTGATTTCTTCAATATATGTAAAGTCGCTGCGGTATAGTGATAATCGAAGCCCACGTAACAAATCAATTATATTTCCATGTGGGGAGGAGACATGTGATATATGCTCCATCACAATTGAAACGAGATCTATAGGATAAGTGAGTGAGATACCCATTGCAGGGAAAAAGAAAGATAGTGAAAGTAAACGTTGTCTACCCTCTAATTTTTTGTTTAAAGCATAATAGACGCTACCACTGAAGCAAAAACAGAAAATTTTGATTAGCTTATAGCTTTGAATCCATGGAAATGGAGGTTATAGCTCTGAAAATTGAATGAAAACCCAGAAAAGGGAAGGAAATGTAAACGGATGAAGAAAGAAAACTATTGTCGAGAGAAGACTAGTAAAGTAAAGTAAGTTATTGAGGAGAGAGTGTCGTACAGCTCATATGAAGTACACGTCATTTAGGTGAATTAACCTAAATTTGTTGACAAAATTTGTTGTGGTAAATTTTGGAGAGTTGACTTCAAAAATAATTTTTGAAATTTTTTGAAATAGATGAATGTGATGATGTTAAATCATAATTGTCAACAAATATTGTCAATCATCATGTACATGTAGCATGATTGTATTTAGGTATGTTGGATGAGAATTTAAATTTAAATTTTTATCAAAATCAAAATCAATAATTCATTTAAATAACGTATTTTATGATATTCATAACTTTTTAATCATATATTGTATCAATTTTACTAAAATTTACTAAAAAAATAATTCTAACCTGCAACGTTACTTTTGTCTTTTCCTGATGTTTGCAAATATGATATTGTCTAATGATATGTTTAACGCTTATTATTAATTTATCGTCATTGTGACTAATAATATGTTGCAGTGAGTTATATCTTGAACGTTCTAAATGATTGACATGCCAATTAAAATTAATTGTAATATGCATACAATTCAATGAAACTTGAAATAAACTATATGACGTGCTTATCTTATTATTTGTTTATAATTTATTAACATGTCATTTATATGTATTTAGAAACTATGTAAGTTCTTAGAATTTGCCAATTTTCTTTTCGAAATTAAATCTATGTAAGTTAATTAGTTGTAAATAGAATCAAATTGGGACTAAATAAGTTAGTTGATGCAATTGTTTGGTTTACATTAATTTAATTAGCACGAGTTATTTCTAATTAGATACCATGAGATTATAGCACATGTTTGGTTCAGATTAAAATCTGATTTTAATCTCAAAGCAGTTCTCGAAAATATTATACTGTATAAATTGCCCTCCGTAGGTTGCAACTGCGGGAAAATCTTGGCACTGTATAACCACATTTTTGTATGTATTAATTTGAATACTGTAATTGTAATAAACACTGTATAATTATATCAGCTTGTATGAACACAAGTTTGAATTCGTATATACATATACGCGAAAATTGAGGGAGCTGCGAGGCAAGAGGGAGGAAAAGCGCGTGGACTGGATAATCTTGACTATATTTCAGCTTCCTCTGATCTACGTTGGATTTTGTCTTCAGCATTGTCAACTGTCATGGCCACTCTCTTGGGATTCCATTTTGACTCTGTCCACACCTTTGAACCTTTTTTCTTGGCTTTGAGTTCTTATCTTATCTTCCCGTGCTTTTCCTTTTCCGCTCCCCAAACGCAAAAAATACTTGTGGTTGGTTGGTCCGACAAGTCATGGAAGAGGCACATTTTTATTTATTTATTAAATTAGTTGTACATTAAAGCAATTCTTATTTATCATTAATATAACCACCCTTAATGTTAATCATATATTGTATAAAATCCACAATTACTACGTGCTTTTCCACAACTCATTTCGAAAGACCTTCCTTTTCTTTTTAACAAAATCAACTTTTTAACTTTTCCGAACAAGCACAGAATGACAATATAAAAATGACTCGATTTTTTTAAAGGTTGGAGAAGCTGTTTATAGATCAATTTATCTTGATCTACGTTAGTTCATTTTTTATTGTAAAAAGCATGTTGAGTAAAACAAACTAATCCTCGTTGAACTCAATTAATTGAACGTATACTTAAGACCTGTTTGACAAGACTTCTACTTGTAAAAAAATTATCAATTTCCTTTAAAAGACCTGTTAATCTTTTAGTTATGTGATTACATTTTAGTTGCTATTTTTATATATAAGCTGATATTTTTATGAATAGCTTGTCTTTATCAATTAGTTGTGTGATTCAATTAGTTAGAGAAATAGATAAAATGATTGAAACCTCACACTTGTTTTAATACGAAATCAGTCATTTACAAAGGTATTAAATAACACTAAACCTATATAAGCAGTGTACATACAGGGAACATTCTAGGAATAATATGCCAGCTGTATAACTAACTTGCTGCTCCACTCCTGGAATTTAGGAAAGGCAGCTGCTGGTGCAACGGTTCTGGTGTGCACTCACTAGGTTGGTAGCAATATTTTAACTCCCCCCTTCAAGGTGGAGTGAGTTTCTACCACTCCAAGCTTGTCTCTGAGAAATTGGAACCTTGGATGAGCCAGCGGTTTAGT
Source organism: Fraxinus americana (assembly GCA_035079005.1). Lineage (NCBI taxonomy): Eukaryota > Viridiplantae > Streptophyta > Magnoliopsida > Lamiales > Oleaceae > Fraxinus > Fraxinus americana. The sequence goes on along the minus strand of CM068717.1, from coordinate 31,066,928 downwards.
GAGAAGGTTTGCCGTTTGGTCTGAGGATGGCACATATTGTATTTTCAATTCTTCGTTCATCACCTTGTCTCTCACAAAATGAGCATCAAGCTCTATGTGCTTAGTGCGTGCGTGATAAACAGGGTTTGCAGCCAATGCACTTGCACTCAAATTGTCACACCAAATGTTAGGTATTGACTTCTGTGGTATCTTCAGTTCATTCATCAGTGACTGGATCCATGTAATTTCTGATGCCGTGTGAGCTAGTGCCCGATACTCAGCCTCTGTACTAGATCTGGCCACAACGTGCTGTTTTTTTGAGCTCCAAGACACAAGGCTATCTCCAATATAAACACAATAACCAGCAGTAGACCTCCTGTCATCTGGACAGGAGGCCCAATCTGAATCAGCAAATGCAACTATGTCAAGATTGTCACTTTTTCGAATTGCAATCCCAAGATTTAGTGTCCCCTTCACGTATCTGAAAACTCGTTTCAGCAGCTTCCAATGAATATCAGTGGGATTTTGGAGAAATTGACTTAATCTATTTATAGAATATGTAATGTCTGGCCTGGTATGAACCAGGTATTGAAGACCTCCAATGGCACTTCGAAAGAGTGTTGGGTCGTTCATAGCCTGCCCTTCAGTCTTGGAGATTAACTTGCTTGCTGTCATTGGTGTCAAACTTGGATTTAAGTTCCCAAACCCAAATTTTCTGAGAAGACTCTCAGCATACTTGGTTTGAGTCAAGTATAATCCTGTTTCATCTCTGTGAACTTTAATTCCCAGGAATTGGCTAAGATTCCCCATATCTTTAAGTGCAAAACAAGTGTTTAACTTGTCAATGAAGTCCTGCATTTGGCGTTTATTGTTACCTGTTATAACTATGTCATCCACATATATAAGAGCAAATAATATATCCCTTTCACCTTCCAGGAAAAACAATGCATTATCAGCCCTCGATTGTTTGAATTTCCATCCTAATAGCGTGTCTTTTAGTCTCTCATTCTAGGCTCTAGGTGCCTGTCTTAGTCCGTATAGAGATTTCTTTAATTTGCAGATGAATTCAGGATTTTCTTTATTCACAAATCCTTGTGGCTGGTCCATATATACCACTTCACTTAACTCGCCATTCAGAAATGCGTTGTTGACATCCACCTGCCTGATTTCCTAGTCCTTAGACACAGCCAGTGTTAAGATGATCTTCAAAGTTGATGCTTTAACCACAGGGCTAAAAGTTTCAGTGAAGTCTATGCCAGGAGTTTGGAGAAACCCCTTGGCGACTAGCCTTGCTTTCTGCCTCTGCACTCTTCCTTCAGCATCAAATTTTAGCTTGAATACCCACTTATTGCCAATTATTTTTGCTCTTGTCACAGGTGGCACAAAAGTCCATGTTTCATTCTTCATTAAAGCATTATATTCTTCTTGCATTGCTTTTTTCCAGCTGTTGCTTGATAAAGCTTCATCAGTAGTTGAAGGCTCAATCTCAGTCAATTTATCCTGTACTTTGCTCAAGTAGATTTTGGGTTTGAAAATCCCAGCTTTACTTCTAGTAACCATTTGATGACCAATGTTGTTGATAGCATTTTCATTTCCTGTTATCTCAGCATTAGTTTGAGTAATCATTTCTGCAGGCTGAATTTCAGTTTGATGGTTGGTTAACTCTTCTGGATTTACCTCATCATTGTTACCTACATTTGTTTCATCCTCAATCACAACTTCTCTATTAGGAATGCCTGCAGCAAGCGATCCATTAGGCTGAGCAGTATCAGTTGAAATTAGAGGGATAGTTTTATGACTTGACTCAGCAAAAGGAAGATAACTCATGGTTATTTCAGAGGTCTGTGGTTGACTTAACTTGTTTATAAAACCTGTTTTAAAAGGAAATTCTGACTCATTGAACACGACGTGCCTTGAAATATAAATTCTACCTGTTGAACTTAGACACTTATAACCCTTTTGTGAATCACCATAGCCAAGGAAGACGCATCTCTGTGAATGAAAGCTGAACTTATGCTTCTGGTAAGGTCTCAAGCAGGGGTAACATGTGCACCCAAAAGTCTTTAATGATTTGTAATCAAAGTCCCTTTTAAACAAGGTCTGATATGGTGATTTATTTTTGAGGATTGAAGTGGGTAGCCTATTTATGAGATAGGCTGCTGTTTTGAACGATTCCCACTAGTAAGATAGAGGCATTTGGGCTTGAGCTAACAAGGTCAAACCGGTTTCAGTTAGGTGCCTGTGCTTTCTTTCTGCCCTGCCCTTCTGTGCAGAAGTGTAAGGGCACGTGTGTCTAATTTCAATACCTGATTCTATTGCAATCTTGCCAAAATTCCTAAACTCTCCTCCCCAATCTGTTTGAAGAGATTTAATCTTTCTTTCTAGTTGATTTTCAACAAGTTTCTTGAATTGGGTAAATATGTTCAGGGCCTCAGATTTATGTTTCATGGGATAGATCCAGGTAAAACGACTATGGTCATCCACAAAGATTATGTAGTATCTAAATCCGGAAGTAAAATTCAGGGGTGCTGGTCCCCATACATCAGTAAGCACCAGATCTAATGGGTTTGAGGCATAAGATGAAGAGTTATTGAAAGGTAATGCATGAGATTTGCCAAGTTTGCACGAGTGACAGAAAACAGGAATTTCATTAGTCCTTTTGAACTTATTACATGACTCAAACACTTGACTAAGCACACGATTCGAAGGGTGACCTAACCTTATATGCCAAACATCAAGTTCAGACTCAGAATTTTTGACAACTTGGGCTGACTCTTCACAACTGGAGCTTACTGAGAAACAATTGGGTTTATTTTGATGTTTTGACTCTATTGCTTGGTAATCTGATTGGTGGCTTGGTAAATTCAATCGATACAGCCCATCCTTAAGTATCCCTTGCAGCAGGATCCTCCTCGTTTGCAAGTCCTTCACAATGCAACAATCAGAGAAGAATTCAATGAATACTTTGTTATCATTTGTAAGATGGGAGACACTAACTAGGTTTCTCTTAATCAGAGGCACATGTAATAATTTGTTTAACAAGAGAGGCTTATCAATGAGTGTAGGAACATTACCATTCCCGATATGTGCAATGTGTAGTGAGTTTCCATCACCAACCATTAGTTTCCCTTTACCTTCATATTTCATACCAGAACGTAAGTTACCTCTTTCAGCTGTCACAAGATTACTGGCACCGGAATCCATAAACCAAGCTGGATCCTCTAAGGTTTGAGGAGAGGCCATATATGCAGAGGGTGCAAGGCTGTTTCTCTGATGCCCTTGATTATTTGGTTTGCTTCCCATATACCTTTCATCATACCTATTGAAGCACCAACTTGCTGAATGGTTCTGGAGTCCACAGATTTGACATGGCCCTCTGCTCTCACTTTATCTGCTAGCACCTATTCTACTTCTGCCTCTTGCTCTTCCTCTGAAGCCTGCTGATCTTACATTGCTGGGTCCTCTAAAAGCTCTGCCAGTGTTTGAAAAGTTTCTGTGGACCAGATGTGCACTCGATTGTCCAACATTCATTGATGCAAAATTGTTCCTGACTTGATTTAGATATTCAAGTCTACTTTCAAACGTCATAAGCACTAATGATAACTCATACCAAGAAATGGTATCTCTGTCGTTAATTTGTACAACTATGGGGGTGTACTCCTCATCAAGACTTGAGAGTACTTGAGTAATGAGGTCACTTTGGTTGATAGCCTTCCCAGCAATTTCTTATTTATCAGCCAATTGTTTAACATTGGTGAGATATTGATCCATAGACATGGATCCCTTCCTTATCCTTTGCAATTCTCCAGTGAGAAACACCACTCTCGATTTGTTCAATATCCCAAAACTCTCTTCTACTGCTGTCCATAGTTTGCTTGAACTGGTACAGCCCATTACCTTCACTGCTATTTCTGGAGACATGGATGAGTATAACCATCCAATTAGCAATTGATCAGTTGAAATCCACTTATTGTATTCCGGATTCTGAACCATTTCGACTGCTTCTCGTTGGCCAACAGAGGTTTGAGTGGCCAGAAATTCTGCTGGGAATTCCTTTGTCCCAAGCAAGTATCCTTCCAAGTTATGTCCTCTAATGATAGGCATAACCATATTCTTCCATAGTAGGAAGTTATTTTTATCAAGCTTCACTGATGTAGTCTGAGTGAGATTCATCCCAAACGGTGAGTTGTAGCTTACATCAGAGAAGTAGGGATGACTGGTGCTGAGCTTAGCTCTGTTGGGTTGGACTGATTTCCGGTGTTAGCCATGTTCAAGGCTCTGATACCAAGTTAGAGAAATAGATAAAATGATTGAAACCTCACACTTGTTTTAATACGAAATCAGTCATTTACAAAGGTATTAAATAACACTAAACCTATACAAGCAATGTACATACAGGGAACATTCTAGGAATAATATGCCAGCTGTATAACTAACTTGCTGCTCCACTCCTGGAATTTAGGAAAGGCAGCTGCTGGTGCAACGGTTCTGGTGTGCACTCACTAGGTTGGTAGCAATATTTTAACTCAATTCAACTGTAGACGAAAATGTGCAGTAGAATTTGAATTAACAGAGAACACTAAATTTGTTATTATAGAAGTTAATCGAAGAGGATTTTTAAATCTTCGATCGATTCACTCAACGAGAGTAATTAATTTATAAATGAGACTATTCCAATTGGTAAAAACAAAATCGTCACTTTCATATTTATTTTTAATATGATTAGGTCCAAATCAAGTGAACGGCCATGATACAATCAAAAAGAATTAAACAAAGAAAATAACATTTTAACTAATGGAGAGTGGATCAATAATGCGATACCATGACATGGTACTCAACAACAGCATCACTGGAGATATTATTATACCAAACATTTTCTGGGGTGGCGACACCACGAGCCAGTCGGAAAACACCAGACCCGCCATCTATCGGCAGTTCCCGATAAAATAGAAAATGTGAATTGAATATAGATTTCAGACCTTGTAAAAAATTTTACATGACCTAATATGCATCTATCATGTTCCTGGAAAGTTTTGTTCAAAATGGACTTCTAATCTTTGAGATAAAATTACTTGTGTGCATGTTGTTCAGAAATTTCAGCAACTACAAAGTTGTTGAATGAGCTGCTTTAAAAACTAAGAAAAATATTAAATATTACTGATTTAACTAATTTTATAATTTTATATTAGAGAGGAACATATCAGGTTCATAAACTACTTCACCATTTTTATAGAGTGAAAATTCGTTCCTGACTATAATATTATGTTATGCATTTTTGAAATGTTTTAAGAGTCTTTTATGTTAAAGAAATGTGAGTGGGAAATGGGGTGTGGGGGAACCAGCGCACCCAACCAATGTTTAATGTTTAATGATAATGTTAATGTTAATCGCTTTGCAATACTACTGGTAGGACTTGATCGAGTTCTGAATAATAATTGATTGCTACATTCTAATTGGTTAGACGATATACCAAGTGAGCTCACGATATCAATGTTAAGTTCTTAAAGAAATGAAAGAAAGTGAACATATTGGGAAATGATTTTTTTTTTTTTAAAGTAATTCATATTCATATCATAAGTATACATCATATGCACAAGGTTTGCTTACTCAATGTTAGCTCATTCCACGTTATCCCTCCCAATTTTCAGATGATGAAGACAAGATGATTCGGATAACGACTTGTGGTGACACTGACTCAATATTATCATATTTAAATATTGAATTCATTTTATAAATAAATTTAACATTTAACTTAACAGTCTTATATTTTTGTTTAGTACGAACTATTTTCATAAGTGAAGTCATTGATGTTTTTTATGTTGAAGAAATATTAAATAGCTTTTCTGCGTTTATGATTTTAAAAGAAAATAAATGATAATACTTTTAAATCTTGGTATATAGATTTGGGGGTGTTACATAAGCCCCACCAAATATGAGCTTATTGTCAAATTGAATAAAATTGTTGGGAGAGACAACACTCTATTAAAGAATGAACGTTTGGTTTTACGAAATAAAATTATAGAAAATTAATGCATCAAATAACAAATTACCGTGTAGAACAATTACTGATAGTTAACGATTATGAATATTATTATTTACTTTTAAATGTCAATGTGGAAATGACTCTTTTTTAGAATATAACGCTCTTCATGGGCAAAGACACAAAATGTCTTGTCCCATCCCACCTAGTAGAAAATCGAGATAGGAACTGTCTTGCTCAAACTCTTATTTTCCCTCATTTTTCCCACCCATCCTTCTTCGCCAATTTGTCCCATCCACTAGCTCAATAATCTTTGGATCTTTTGTTCTTTTGGACATGGAATATCAACATTTTATGTGCAAAGATCCACGAGCCAATTTGGATAAGTAAGATATTTGGTCTCGTAGATTGCTACCAAGATAGCACAATGGAGTTTTTGCTTTTCTAACATGTCACATCACGTCTAATTCTAACATGTTATGTCACGTTTCTCTTTTCCTAATTTTTGCAAATACGATATTGCCTAATGATATGTTTAATGCTTATTATTAATTTGTCTCATACCTTGAACGTTTTGAACCTTGCTACACTTACAGAAAAGAGGAGGGTGGGTTGGTTCATAGATACTCACAATGCAGAAGGGGGGTGGGTTTTTTTTTTTTCATTTTTTAATTTAGTGGGCCCCACACATTTGTGAGTATTGGTAAAAAATACAGAAGAAACAGTTCTGTACAAGCAGGAAAACCCAAATGTTTTAGACGATTGACATGTCAATTAAAGTTAATTATATTATGCATACAATTCAATAAAACTTGAAATAAACTATATGACGTGCTCATCTTACGATTTTTTTTATAATTTATTAACACGTCATTTATATGTATATAGAAACTATGTAAGTTCTTAGAATTTACCATTTTTCTTTTCTAAATTAAATCTATATAAGTTAATTAGTTGTAAATAGAATCAAATTGGGATTAAATAAGTTAGCAATTGTTTGGTTTTCGTTAATTTAATTAGCATGAATTATTTGTAATTAGATACCATGAGATATTATATTGTATAAATTGCCCTCAATGGGTTGCAACCGCCGAAAAATCTTGGTACTGTATAATCACAATTTTGTATGTATTAATTTGAATACTGTAATTGTAACAAACACTGTATAATTATATCAGCTGGTATGAACACAAGTTTGAATTCATATATATATACGCCAAAATTGAGGGAGCTGCGAGGGAATAGGGTGGAAAAGCGCATGGACCGGATAATTTTGACTATATTTCAGCCTTTCAGCCACATCTGATCTACGGTTGGATTTTGTCTTCAACATTGTCAACTGTCATGGCCACTCTCTTCTAATTCCATTTTGACCCTTTCCACTCCTTTGAACGTGCCAAACCTTTTTTCGTGGCTTTTCCTATTCCGCTCCCCAAACGCAAAAAATACTCGTGGTTGGTTGGTACACTAAATTATATCTAAAATTATTAGTAACTTTAAGAATAAAGTATTGGGTTTAACGGAATTATGGATAATAAATAGTTAGTAATTATGAATTTTGATTGAAACTCGTGTTTAATTTTGACGAAAAAAATTATTTATTAGTAACTTTTTATGAAATACGAACAGAGGTAATCTCTAACTGGTGAAAAATTAGGGTTGGACTTCTCGTCTTTTCCTTTAGTGTGGCACTATTTCCCTAATTTCCAAAAGTGAGGTGTTTTTACTCCTCGACCTTTTTCACCACTACGATGTTGGATCACCAGATGACGGAATGTGGTATCACCGGTTATTTGGTTGACTAAAATGACAACTAAGATGACAAATCAATTAAAAATGGTAAGTCAAAAATCCTTAACTCACGTCGATTCCACAAGTAACACACTTAGCCCATGTTTGTCTTCTTTTAAAATAGAACTCTTTAATTCACATTCTCATTTTTAACCACACATTCACACAATAAAATATTTTACACATAAGTCCAAAATTTTTCTTACTTTTAATCACACATTCTTAAAAAACTCTCAATTGAAAATATCATTTTTTTTCTTAACAATGACCATCAAACAAGGGCTTAATTGCCTTATCAAAATGTCACATCAATACTTATGGATAAGCTTAAGAGATGATGAATAACATTATTCATTTAATTAACGTATTTATTATTTATTCATGTCTTTATACTAACTAGTCAAATGCCCGTGCAAGGCACGGGCTGTGTTTCTTTGAAGGTAATATTAGTGTGTCGATTGTTGAGGATTGATAGAAGATACGTGCAGTGATTTTTTTTTTTTACCCCTTTGATAATTTATTAATAAACTCTCACTGGTAGTGGAGGAATACCGTGATTACAAACTCGAACAAATGACACTATACCAAAACAAAATAGCTAAACATGCTAATTAAGCCACCTACAATATCAAAAGACACCACTACTCTAACCTCAGTCTATATTTCACTTCCTCTAGTAAGCCACCCTCATCATATCCAGACGAAGTAATCCTTGAGCAAGCCTTGGCAATTCTGTCCAAGTGTTAAAACGTCTCGATACACGTTTAGCTTCCAATCCAGCTAAACAGTTTGCCACTTGGTTTCCCTCTCTCCATTGATGTGCCACCTGATAATTAAATTGATGTAATAAATTCAAAAGATTATCCCACAAGTCCCCTAGATACCATAAAGAACACTTTTGAGATGAAGTCCATGAAACCAACAATGACGAGTCGCACTCGATGTCAATATGATTAATAACAAAATTTATATTTTATTTTGAAATTAATTCATACCTGTGAAATATACAGACGCAATAGAGAATTGATATGCATTTTTGAATAACACCAATAGAACTTTCGATAACCTGTATATAAAATGGAAAATATTATTTTCTACATATTAAAATACTGTTTTATGAATATACGAAATAAGTTATGAAAATATTGAATGGCAAAAATTTTAATAATGTTTTGAATATCATAAAATATACCTGTCAGAAGGTTGTTCTATGAGTGTATGAAGGAAAGAATTTCCTTATAGACAATATTTTCAGTACATGAGTTGTGCGAAATATCGGTGGTTGATGGTTTCAGTAAAACTTTTAGAGATTTGCTTGTTTTTGCTCTTGATAACGCTACATATAACTGACCATGACAGAAAACTGGTTTTGGAAGATACAAACCGACAAAATCAAGTGTTTGACCTTGTGCTTTATTTATTGTCATTGCAAAGCACGGCCTAATTGGAAATTGAGTCCTTTTAAATGGAATTGTGGTTCGATCAGATTTACGGGGTATGAAAGGAATTCTTGGTAGAAAACAAAATTTTCCACGATATTCACCAATTGTAATTTCAGCAAGAATAACATTTCTCTCAAATTTTCGACAAGTAAGACATATTCCATTGCATAATCCTTCGGAATGATTAATATTTCGCAATAACATTACAGGACAATTTACCTTAAGGTTCAATTCATGAGGTGGAATACCATTTGATGTCAAAATATTCAAGAAATCTTCTTGCACGCTCTGTTCTGATTTCTCAATTGCTTCATCGAAACTATAGTATGTGAAAATTTGACTAGGAATTTGTTCAAGTAGAAGTTTGTTAATATAGTCAACACATTCATTTGTAGGCGTAAGAATAACACGGTTTACCATGGTATGTAAGTGATCAGCATAAGCTTCTATATTTGGAAAAACACAATGTATCAAAGTTTTTAGAGACGTGATTTCATCTTCAAATGGTGAAATTATATTATTTGGAAGTTTAATACACTTACAAGTATGTTCTTGTTCTGTTCCATCTCCAATTCTAAGCAAGTAATCACAAAATGTGGAATCAAACTTCGCTCTCATATTCTCAACTAATGGTAGATGTACATATAAATGCCATAGTTATGAACCTGTTGAAAATCTCCTCCAAGAACGACTACTTTTCCACCAAAAGGCAAGTTACAATCAGTAATATCTCTAAACATCTTATCTATAGCTTCAATAGCACAACGATTTACCATAGGTGCCTCATCCCAAATTATTAGCCTAGACATTTTCAACAAAGTTCCTAAAACCGATTGTTTGCTAACAGAGCAGTTGACTTCTTTAACTGTCTCCAAAGGAATTTTAAATCTTGAATGAGCTGTTCGACCTCCAGGTAATAAAGATCCAGCTACTCCAGAGGACGCAGTTGCCAAAGAAATTAAATGTCGGCACCTTACACCAGCTAAGAGTGCTTTGTATAAAAAAGTCTTACCTATCCCTCCTGGACCATCGATGAAGAAAGCACCACTTGATTCAGATTCTATTTTTTCCATAATTATATCGTATGCAAACTGTTGTTCTTTATTTAACGTTGCGGAACAAGCAAAGCTTCCTTGAATATCTAAATGCATCGTTTCCTCTGCAACCATTCTTGTCAACCTTTCATCGTCATCTATATTTACATTAAATGGCACAATTCCATAATCATTTATATTTTTACCTAGGGATTCTAAAATATAACTTATATCTTCCAAAACTCGTATTTCAGCAATCAGCAGGTATATTTTGATGTACATAATCATCCATCATATACGATTTAAATTTATCCCATAGTAACTTTGGATTATTAGGATTGCACAATGTAAGAAGTGTTGCAAAAAGGCGTCTTAAAGAAGAAGGCATTTCGTAAATAATAGCTTCAAATAAACATTCTTCACAACAATTGTCTCCACTTAATAAACCAAGTAAAAGTGCCACTTCTCAAAATGTACCAACAATTATTCCATTGAAAATTCTTATATCGTCAAATGATGTTGGCCCTTTAATATGGTTAAGAAGAATGCGAATGAAATATCGTTTTCCTTCAGATGGATTCGTTGAGACAATTCGTCCTATAACAATCTGTTTCTTTCTTGGAGTCCAGATTTTGTTATTTGCATTCCAAACAAAATATGTTGGGATATCTCGATACAAAAGTGTTCAAGCAAATTCGTTTACTTTATTCAATCAGAAAAATTCAGTTAACATTGTTCTCCCTGTATTTTCATTCTCAATAATAGTGGATAAATTATTTGTATTTTTATATGTAACTTGTTGATGATCTTCGATATGAAGTTGTAAAGAATAAACGATTGGATATATTTCTGACAAATTGAATGAAAATATCCTCCACATAGCCTCAAGTGGAGATATCCATCTAGCAGATTGATAAGCAGACATTTCATCAATCTCTTTTTCTTTTTCATCTTTGCTAACAAAAAAATTAATACGATCACGTCCTTTGTATACATATTTGTACAAATATTTTACAACTTTAATAGAAGAACATATTTCAATGTTGATATGGCAGTCAAATTTTGCACTTAAATAAGGATTATATGGTACAACCCATTGATTGTCTAACATTTGACCTCTAACTTTAATACTAATACCATTATTACGACGTCTATATAATGGGTATGAATTATGTCCAAATATAGTACATTACAATAATCTCTCGGATATTTATTCTTACAACCACTATTTGTCAACATGCATACATTTTTGGGATTAAGGTTTCTACAAGGGCCATGCATATTATGCTTTAAAATAACTGAATGAAGACAGGAATTTCACAAGAGACTATCCTATCAACTTGTTGAGCGGAAGAAATCTTATGGCCACGGTTAAAAATCATTAATAGATGTGCATGTAGAAGCCCTCTTTTATTGGAATTCAATCATGTATATATGAGCAACAACATGACCAAAAATATTGTTCTTCTACGAATCATTTTTAAGTTCTTCTAATTTTGCTCTAAATATACGTACAATTAGATCCGGTCGATTTTGAACCTCATCATTATGTTTCAATTCTTGCTTAATTTCTGGTCAATTCGGATTACATGTTCTAGTTAAGAATATATCTGATTTTCCGTAACGTTGGACAAGAGCCATAGCATCTAAGTACCTCCTTAGCATATCTCTAGGTCCACATGTAAATGATTGTGGTAAACAAATTTTTTCCCGATTTTGTACCCTCTTATTTCCCCATTTTCGACACTATCTACAATACGTTGATAAAGTTTAGCACAAATTTGTTTCTGGTTATTACGAAAGTAATCTAATCTGGATGTTTCAATCTTAACATACATATCTACAACATATTGCTAGAAAAGTCTACCAGTGTGAATCAACACAAACTTATCAGAAGGTCTAATTTGTAGCTTGTATGCATAATATTCACGACATGAAACCTGAGACAGTTTCTTCATTTTATGAAGCACTGCATGAGGAAAAATGAAACAGTTTTTATATGTATTGAACACATCTATATTTTTAAAATTAGAAAACATATGAGGAAGTATATGAGCAAACTTCAGCCTCTTTTTCAATGATTTGAGCTGCAGAGTCTATTGTTTTAGGAATAGCAACATGGTCAACCAAATTCTCAGGTTGAGAAGATGTGTGTTTATATCTTTGAATGCCTTCATGCCAACCAGATTCACCAAATGGGAAAAGTAAAGGATATTTCAAAGGATCATAACAACCACAATAATAATGAGCCCTATGTGGATTATCAGAATGACCATATATAGTAATATCACGAACATGATTATTTGCATTCTCATCATCTTCAACACATACAACAGCTACTTGAGATGCTGAAGGAGTAATGAAGACTCTCTGATCGAGTCCGGGGTAACATTTTATTTGTATTCGATGGTCGTGCAAATTAGTTATATTACTTAAAGACCTAAAAAATCTACTATACGGATTTACTTTTAAGATTTCAATTAGAAGAATCAAAGTAGATTCTACTAAATTTTCAGAAATTTTTATACGATTTTGAATTTCATTTTCTGTATCATAAAAATATAATTGCATATAATTTGGTGAATTATTTTGTGGCATCAGTTGATTTACATAATGATATATCTGTCCCTGAACTCTGAATGTGTAAATACCTCAGTATGTTTTAAAGAGTTCCTTGTCGTACTTCACACCAAATGAAGTGAATGCAAAGTGGTTATTATATCCACGTGAAATTTTTTGAATTCCATACATGCAGGTTCTTTAGAAATAAATAAATCGTATAGTTCGTTTGGTGAATCAGGCATAAAAAGTTTTATTTTTCCATCATAGCAACCAAAACCTTTCGTTTCTCTATCAAATTTTCGCGCACTACAATACTTACAATAGTTGCACGTTGGTAACACATATGCAGCAGTTGGTATATTCAATAGGTTAAAACTTCCACATAATTCATAATCAAAAACATTAGTCAATTCTTCATTTGAAGTGGAACCCTCAGATTAAGAATGTATTATAGATTCATGCACATAAGTAACATCAGAATTATTATTTTGAGATAACATAAGATCATTTATCCTTTTACGATGATCAACACTTACGGTTTGAACTTGATTCCTCCTATCCGACTGTCTTTGATTTTGTTGTTGGCGTATGAAAGCATTATATGATTTACTCGTGCTTTCAGAAATACTTTCAAGATTAATAAACTTAGGCTCTTCATTACCAGTTCCCAGAGAATTCTTCAGGACAATAAATATACTATCGATCTGAATAAAATAGAAAATATTTTAGTAGTCAAACAACTAACAAATAATAATAATACAAACTTTAGCACAATGTGATTTAAAAATGATGGGTGGAAGTCATAAAACTCTAGTATAATATTTATAAAATGCATTAATTTAAACTCTCAAATGTAGCTGTAGAAAGTAAAAGTTTCAGAAATAAATTATCTTACATGTGTTAAAACATACATACAGTAAAACTAAAGGTTGAAATATCGGAATTTGTGAAAAATGACTGAAAGTATACTTCAAAAGGAAAGAAAAGTAGTATGCGTAAAGAAAATTAAATAACTAACAATTTATTACAAATTTTACTGAAGGTATAGTGTACTACTGTAGTCAATTATAACTATCAAAAAATACAATTGGACATTATATACAGAAGAACAATAAATACGAATTGGAGTCCACAATTTGTCAATAGTAGTTGAATGATAAATAATATAATAGAAACTTTAGGAAAAAAATACAAAGATTAACGACAAATTGAACTCTACGAAATCTAGAAAAGAATTAAAAAAGTATCATACTTGAAGATAGCACAGTTCAATTGATGTTGAAAATTTTAATATGTTTACTTTGAGAATGGTATTTTTGCAACCTAACAAATTGGAAACAAATTCAACATTGACAAAATCATGATTGACTAAAAATCCGGAAAATAAAGAAAATTATAATAAAAATTAAAAATCGAAGCGTATGAAGTAAATTAAAGGAAGTTACATATTTTTTTTTACCAAATTGAGAAGTGGCACCTCTCGAGTTACATTTTTTTGACCGAATTGACGAGTGACGCCCTTCGTGGGGGTTCGGGGGCAACGCCTCCAATGGGGATCGACGCCCCCAACGGGGATAGACGTGCCTGGTCAGGTAGCGGGGTCGAGGGGGGCAGCGCCCCTCGTGGGGGCTCGGGGGAACACCCCCGAAAGGGAAATCAAAGATTATGTATGTATCTCACATAATGTTTTCTAATTTTTTTGAGTTAAATTATTAATAAATGAAATTGTGTTTATAATCTGAGTAAAATGTAAATAATAAATGTGGATATGTTGAATTTTGGAATTTTTTTTTTAATTGGAAGCTAGAAGATTAAAAAAAAACGTATCCCCGTGAGCGCACGGGGAGTTCGTTTCTCCTCGTGTGCACACGGGGGTTCGGAATTTTTTTTCTTATTTAAAACCGGGCAAAACAAAATAATTCAAACGAAACATTCATGCAATTACGATACTTCCTTATTCCAATTAAATAAATGAAATTGTGTTTATAATTTGAGTAAAATGTAAATAATAAATGTGGATATGTTGAATTTTGGATTTTTTTTTTAATTGGAAGCTAAAGGATTAAAAAAAAAAAAAAAAAGTCTCCCCGTGCGTGTGCTTCTCCCCATGGTGTGTGCACGGGGAGAAACGAACTCCCTGTGCGCACACGGGGAGTTCAGAAATTTTTTTTCTTATTTAAAATCGGGCAAAACAAAAGAATTCAAACGAAACATTCATGCAATTACTACACTTCCTTATTCCAATTAAATAAAATCACAACATAATTAACTAAATATCATAAATTTGTGTGGAGTGCAGTGCGGAGTCTTCACCAATTTTTTTGTACTTTTTTTGTTATGTTCTAATAATAATACAAAATCATTTTCTCTTGTAAAATCAGAATCTAACAGAAATTTCCGGAACAAGCAAATCAAAGAAAGCCTACAATTCTTTGAAAATGATGGTGCTTCAGTTTCAGTTGGTTTAGAAGTCTTTGTAGACCCTGAAGGCAGTGCTTTATGGGACATTTTTAGGAGGGAAGACTTTCCAAAACTGAAAGAAACACTATAATTCTTTAATTCTCATCAATCTTTAACGTGTTGCTCTGTTTTATTACTATTTTCAACTCCATCATTCATTCACGAAAATATACTGCACATTCATGGACCTACTTAATACCAACATCCAGGAGTCAACAAATTCAAGTGAAAGAAGAAACTCGTTTACCTGACAGGGTGAAGCTGTAAATTTTCTTTAGATTTACTCGAAGTTGTAGTAGTAGATGCTGTGCAGCGTGGTTATAAACTGAAGTTTTAATATCTAATACGAAAAAGAAGTTGTACTGGAGAAGAAAGAAACTTGTGTTAAGGACAACAAATAATATTAAACAAAAATAACAAAACTGGAAGTAGGTAGAAAAAAAAAATGATTTCAACTCTCTCGAACAAAAGATCCAGCAAATCTTCTCGGAAGACAGGGAACAACGAAAATACAAAACTAAAAAAAAAAAAAATGAAAAAACCTAAACCGTGCTGCAAAAAAAAAAATTTTTTTTGAAATGAAAAAGCAAAATATAACAAAAATTAATAGAAATTTACCTTCAAGAAATTGTTTTGTCACTTCAAGTGTGTGATTGCAATTGCATTTGCATTTAGTGCATTTGCATGTTATATATATAGTGTAGAAAGTGGCAAAATACATACAATGTGAGTAAGTCGATTGCAGATAATTTTTTTTTAATTAATTAAGGCGGCAAATTTCATTGCCAAAGCTTGAAGAATTTAGTAGAAAGTGGCAAAATACATACAGTGTCAGTAAGTCGGTTGCAGATAAATTTTTTTTAATTAATTAAGGCGGCAAATTTCACCGCCAAAGCTTGAAGAATTTAGTCAACAGTTGTGGCGAAAATCCATATTAGCTACAGGAACAAACCAGTTTCAATGTGAAATGACGTGTGACAAAAATGAACGCAAAAATCCATATTAGCTACAGGAACAAACCAGTTTCAATGTGAAATGGCGTGTGACAAAAATGAACTGTGATCCTGGGATTCACTATTTTAAGGAGAGGAGTGATTATGTAACAAGTTTCAATTAATTAATATATCGATTAAATAGTGGCATGAAGTACTGAATGCTCCACACTTTGAGAGTGCTAATTTTTTTCCCTTAGGTCACATTGGAATAGCAAATAGCAACACACAATGGTCAAATGTTACATCACTTGTAGTATATTGTGTGTGTTAACTATTCCAAGGTAATATAGTTAATGTAAGTATCATAGTGGGGAGACAACTAAGTTTAAGGGACGGTCATTTATGGATAATAGATTTCAACTCAAAAGAAATAATAGAGAACAATATCATGATGGATTTATGAAACTACTAGTTGTTGATTCTTGTCCTTCACTTATTTTTTGTTTAGATCTCTCATTAATTTGTTATTTTTATATTACTCGTCAAGATTCATGATATATTTGAGTATAGTTTTGACTTATCATGGAAGTAGCCCTTTTAGTTCTCATCAGTTGTTATTTTGTTTTGTTTTCAATTTTTCACCCTGTTAAAATCACTTAACATGTTGAGAGTGGCTTCCTTAAGGATGTCAATCTTATCGGGGGAATCAGGGGCAAGAATATGGACGTTGATATATGCCCGTAATGGTAAAGGTAATTTTTTTTCTTTTGTTTTAATTTTTTATGTACTTTATTTTATAAGAATTAATTATTTCTTAAATGAAGGGAGATTGAAGAAAATAAAATAAAATAACTGAAATTGAGGAGGTAGAAGTTGGAATGACACAGGTCTTGACTCTTGACCATATAACGACCAATCATAATCAGTTTATTTTTTGACATTATTACCCTCATTAATAATGACAATGACTAGAGAATTGTCCAAATATTTTTGGTGATCGTATTTGTGTGGATTACTTTTGTAGGGGTCCGGTTAGTAATTAAGGTGATGGTTGGAACATATCTCATAAAAACCTATCAATGTGGAAAATATAAATTGGTAGATTTTATAAAATATTTTCGACGCTTCAAACGAATATAATTGAATAAGATTATAGAAAATAGAGAATTAAATCCTTGTGATGCTACGGGCGAATGTGACAAAGTAAATTGATGAAGTGGATTATCCCAACCTTCGCCTTTTCACTTTATTAGTCCCAATTCGTGTCACGGAGTCATATTCCTCATAACAAAATTGAAGCATAGTTCGTCATCTCAATTCTTGAAAGTTCTAGTTCAAATGATTTTATGAAGGGTACATTTTGTTATTGAAAGTTGTGTGAACGATTCTTACAAAAGATAATAGTTTATGTCTACCTCATAAAAATGTCATAGTTGGCTTATTTTTATTTGTTGGAATGCCGACAATTTAACCCTAAAACTACAATTATAGCACGCAATACCAAATAGGTAAAAGAGACACAATTGAACAAATCGAGCAACCCCAAATTCTAGAATTTGAGGAATACATTGAGTTAATATAATAAAAAAATAAAAGATTTCGTAGCAAGGGTTTCTTCGAATTTGATGAAGATTGGCCCTCGAGTATAAAGAAATAAGTTTTGGGTGGTCCTAAGCCTAGTTCGATCATGACAAGTAAATCCCTAAATCTAAGAGTTGAGGAATCTGGAATACGTGGAGTTTACATAATAATAATAATAATAATAATAATAATAATAATAATAATAATAATAATAATAATAATAATAATAATAATTTTGTAACAAGGGTTTCTTCGAATTTAACGAAAATTTGCCCTCAAGAATTTAAAGAAATAAGTTTTTGGGGTTTTCAGTTGGCTAAATAAAGATGAAAAAAGTAAGAAAAAGAATAACGCAAGAGTACACAACATTTTTCATAACTTTCATTTTATATCACAAGTTGCTTATAAATTTAAAATTTATTTTAAATACTAGTATCCTTTTCAGATAAAATAAGTGCTCTCCCTAAAATAAGTGCTTTTCCTTTGATTGAAACTCGTGTTTAATTTTGACGAACCGAGGTCGTCTCTAACTGGTGAAATATTAGGGTTGGACTTCTCGTCTTTTCCTTTAGTGTGGCACTATTTCCCTAATTTCCAAAAGTGAGGTGTTTTTACTCCTCGACCTTTTTAACCACTACGATGTTGGATCCCCAAACGACGGAATGTGGTATCATCGGTTATTTGGTTGACTAAAATGACAACTAAGATGACAAATCAATTAAAAATGGTAAGTCGAAAATCCTCAACTCGTGTTGATTCCACAAGTAACACACTTAGCCCATGTTTGTCTCCTTTTAAAATAGAATTCTTTAATTCCCATTTTCTTTTTTAACTACACATTCACACAATAAAATATTTTACACATAAGTCCAAAACTTTTTTTACTTTTAATCACACATTCTTAAAAAAATCACAATTCAAAATATCATTTTTTCTTAACAATGGCCATCAAACAAGGGCTTAATTGCCTTATCAAAATGTCACATCAATACTTATGGATAAGCTTAAGAGATGGTGAATAACATTATTCATTAATTAACATATTTATTATTTATTCATGTCTTGATACTAATTGTGTAACAAGTTTCAATTAATTAATATATCGATTAAATAGTGGCATGAATTACTGAATGCTCCACACTTTGAGATTGTAATTTTTTTTCCCCTTAGCTCACATTGGAATAGCAAATAGCAACACACAATTGTCAAATGCTATGTCACTTGTAGTATATTGTGCGAGTGTTAACTATTCCAAGGTAATATAGTTAATGTAAGTATCATTGTGGTGAGACAACTAAGTTTAAGGGACGGTCATTTATGGATAATAGATTTCAACTCAAAAGAAACAATAGAAAACAATATCATGATGGATTTATGAAACTACTAGTTGTTGATTCTTGTCCTTCACTTATTTTTTGTTTAGATCTCTCTTTAATTTGTTATTTTTATATTACTCGTCAAGATTCATGATGTATTTGAGTATAGTTTTGACTTATCATGGAAGTAGCCCTTTTAGTTTTCTCCTTTGTTGTTATTTTGTTTTGTTTTCATTTTTTCACCCTTTTTAAATCACTTAACATGTTGGGAGTGGCTTCCTTACGGATGTAAGTTTTATCGGGGGAATCAGGGGCAAGAATATGGACATTGATATATGTCCTTAATGGTAAAGGTAATTTTTTTTCTTTTGTTTTAATTTTTTATGTACTTTATTCTATAAGAATTAATTATTTCTTAAATGAAGGGAGATTGAAGAAAATAAAATAAAAAATGAGGGAAAAAAAAAACCTGAAATTGAGGAGGTAAAAGTGGGAATGACATAGGTCTTGACCATATAACGACCAATCATAATCAGTCTATTTATTGACATTATTACCATCATTAATAATGACAATGACTAGAGAATTGTCCAAATATTTTTGGTGATTGTATTTGTGTGGATTACTTTTGTGGGGGTCCGGTTAGTAATTAAGGTGATGGTTGGAACATATCTCATAAAAACCTAACAATGTGGAAAATATAAATTCGTAGATTATATAAAATATTTTCGACACTTCAAACTAATATAATTGAATGAGATTATAGAAAATAGAGAATTAAATCCTTGTGAGGTTACGGGTGAATGTGACGAAGTAAATCAATGAAGTGGATTATCCCAACCTTCGCCTTTTCACTTCGTTCACTTTATTAGTCCCAATTAGTGTCACGGAGACATATTCCTCATAACAAAATTGAAGCATAGTTCGTTATCTCAATTCTTGAAAGTTCTAGTTCAAATGATTTTATGGAGGGTACATTTTGTTATTGAAAGTTGTGTGAACGATTCTTACAAAAGATTATAGTTTATGGCTACCTCATAAAAATGTCATAGTTGGCTTATTTTTATTTGTGGGAATGCCGACAATTTAACCCTAAAACTAAAACAATTGAAATATTAAAAATAAACACAATAACGTCTCTTAAGGTAAGTAATTGGTACACTTTAGACGACTATCTTACAAAGACAAAAGTTTCTAGTTTAATGATTTTTAATGAAAGTTAATCATAAACACTTTTATCCACACATTTCGTACGTCTCACAATTTATAAGCAATTAAAAGCATGACAATACATACTCTGAAATAAAAGAGCAAAGAACCTAAAAGATCAATCAACTAAGAGCACGAACAAACAATATGGCAAATGTCAAAAAAGTTAGACATGTATTTATTTACTAATCAGACAAGAAACAAGTCAATATAGATAGGGTCTAATAAAATATTTTACACGTAAACCTAACACTTTTTCCTATTTTTTTATCATATATTTTTCAAAAATTTACTATTTTAGAACTTGTTTTCGTTGGATAATGATAGACAAACACGGGGCTATTATTTTTCAACCCTATTTTAATTTTAGAGGGTGTTTGGTGGGGATTAAAATTAGATTTTTAATGCATTGTGATAGAAATTTTTAAAATGTGTGGTTGAAAAGATGTGTGACCTATGAAATATGTGGTTAATCTTGATTGTTTGATTTTGATTTAGATTAAAATCAGATTTTAATCCATCCCAAACAGGTTCATTTGCACTGAAGTCTTTAACTTTTTTTAAAAATTCATAATATTATGATTCAATTTTTTTTAGATAAAATTTAAATATCATTTTTTATCAAGCGAGGAATCTAAAAATAATTAGATTATATCTTTGAATGGAAATAGTTACTTGTTAATTAGCATGTTAAAACAAAATTGTCGCCGTGAAAACGATATAACATAATTAATATTTGAGACCGACCCACATGTTAAATTTCATATTATTCTTTGGTCATTACACAAAAAGTTTCTTTGATAAAAAAAACGCACAATTTACTCTTTTTAAGGGACTTGTGGTCCTCATGTGCTAAAGTAGATTAGTTTTTTCAAGTGATATCCGAATTCGACTTCGGATTTTTGTATATTTCATTATCAAGAGATATATAACACACACATTATTATTAGTTACATCTTACGAATGTAATGATTAATTCACATAACTCAACAGATATCAAAGGTTTCACTATTTCCTCAATATTCCTATATAAATATTGTTAAAAAATATGGGTCATGGGTCGCAACTCCTCATAACCTCCCATAATAAAACTTTCAATTTTTGTCCAGCAATGAAGAACAAAAAAAAAAAAAAAATGGTAGAAAATAAGTGAAATTCCTATGGAAAATCACTCAAAAATAGAAAAGTGTCGAACCACATATATTGCCGAAAAACTCACAAAATTAGGCATTTTAATTGTGAATAATAATCATCTTCCATTATGATCGGGATTGAGACCATTGGAGAACAAGGAAAAACACATTTTCGAGTTTTGAAATGTAAAGTAAAGTAAAGTAAATGATCTTGAAATTCATCATTTCAAATAAGAAACTTGACCCAAAATTCATGTTAAACTAAGCTACTTTTAGGGTCAATTTCATAGGTAAAATAAGACTGCTTGATTTTATAAACATATAATTTCTTGTTTAGGCGAAATCTTGAATTAATTAATTCTCTATTTGAATCACATTATTTTTTTAATTCTCATTTTTCTACTCATTTTCAACCACACATTATTAAATAAAATAATATTACACGTAAACTCAAAATTTTTTCAAACTTTATATATTTTTACAACTTCAAAATCTTTCTTATCATTCACAAGGTAAATAGATTATCTTTAACGTGTGAAGCACTCTTTTTTAAGGAAAAAAAAAAAACCTTTGAAGGTCGAGTTTAGGGCTCGTCACCTTTTATTTTTCAAACTCGTTCAAGAGATACAAGAAGGTAGTGTTAGGAAATATGAACGGAGTTGATACTACTTCTTACACATATCCCCATGCTTTTATTTGTCCTTTGAGAAGACTTTTTTAGTTTACGTTTCATATTTGATCACTGACTGAAGACAAGTCCTAGTGGTGGGGATAGGTTACAAATATATGCAAGTTTTGTGGGCTCAATTATTTGTTCAAAGGCAAGTTGAAGTAAAGAAAGACTTTTTTATGTTAGTTGCTTCTTTTAACAATTATCTAATTGAAAAAGTTGCATGTTCGTCGGTAAATTAGTACACAAAAAATGTGCAGACAGGCAGAACTCCACTTATACGTACTATGGGATATTTGCTTTGCCTTTTGAACTTGAAAACTTTTTGGTACCTAAAAGGCCGAGACCAACTCACCACTTGAAGTCTGAACTACCTCCCGAAATTTTAGCTTAATTACATTTATCCTCCATTAATTAATGCTAAGGCCGTGTTCGCTCCAGATTAAAATCCAATTAAAATTGAAAATATAGCCGTTATTAAGTCCCACTCGTCTAATAAAAGTCAACAATAACGAATAGTTTTTCAATTTTAATCTGATTTTAATCTCTACCAAACATACTCTAAGTAATATTACACGAATAATGCTACGTAGCTTCACCTAGATTGTAACCTCAGTTTAGGTAACGTTAGATGATAGGCTAAATGATACGTGAAATTAATTGAGTCATTTAATTTCATTTATTCACATCAACTTCAGGTAAATTGAGATTGCAAATTTAGTGCGGTTAAATAGCATTACTTATATTACACTCCTGTAAAACATTTTGTTTTACCATTTGATGATTCCTTCTTGCCTTTTACTTCTCAAATGCAATATTTATTTCTTTTTGCTTAATGGAAACACAATAATCAATAGAGGGTTATTTTTATCTAGAAATTATAAAGTGCATGTTTAGAAAGTAATTATAGTTTGTCTAAATATTGACAGCTTTGATTAGAACTTTTATAGCTGGAAACATTATTTGAATATTTAATTTCCAATTCTTGCCTTTATTGATATTACCCTACCAATTTTTGTGGAATATCTAATATTTTTCTATTGTTGGGTTTAAAAATAAGTTTAATTTAGTTACTTATTTTATCATAATTGATTTTCAAAATATTGTTTTACATTTTTATTAGCACGTTCACTGCCCCACTTTGAAATAAAGTCCAGTGCTTACATAGAATTCCTGACCATTTTTTTGTCAAAATCGGCCTCTTACATCAAGAGACTGAAAATCTTCTCTTGATAACTGTTTAGTTAATTATAGTTAACACTAATTTTTTTCAAAATGTTCGTTATCCTTCAAGTTGGATACACGATCAGTTTTCAGTTGAGATTATTTTGAAAACATCTTCAAAACCTCTATATTTATAAAAACATCTTATACACAATAAAGAACGTCTTTAAATTTGTTAGGTAGAATTTTTTATACATTCCAACAATAATTTTTATTTTGGCTCTTGGAGACGTTCTAAGCCAAAAGTTTTGGTGAAAGCCTCACATTTAATTATAGAGGCTTGGAGAACCGAATGAGTCATATCCAGACCAGTGATCCAAGCTTAGGGTTAATAACTTCATGCGCACACTCGACTTTAAGATTATCTCATATACGAGATGCTTGTGAGAACCTCCCACGTCAATAGGAACTTAATGAGTCCAACTTGGACTTACGATGAGGTTAAGAACTTTGTGTAAAATAATTTTGACAAGTCAAAATGAAATGGTCCCGAGTCTAAGTTAGAAAAGGGGTTTGAGGACCACATCAATCTAGACGAATAGCTTAGTCTCAAGGCCGATCGCACCCGCTAAACATATGAGTATAATTTGTCACAAACATGTGATCTTTCCATTATAAGAATTCTACGTTGTCATCTACCGCAAATGTCTTCACTTATTACTCAACTCTCCCTCTAGCCATAGACGGCAGCTAATCAGGTAGAGTTTAGTCTAAAACTATATCAGTTATAGAGAAATTTGATTCACGTAGCATTATGTACGAGGTACATTTCATATATTCAACTCGTTTTATACACTTCCCTTTTCTTTCATAAGTATCGCATGAGTTAGCTACAAGATCGTGCATTCTATCTTTGTCCATTCAATAGATTTATTCTGAAAAAAATTAACAATTACAAGTAAAATTTAAAATTCTACTCTATCGTTATCTTCTTGCACATGTAATGAGGTCATACTTGATAAGATTATCATATATCAGAGATGCTAATAAAGAACCTCTCAAATCGAGACTCATATCACCTAATTAATAAAGCATTATTCACAGGAATTAGACACCATTTTTTTTTATCTTATCACATCTACCCCATTACTAGGAAATTCAAATTAAATAATAACGAAGAACGTGGTTTAGGTAAGTAATATGCATTTTAAAATTTAAAGTAAAACATAAAATATATATAGCATCTCCTATCAAAGATGAACAAGAACCTGTGTTGGCTAATGTTTTCTTGGGAATCCCCATGCATTAAAATAATTTCTTTAATTTATTCATCACCTTGTGCATATCCGTATCCAAGACAATTAATATACTCTTTTATATAATGTAGAAAAATGATCAAACGAACATCGACGCTTATATTATAATTAGTATCGGTAACATAAGCATATTAATTTATTGATGGATGATTTGTTTATAATTTATTATTACAAAAATAAATAATTTAAACTAACAAAATTGCATTTAAATATGGTCCTCCTTTAAATTCTTGACATGAGAAGATATTTTCTATACATATGTTCACATCTTAAACCAGATTACCACTCACTAAGAGACTTGATTTCTTAGCTCTCGCCCTCGTCCCATCAATGAAGCAGAGGCGAGATAATTATAAATCCTTATAGTAATTTTTTTTCCACTCAGATTAAGAGCCCATTTTTAGAAGAGCTTACTGAGGAAAACATTTTGTCAGCTTTCTCTAAAAATTCTTCTAACCTAATAATTAAAGCACTTTAAGAAAATTATCTTAATATATTCAAAAGCAGTTTCTTAACCTCAAAAATAATTTTTAGCTTTCCAAAAGCTCTACCAAACAAGGCCTAAGTCCAATGAAAAGCGTGCAAGAAATGTAATATAATACATGATTCAATGTATTTGGAATAAAGCTTAGTTAATTGATATATATATCCCAATTATAGATAACACGAATTATTTTCATTTTTCTTTTTTTCGGAATCTATTAATTCACTTTTAAGTAATCTTTCAAAACCATTGAATTGTGCAAAGAGGCAAATAAGCATAGGATTCCCATGTAATCTTTAATAGCATAATATATTGAGAGAGAAAAAAAGATTCCAAGACAATTAATATATTATCCTGTCATTATGTTGCATAACAATGCTGCAGATTAATTAATTTGGTCCCTTAAAGAACTTGTAAACCAAACCCTAACAGTAAAAATTGCCGGCTCTTGTTTATTAATTTTTCCATTAATGACATCAATAAGTGTATTACAAATGACAATTATATTATTAAGATGTGTTCTATCGAAAAATGTCAATATTCTTAAGAGGATTAGCACAAACCATTAAATGTTGGATAGTATTTTTATATGTAACTGATGTACGAGCTAATTCTTAATATGCACCCATAGATGGTCGCTCATTTTAAATAATTAATCTTGATATGTGATTGGTCATTTGAGTTTTGAGTCAAATCAGATGGCTCGTTTGAGCAATATGGACTAGTCTTTTGTTCCAATTCCTATGATGCATTTGGAACTTATCGACAAAAACGAATCAACTTTGATAGACCATTGTGGCTTTGGTGACAACTAGATCAACACGTTATTGTTTCGAGAGACAAATTCAACTTTATTAGGATGAGTTGGTTAGTATTTTTATATTTAATCGATAAAAGATTTTCCTTAAACATATAATATACATTTTTTAGGTTATGGCGGTTTAAGATTGATATATACACAAGTTTATGATATACTAAATCCATGTAGTTTCCCTTACCTTGTTGGATTTTAGTTTTTAGGGGTATCCTCAATTGAGATTGTGATAGATTTTAAAAATCCTTCTAAAATTTAGGTGTTCTCAATTGAAAATTTAATGGATATTAATGAAATCCATTAATATTTAGAGCCTTGTTTGGGATGCATTATAATGAGTTTTTATGGATAAAAAAGAAGAATTTTTTTTGAATTTACGTTTAATATTATTTTATTGAAGAATGTGTGGTTAAAATAAGAAGAAAGAACAATGTATTAAATTATAATGAAGATCAAACAGGAGTCAGGTGTCCTCAATTTAGATTTTAATAAAATTCAAAGAAATCCTTTAAAATTTAAGTATCCTCAATAACAAGTGAATTTATATAGATTACATTAATATAGGGATTTTAAAATATTTGGAAGGATTTCAAGTTTAAAAATATATACAACCAATCTTTTGAAATTTCACCATATTTGATGAGATTTTTATAAAATTTGTGAAAATCTTAGTTGAGGATAGCCGCATTAGTTTTTTTTTTTTTTTGGCTTATCTATTATTTTGGAGAGTATTGTAAAAATAATAAATTTCTTAGTCCTTGAAAAGAAAATTTGCATATTTGTTACATCTATCTCTTCCTGAAAAAAAAAAATTACACTTGAAATTGAATAATGTGGGATCAAGATGAACGAAAAAAAATTATGGTAAATATTTTTTAGATTATATATATAAATAGTTATAATGTGTAATAGGGTTCCAGAAACTAATGCGTATTTTCTAGTAAAATTCTAAATGTTTGAATCATAATTTATTTAAATGTATTTTATAGTGTAGTATCAACGGTCGATCCAACTCTAATGCTCGAGTAGTGATAACTATCTCATCTAAAATATTACGCTATGAGAAAGTGTCATATTTTCATTCAAATATTGTCTAGATACACTCCCTCTTGTGCTACTTAGATCCTGAATTTTTTGTGTTCAAATGCCTCACATATAATGGAGATGACAAGTTTTTTAAGTGGAGACGACAATATTTATACCTAAGTATTTAAATGGAGACGACAAGATTTAAACCCGAGTATTTTGCGTGGCTATAATATCTTGTTAACCATGCCACATCTAACGGATTAAAAAAAAAAAAAAAACGATAACAGGCAAGTACCATTCGACCCGCACTATTGCAATTTCATGGATAGTTATCAACGAATAAAACTGTGCTTCATATTTTCTGCTATATAATATTGTTTTGGATGATATACAAATTTCAAATTAAATTATTATTTTTTAATTCAAGGTACTAAATAATAGAAATTATTATTTCGCAGTCCTAAACGCAACTTACAATGGGCATTAGACGATTGATCACAATATGAAGTGCATACTTCTATTTTCTAGTAATTAATACTCAGTTTAGTCTACTAGTTTCCCTCCTATTTATAAGTAAGACAATTAATATCTAGATTATTTTGTAATCATAAATAAATTATAAATTAATATCTAGACAATTAATTAATAATTGAAATCATAAAGAAATTAAAGAAATGTCAAAAGTAATTTTGTCATTCGATTGATTGGTTAATTGTGAGGACAAACTTTTCAAAGTGAGGTCCTCAAATTTGAATTAGCCATAATGAATTGATAATAGTAATATATTCAAACAAATAGATATGAACAAATTCACGATTGAAATGCATGAACAGATCGTGAATAAAGAGCTAGTTGAAGTTGATCACCTTCATTAGGGGGTGGTCGTGGTGTGGAGTTTGGACATTGCATTTGGCCATAAATATTATTACATTTTATAAGGGCCCTCCGCGGATTTTGGAAGGGACATTTGGCTTTGGAGTGATTTACACTCACGTTCCATTGTCATGATGCGGGCTTATGCTATATGGCCAAGTGGTCACAAATTTAATAGGCATGTGTAACATAAAATTTGAGGTTTGACACAAGATGAATGTAAAATCTACGCATAAAAAATAATTAATATGAGGTGAACGAATTTCCAATCTAGCATGCATGCTTGTATGTTGGAGGTTCACACAGAGACTAGCGAGCTTTAAACTTGAAAAATAGCTTAACAATCAACAAACTAAAGATGGTTGATTGAATAAGTGAAAACGTACCCTCTAATCATAAAAAGATCAATGTGATATCAACAATAACAATCTAATATGTTCAAACTGACTATCAATTTCAGACAAAATCTTGTGCATATTATTCTACAACTCGACCATTCTTTGATTTTTCATCTTCCTCCCTTTCAATCTCCAATAAAAAAGGGTCTGATCACAAATATATAACGATAAATCATTATCACTCTCGATCGACATAACAGTAACACGAACCATTTTAACGAACTCTACTGCAATGAATGAGTAAGCAAGTGGACACGACCCTATGACCACAAAGGCATAACTTGTGGCACCAAAGTGTAAGTTGTACTAAAGCTTAGATTTGTCCTAGAGTGTTTCCTAGTAAGAAGCCATCCATGTAGTATGTTCAACAAGTAAATCAAGCAATCTGTTACCCTTCTCTCTTTATATAGAGCAAGAGGAAATTTTGTTGTTCCTCTGCATAGGTCTATTTAGCAGTTGTGGGACCCAATTTCTTGACATATCTTAACATTAAGAGGACCATCGCGCCTCCTACAATTGCATCCCTAAGCTTTAGCCTGATTCGTGCAACGGTCGACCAGATCATATTCAGAATGGGTCTATCTGATAAAGAAATAAAATTGTAATTTTTTTTTAATTTTTGTAGGAAAAAAAATTATTTATGCTAATGGTAAATAAATATAAACAAATAAAAAATCGAACTTGCTAATCAACGTGGTTCTTTGAACCACCACACAGGTGGAAATTCTATGAAAAAACATTAACGAAGATAGAGGGGCATTAGGCCAAAATCTCATACCTTGAATGTTTTAGACGATTGCTATGTCACTTAAAGTTAATTATATTATGCATGCAATGTGTTATACGGAAGGGATTAGATACATGGAAGTCGCTGCATACCTTCATCATTCCATCAATGTCTGGTTTTTGGAATGACAAGGGTGAAGCAGAAGTGGTGCAGGCAGATCATAAACCTTTTGTCGCAGAAGAAAACTCAGTGGAAAGGTTCATGTACGAAAGAAATTATGGACTTGTCAAAGTAGTCCAAAATGGAGAAGAAACTCAAATTGTTGCACAGAACGAAGAGCCGTTTTCAGTACATGCACTCACTGAAATGTTCAGTCAAATGAGGCCAAACATAATGGCCCTGGATGAGCCAGTAATTGGCAAAAAAGTAATCAAGGAGTTTTAAATGAGTGGTAAGCAATAAAGGCAAATGGCCGATATTCAGGCCTTCAAAGCCAAATTAATAGTTTTCAATAAAGAATGTAAAGATAAGACGAAAGAAGAAGCAGCCTTGAAAGCATTAGGAGACAAATTGGTAGTGTTCGAGTTGGAACAAAGTATTGGTTGAGAAGTCAATAAGGTGGATTGTTTATAAGAAGAAGTGCATATAAGGGACATGGATGATAAAGTAATGAGGATCACCAAATCTGGATACGCTCAAGCACAAGACCCTCTGATTAAAGTAAATATTGGCAATGAAGGAGAAGATCGCCCAACATTCGTCAGCTAGATGCTCGATCAAGAGGTTAGTGACAAATTAATCGCTTTATTAAATGAATATAATGATTGTTTTGCTTGTGAATATGAACATATATCTGGTTTAGATAGAGATTTGGTGGAACATAGATTGTCAACCAAGCCAAATTTTAAACCTCATAAGCAACCTCCTAGGCGTTTTACTCCGAATGTACTTCCTAAAATTAAGAAAGAAATATAATGATTATTAAAAGCAGACTTTATTAGAACAACCAGATATGTCGAATGGTTGTCCAATATCGTGCCAGTACTAAAAAAGAATGGTAAATTAAGGGTATGCATGGATTTTAAGAACCTAAACATAGCCACGCCTAAAGATGAATATTCAATGCCAACGGTAGATTCTTTAGTAGACTCGACTACCGGACACGTAATATATTCCTTCATGGATGGGTATTCAGGATACAATCAAATTTATATAGTTGAGGAAGATATACACAAAACTATACATTGATTAGTGATTTTAAGTGCCAAGTGATTCCATTATAAATCAATATGAAATCGCCCAAGAATTGTTGGAAGAATTCGACCAAGTAGAGCTTCAATGTGTCAATAGGATATATAATGACATAGCAAATGAGTTGGCTCAAATGGCCTCAGGGTATTCAAAAGTTTTAAATTGGAAATCTACTTGTGAATATGGGGTAATATTACCCGTAGTCCAAAGAAGGGCAAGAAAGATCGAAATTCATTGCATACAAGATGGAAATGCAACAGATTGGAGGGCAGAGATTAAAATGTTCCTTAAAGAACCTAATAAAGGAGTTAGTAGAAAAATGAAGTTGCGTTTGCTAAACTATACATTGATAGATGAAGAGATGTTTAAGAAACTCTCTGATAGTATATTACTAAAATGTGTAAGTTTGCAAGAAGCCGAACGATCATGGATGAGGTGCATAAAGGGATATGTGGAGCTCATCAAGTCGACCAAATGATGAAATGGTTAATTATTAGGAGTTGATATTTTTGGCCCAAGATGGGAGAATCATGTGCACAACATGCGAAGAGTTGTTTAGCATACCAAAAACATGGTCCGATATAAAGAGCGCCAACAAGAGAGATTGTACATATTATCAAACCCTGGCCGTTCAAGGATTGTACGATAGACTTGATAGGGAAGATTTATCCCCCATCGTTTAAGCAACATACATTTGTTATGTTATAGTTACAACTGGTTTTTTCACTAAGTGGGTAGAAGCGATACCTTTAAAGGAGATCACCCAAAAGAGTGTCATAGAGTTTATCCGTGATCATATTATTTATAAATTCGAGATTCTACAAACTTTGATGGTAGATCACGCAACTTTCTCGAATGGAGATCAAGTGAAGGAATTCTTGAGCGAGTTTGTAGTTAAGTTAGTGAACTCCACACCATATTACGCTCAATCCAACGGACGGGCAGAATCTTCTAATAAGATTCTAAAAAAATATCATAAGAAAGATGATAGATAAAAATGCCAGAAATTGGCACGAATATCTAAACACGGCTTTATGGGCTTATAGGACGTTGCCTCGGTCAAGTATCAAAGTTACTCCTCTCCAACTTACTTATGAACAGAAGGTCGTTTTGCCTATGGAGATCAATGTGCAACCAATTAGAGTGTGTTTGCTACATAAGTTAAGTGATGGTGAATATACCGAGTCACTAGTTTAAAATTTATTGGAGTTGGACGAGTTAAAATTGGACGTCCTAAATAGATTACGAGTTCAAAAACAAAGAATGGCTAAGTTTTATAATAAAAAAGTTATAGCCAAGTCTTTCAGTCTGAGCGAGTTAGTTTGGAAAACAATACCCCATTTGGATAGTAAAGATCCAAAGTATGGCAAGTGGTCGCCCAATTGGGAAGGACCATATAAAGTAAATAATGTGTTGCCTAATAGAGCCTATCATTTAGAAGATTTAGATGACACCAAGCACATGAGGTTCATTAATGGAAAATATTTAAAGAATTATGTTCATTCCTTATGGGAAAGTGAACAAATAAAGGCGTAATCAATATAATTGCGTTGAAGGATCGTAGATAAATAAGGTAAGAATGAAATACGTTCAAATAAATTCATTTATTATCAAATATTCATTACAAATTATGAGATACAAAGTACTAAATACTCTATAAGCTACAATTGAGAGCAGACTAATTCTTCGATCGATCGCAAAGTAAGAGGGTGAACTGGCCTTGATCGTCGTCCTGATCGTACTGCTGCAAGGGCAGGCAGAGAGGTTGAGAAGCACTCTCAACAAGCAAAAAGGAAGAAAAGTACCCTCAAACCGCCTGCCTAATTGCATTGCTGCAATAACAGGCAAGGAGGCTGAGAAGCACTCTCAGCAAGCGAAGTGGCCTGAAAGGCATCCTAAAAAATTGCTTCCATCATTGAACTCCTTATAGAGAACATGGAGACGATGGGAAGAATTTTGCAGGCCAAAGAACATTTTCTATATCTCCCATACCAAAGGTGATGTCAAGATAGATAGCAAACTGGGGAGATCAGTTGATCCATTTCTATCAAAGAGGAAAGTGTTTAATCAATTATATGAGATGTCAAACGTTGGCAGCAAGTTCGTTTTTGGAAAAAAAGAATGGAAATAAAAATGATAAGTGCGAAATACACGCGTATTTATAGAGGCGTGAAGGCGAAAAGATAGAATATGAACGACCACATTTGTGCATAATTAAATGGCCCAAAGTCTTGGAAAAAGAGATGGGAATACCAAGGAAGAATGTACATGAGTCTTAGATGCTTGGGGGATTGACGATTAAGGAAAACGTCAATTAATGTGCAAATAAATAAAACAGTCATCCATTAATGACCATGGTTGCCGTTACATTTAAAATTAACAACAGCAGCCAGTGCGAAATTACAAAAGGAAGTTAAGACATCAAATGTCTTAATTACAATTTACCCTAGGTGGAGCGCATTTGTTGTCTAAGCTTCTCCCATTCTCCTTTTTGCTCATTCGAAGCAGTAGATAGTTTAACCATCATCCCATCGTCAACTTCCAACTTGGAGTAATGCTCGAGCAAGGACTTACTTCGTTCAACCTCTTGAGAAGTATTGCGCCTTTTAGTAGTCAATCTGGCCATACAGTCATCTATCCTTGCTTGAAGCTTCTTCACCTCTACAACCAGATTCACCATCATCAAGTCTTCAAGTAAATTGCTCTTTGTCTTCTCGATTTTTTCAAATAAAGACTCATTTTCAGCTACAGCACGAATATACTGAGTCTTCTTGGCCTTCAATTCTATATTTTTTGCCAGCAAATAATTTATCTCTGAATGGATGATCTTCAACGTTAGCCTAATATCATATGAGACTTTAAGTGAAGGGAGCTCAAGTGCTTTGGCCATTTTTTCACTTAGAAGGTCAAATTTCTCTTTCTGTTTGAAAACACTGGCCTTGTTGATATTCAGATCCATAAAAGAAACATATTCAAGCACGGACTGCTTGAGTATATTTACGTTTTCCTCTGAGAAGGGTGTAGATGAAACAGGCGGATGACTGGCCGACGAAGAGTGAGAAGCAACGCTTTCTCTTATTTATTCCCAAGAGGTAAACACATCTTGAATTGAGTTTAAAACGACATCAGTAGTTTGCAAGAGAAATGCAAATTGAGCATCTTCATGACAGTGAACAAAGTAAAGATGAGAGATAAAACAAAAGCTACCTCATCACTAGCTTTTGGAATTGGGGCACCTCACTAGCAGATGCAGCCACTTGTGGAGATTTCTCTTTGAGCAGGTTCTGCCACAATAGGCACATCCGTGGAAATCTCTGCAGAATTCAAGAGGCAATGGATCAAGAGCCAAATGATACAATCAGGGATAAAGGTAGAAAAATATGTGTTACCTTCTGATTCAGCACTCGGGGGGTCGATGCCCTCAGAAAGTTGTAACTCTCCAGCTGGTAGTGGTGAAGACTCTGGGTTTATGCACTTCTCTTTAGGCAAAATCCCCACATCAGATGACTTGGATGAAGCAGTTTTAGTTGGAAGTGATGAAACAGGGGCTGCCACGGCTAGATCCTTCGAAGGAGAATTCGAACTCTTCTGAAGAAATTCAAGTAAACATTAACCCATGAAGAGTCATATTTACGAATAAACGAACTTGAATACCTTTCTCCTGACGATGAGAGGAGCATCATCAATAGGCGAGACTGGTGAAGATGAGGCTGGCCGCTTAAGATTGGAAGCACCCTTGGCTGCACTAGCATGAGCATAAGGGGAAACAGATGGAAAGGCCGGAGGTTTAGTGCGAGCAGGTGAAGAGGGACCCTTGATGGATACAGGAGGAGCGAGAATGGGAGACATAGAGGAAATCCCTAACTGATCTAGCATGTGGAAAGCGCGATTGGCGTCAGTTGTGAGAGTCTATGTTTCATAGACGACTAAAGTTGGTTAAAAAGAGGGTGAGTAATAAAACTAGGATTGAAAGGAACCAAAGAGAAACCTTTAGTCAAAAGGTTATTACGGGCATCAATGGCTTGTGCTTCAGTTTTATTTATGACATGAAAACGGTCTATTAAACTCTTAGAAAAACAAAGAGGAACATGCCATGTCTGGCCAAAACCAAGCGACGAGCAAAAAATTGGGGAACATATATCTCGACCCCAGCTTTAGCATTTGTTCCAGTTACGAAATCATGGAATAGCTCTCTCTCCGGTAAAAAATTGAGCCCAAACAGGCAAATACATTCTCGCTTCATCCATGGTAGAAGGAGGTCGCACATAAATAGGAATTTGGTGAGCAGAAAAAGGAAAAAAGGAAGAAGTTGAATTCAAATTGTAAAAGAATGTGAAGACGTCCCTAGTGGACATATTAACAGGGCCCAATTGATGGATAAATAGCCCGTAACAACTGACCGATCGTGGAGGGGACGATGGAGCACCAAGTTGTGGTAAATATGCCTTCAGCCACAATTGAGCGAGCCAAAGAGGCCCACTGCCAGTGGGAGATGCACTAGTTCTCAATTGAAATTGGAGGGAAGCCATGCCTTTATAAAAGGCGGCTAAGAACAACGAGCAAAAATTCAAGGACCTACCACGTGTCAACTCATTCGCTATGGGTAAATCAGAAATGATCTAATGAGCACCAGTGCTCATCTTATCCTAAGTACCAATGAGTTGGCACATTAATTCATTGGTGGATAAAGATTTTGTGAGTTCCAATCCATCAATGAATTAATGTGCCAACTCATTGGTGCTTAGGATAAGATGAGCACCGGTGCTCATTAGATCATTTCTGATGGGTAAATAACTCATTGAGGGTTTCATTCTAGGCACACAAAGGACATATTTACAAAGCCAAACCTGAAGAAAGGCTACACGCTCAATGTGAGAAGGCTCAGAGCTAGAGGCAGTATGAAGGCTTTGTATGCCTAGTAAGACTCAGTAAGTTTTTTATCGAACTTTGGGGCAGTACTAGTACCAAAATATCGGGATAAATGGTATCGCCCAGGGGAGGAAGATTTACAAGGGCTCCAACATTCCTCAGGGTGATGGACATTGGGCCAAGGGGAAAAACAAAAGTATTATATTCTGAAAAGGAAAATTTTAATGTAGTCGGAAAAAACACCGAGTCATAGATTGGGGGATGGAGTGCAATTTCTAGTAAGTCTGAAATCCCAGCACGATCAAAAATGGCTTTGGTAGGGCCATGTTTTACTAAACGTGCATGCCAAATATGAAAAGTAGAATCAAATTTAGGCGAAGTACGAATATCTCATTCCCGGATTGGCTTTAAAGGAAATGGATTCAGAAAAGGAGGATCTTGAGGACAAGGAAATAACTGACCCACCGCCGCTTTTCCAATAGATTCAATGTCTTTAAACGATGGACCCAAGTAGAATTCATTGAGGTCTGGGTTAGCTAATGAGAGAAAAGTCGAGTTTACATATGGCCTGGCAAGGAGGGTTGGGAAATCTTCGAAACTAAGGCTGTTATCAGAAGGGGTTTGTGGAGTCACCATTTGCAACAAAATATACTCTTGGTGAAGGTTCTTGAAGGCGTAGTGGAGAAGCAAGACGATGAACAGTAACTTTTGTAGAACGCACGATGTGAAGACGTGAAAGTAATGGCGCGAGGAAGTGACTTGTCTTTTGGGGGATTTGTAACGTTGCACCTTTTTCAGATTATAGAAGGGTTACAATCAAACGGAAATAATGATTGAAATTCTTGGGAATTTCAAATATTACCGAAAAATACAAAGAAAGAATATGGCAAAGATTAATAATTAGTATTAATTCTGCCATATTGGGGGGTAATTGTTGACATACAAAAAGTGTAGCCCAAATGAGTAGCACATGGGATAAGATCCAGTTAAGAAGTCCAGGATGAAGGTCCAAATATGACCATTAATGAATCCAGTGGAGGCCCACGAACAAAGTACCGTCATCGCCCAAGCTTGCAAGACGCCCAAGATCTGAGCAAGTGAAGTGCCTTTAAAATCGTCCAGAGCGAACGAGCCTATTATCGCCCAAACCTTCGAATCGCCCAGGATCCTAGCAAACATGAGGTAATATGGTTATCCAGAGCAGCAGTTATTGAAGCGGTTATTGAGTAACCTTATCACACCCCAAGATCCAAGAATCACAGTTGTAGGCAGTTGAACGACGAAAGTAATGTCAACAGTTAGAGATGACAGTTCCACGACAAATCAGCCATCATGAGGAAAGTGGGTAATTATAGAGCAAACAAGCAGTTTCCAAACAGTTTGTCATGAAGAAATTCTCAAGGAAATATAAAAAGAAGCAAAGACAGAGAGAAGAAGTCCCCGAATCAAACACTCTCAAACAGAGAATATGTAATTTCAATTTTTTAGATTAACTTTAATTATCCCTTTTCAGTACTCGTGTGCTGCGCCCCTTGGAGGCATTCTATTTATTTCCAATTATAACTTTCATCAATAAAGCACCAATTTTTAGACTTTTTCTCAAGAGGTTTGTCCCTCATACAATCGTCCGATTCCCTTTTTAATTGTTAGCGACAATCTGCGCGAAACAAAAACAAAGAAAGGATCTTATTTCAAGCTACAGAGATTCGGTAGAAGAGCTTATCAATTCCGAAATCTGAGATGTTCATCTTTATCTCTTATTGAAGAAAGATATTTTCTCGTAGTTGCTCCCTTGAAGTGTGGTCTATCAATTACTCATCAATTTATGAACATATTTATCTTTAATTAATAATTGTGGGATCTGTACTCGGCACCTTATAAAAAAAGTCGTTCCTTGCAAAAGAAATTATACAGCTTACTTTCTGCTTTGTTTTTGCACATTACAATATCAAACCTAATCCACCGTAGTGGGTGGCACAGAGGGTGTCAAGACCGCCGACGATTACATCAAATGAGGTTGTAAGGAGATTCTTTTGGGGTTTGCAGATTTGCAGGTTGGGGTGGGGAGGGGTGATTGGATTTTTTTTTATATGAAAAATGTATAGTTACCCATTTGCCCTTTAAAAATTAGTTAACAATTGACCAGACATTTGATTTTTGGTCAACTAATGGTCAAACTAACGGTTTTTATTAATTTGAATTCCGGGTACGAGTTTTTTAAATGTTTGGTACTGTGAGTGGCACAAGGTTTGGGCAAAATCTACAGCTAAGTGAAATATTTGGTATAGTGGCTGCAATTTTCTCAATTAAGAATATTAAACATGTGAGAAACAAATCCCTAGAATTGAAATTAATAATAACAAAAAACTCCCGGGTAAGCAAAAGTCCCAAATTTGAAATAAGAATCTTGGGATTATACTACTTTGCCATTAAATTTCACATCAAGTTTCACACCTTTTTGTCATTTTGTGTGAGTATTGTCTATTTTACCCTTATCTCTATATTTTAATTGTTTTCCGCATTTTTACCCTACAACTGGTATCAAAGCCTAGTAACGAACCTAAAGAAAATTTTTAAAATGAATAGAAAAGATAAAATTATTTTAGAAGAATTACAATATATTAATATTTTAACTAATACTAATCGAATTAAATTACAGGATTTAGCAACAAATTTAAGTATTAAATATAAATTTCTAAGTGAAGAAATAAAACAAGTAAATAGTCCTCAACATTTAGCAGAAATAAAAAATAAAGGATTACAAATATTAGTAGATGAATTTTCTGAAAATGAAGAAGAAGATATTATTATAAATCAATTTTTGGAACAATATAATAATTTTGCTCAACTTTTAGGAGAAACGGATATTTTAAACCAAGATGTTTTAACTCATATAAAAAATATCGAAGTCTAATTTGGAAATTGTTAATGACAATATTAAAATAGGACCAAAAATCCTATATAAACAAATTGAATCTAAATTTAAAGAATCAAAATTTAAGGATTCTTATATATCAATTGAACCACCTTTACCGGCATATGTTATAGAAGAATTAGAAACTAAATTCTATGAAGCCACAGGTGAATAATTAGAAGCTTATAAACAGAGTTTAGAACAATTAGCCATTCAAACCGAGAATATTTATATGAATGATCCGCCTAAAGAAGAAACTACTGAAATTAATACTCCACCTTTAAATCAACAAGTTGAACCACAAACATTAGTTGGAGAAACAAGTAGAACTAATGATTGGATTCAAGTCGAGTCTGATGACTGGAATTTTGAATGGATGAAAGAACATGGAATAACAGAAGAACGAGAAAATTATAATTTTAGAAAGGGAGCTAGAACTACATCAACCAAGCCTATACACCTTAGGGATAATAATCCAGTTAAATTATTTACTGAACAAATTCCTACAACAGGATTATGGCTAGATGTTGATGATAGCAATAATAAAAGTGAAATTATTGACTCATGGGCAAAAGCTACTGATTTAGCTGTTGCTTTTCATAAATGGAATACTACTCAAGCATACAACTTTATAATCCACACCTTTAGATGAATCACTTCAGATATCTGGAGAAGAACTTCTGAAGAAACTAAAAATCAAATTAAATATGGAGAAAAATCTACAACTA
The DNA here is from genome assembly GCA_035079005.1 of Fraxinus americana. Lineage (NCBI taxonomy): Eukaryota > Viridiplantae > Streptophyta > Magnoliopsida > Lamiales > Oleaceae > Fraxinus > Fraxinus americana. The sequence continues at coordinate 31,028,269 of CM068717.1, read as the reverse complement.
CTATAGATAGCAATGAAAGCTTAGATGCTGAACACTTTAAGGAAATTTTAAAACGAATGAAAAATTTCTTTAGACACTTACTCTTAGGAGAAGTTATACCAGAAATTAAAATAGATATGATCACTCAAGAAGCCTTACAAGCAGAAAGAGAAATGGAATTATTAAAAATCTGTGATATGTGTGAATTAAACGAATATACTAAGAAATTCGAAAAGATATACATCAAATCATCTAAATCCATAAAAGAATGGAATCTATCAGAAGAAGATAAAAAACTACTTAATAGATATTTTCTTAAACTGCCTTGGCCATGGGGTCAGAAATTATTTGAAGATTATCAAACTTATTGGAATAAAATAGAGTGGGAAAATCCAAATCATAGAGCTGATACCTTAGGAATGAGAACTTCATTCGCTAAAAGAAAAATATCAGAATGGTGTAGAAAATCTATGTATCAACACCTATTTAGGAAACATGGTAAGAAAGCAAGTTTATGTTGCTATGGAGAAATAGCAGCAGTACCACAATTTGGTTGTCACCAACCACCTAGGAAACCATACTATAAAAAGAAATTTAAGAAATATCTTAAACCCTGGAAGAGAAACAAAGGATTTAAGAGCCATAAGAAGTATTTTAAGAAGAAAAAACCTTGGAAAAAGGAATATAACCAACATAAAAAACCTCAGAAGAAATCTAAGGAAGAATTTTATAAAAAATGCAAATGTTTTACATGTAATGAAATAGGACACATATCTCCCAACTGTCCTAATAGAAATAAAAGAGAAAATGTTAAAGCCATTAAAATAATGGAAGAAATAGAATCTGACTCAAACTATGAAATAATCGAAAATTTAGATGAATTATCTGAAACAGACTCAATCTATGAGCTAGATATAGAAGAAATTGAGGAACCAGAATTTGAACAAATTTATATGAATCAAGAAATCATTGATACTATGGAAACTACCTTAGATAATGAAGAGGGGACTTCACAAACAGTAGTATTTGATGAAGAAAGATATGGAGCAATAAAAGAAAAACAAATATCTTTAAGAGATAAAGACCTTTTTGTAAGACCAGTATTACCTTGGTTTAATAAAACCATATATATTGCAAAATATGATGAAGTACCTATTAACATCGAAAATGTTAAAGGCAATACTACTATACCTCTAGTAACTAGAGAATGGGTTAATCGAGAATTAGCAAAAATAAATAGATCCACTAGAGAAAGATTAAAAAATATTGTGATAGGAGGAATCCAAATTATGGTGAAAGGATATTTTAGAGAAGGAATGGATATTCCTATACAAATGTATTTGATGGATAACAAAATACTTCATGATCCTATGGATGCTCAATTAGGAGTAGTCTCTGGAAATCTTGTATATAAGAAAATTATATTTACTATAAGACCTGGATTTGCCATGTCCTTACTAGACGAAAATTTAAGTATGGGATTAAATCTATATCATAGAATTGATAGATTAATTATGCCACCAAGATGTAAAGCTGTAACCTTACATTGTAAAGCTCTATATGCATTTACTACTACACACCAAAAGGAAATCAATAAAGTCTCAGGAGACTTCATACAAATCCATGAAGATTTTAAAGACTTAGCACAATTTACTCCACCAAGAATGTTGAGTAATAATAACATTTCCTTACCACAAGATATATTGCTTGATTTTCATCAGCAATCTAGAAGAATAGATAATAATGTAGGAAATCAAGGATTAGTTACCTTGAATACCTCTGGACAACTTATAGCCAGAATGCCTAGTAGAAGAATAGAAAGAAGTATCAGTACTAGAGAACTTGCAAGCTCTAGTAGAACATCTACAAGTAGAAATTACCCAATAATGCCTAGAAATAGCATTGATATTGATCTTAGAAAATGTGAGGAGGATAATTTCCTTATCTTAACAGAATATATCAATAATCAAAATAACTACGAAGAAATTATAGCCCTTGTTAATACAGGAGCTAGTACTAGTCATATAAGAGCAGACTTAGTTGATCATTTATTAGAAGAAAACCTACCACAAGGAATAACTCTTACAGACTATCATGGAATTAAATATGAAATTGAAACATTTGTTAATCTAGAACTAAGTTTTACAGATATTGAAGGAGAACAATTTAAATTAAATCTTAAAATTCATAAAGACTATAGAAAAGGAAAGGATTCTAGTCCAATATTACTTGGAATGAACTTTCTTGAGAAAGTCTCACCATTTCATATACAAAAGAATACTCTACAAATAACTATAGAAGGCAAACAAAAAATGATTCCTAGAATTACTAAAACCAAAGAACCAATTTATATGATACAAGGAATTAGATCAATCAAAACTAGTATACTTAGTCCATATATTGAGATAACTCTCAATTTACCAGACTATTGTATGATAAAATTTCATGTCATAATTGATACTGGATCAGGTATTTGTCTATGTAAAAGAAATGTGTTCCCAGAACATTATTATAAAAGAGATTATAAGAAAACAACTTATGGTCAAACAGCAAGCGATATTGTAGAAATCTATAGAGATTTTGTAGAAAATGTTCCTATAATTATAGGTAATAGAGAATGTTTTATTCCACGAATATATGCAATAGATAAAATTGGATGTGATATCCTTTTAGGAGAAAATTTTATCTATACATATAGCCCCTTTACACAATATAAGGATAGTTTTGAATTTACTACACCTTGTAATCACAAAATTAAAACACCAAAAATCTACAAAGCTATTGGAATTGCACATCAACCAATTCACCATAAACCTAGACATCAGAGTTCTGCAGGTAATCGTGGTGGATGTTATACAGAAATTAATCAAAAACAAAAAATTCCAATATTAAGAATTGAAAATTTAGAAGAAGAATTAGAAAATGTTAAATTAGAACTAAAAGAATGTTATCATGAGCATCCTTTAGCTAAATGGGATAAAGATAAACCTATGGCAACCATTGAACTAAAAGACTCAGATGCAAAGATATCAGGAAAGCAATTTCCTTATAGCGAAGAAGATAAAAAAGAATTTGAAATACAAATTAAAGAACTCTTATAATTAGGAGTGATAAGAGAATCAACTAATCCATATAATAGTCCAGCATTTATGGTTAGAAATCATAGTGAAATTAAAAGAGGAAAAGCTAGAATGGTAATTGATTATAGAGACCTAAATTCTAAAACAATACCAAATAGCTATAAACTACCAATAAAAGATTTGTTAATAAAACAAATACAAGGAAGTAAAATATATTCTAAATTTGATTGTAAATCAGGATATTGGCAAATAAAACTAGATGAAGCATCAAAGCCTTTAACTAGTTTTACTATCCCTAATCCATTAGAACAATTCGAATGGAATGTTATGCCATTTGGATTAATGAATGCACCTGCAATATTTCAACAAAGAATGGATAAGATTATTAGATCAATAAAGAATTTCTGCATTGTTTATGTAGATGATATTCTTATTCATAGTAAAAACTTAAAAGAACATATTGAACATCTTAAGAAGTTTAACTACATTGCTAATAAGTATAGATTAGCCTTATCAGAAAGAAAAGCAGAAATAGCTAAAACTGAAATTGAATTCTTAGGATATATTTTTACCGAAGAAAAAATACTTCAACAACCTCATATTGGTAAGAAGATTATAGAATTTTCAGAAGAAATTAGAGACAAGAAAGAATTACAAAGCTTTATTGGATTATTAAATTATTCCGAAAAATTTATAAAAAATTGTGCTAAATATAAAGTCCACTTTACCAAAAAGCAAGAAATGAGTCAGATGGGAATGGACACAAGAAGATGTAGAAATGGTAAAGAAAATTAAGAAAATATGTGAAAATCTACCTGAATTAAATATTCCAAATGAAGATGATTTCTTTATTTTAGAAACTGATGCCTCCTTATTACACTGGGGAGCAATACTTAAAAGAAAAGAAAACTATAAAGAGTTTCTTTGTAATCCATTGTGTAAATGCCCAGAAGAGTTTGTTGCTTATACTTCAGGCACATTCAAAGATGCTGAAACCAGGTATGATATTAATCGTAAAGAATGTTTAGCAGTTAAGAAAGGAGTAGCAAAATTTGAACCATACTTGCTACCTATAAAATTTCTTATTAGAACAGATAATACTCAGGTAAAACCATTATTAACAAATAAACTTGGAACAAGTGTAGCTGAAAGACCACTTATTAGAATGCAAATGTGGTTTGCACCATTTAAATTTGATATTGTCCATATTAAAGGGAAAGACAATTTTATTCCAGATTTCTTAACCAGGAATGGAGCAAATCAGGAAGGAGCTAGAAATATTGAAGTTCGAAATGAACATGAAGATTGCTGCAATAGAATCCAAGATAACTCTAATGGAGATGGTCACATCAAGCCGCATCTCGAAAAGGCCAACATGGCTATATTATCTCAAGGCCCTAGTGCCAATAAATCAAGGCCTCGGTGCCAATATTGAACCAGAAGCATTGAAGCTTCATAAACTTTCAGTTAGAGAGAATACTACTTTGTCTCCCTCACAGGAGAAAATATTTACAAAGGATAGTATCTCCATACCAGAGCTTAATAGTTCAAATATCATCAAAGCCTGCAACACTCATGGTGTTATGGAAATCAAAAGTAAAAACGATTTTATTTTGGCATATGTATTGTTTAATCTCGCCTGTTGCTGGTTTACCAGTATTGGAGGTTGGATGAAAACCTTAACATATGGAACCTATAACAAAGTTAACATTTATCCAGGAGCCCCAGCTTATTGGGTTCGTGCTCTTTATGAAATGGGAAATATAATTTGTATTTACCCATCAGAATCTTTAAAAGAAATTTCTTTGTTACCAAAAGAAGTAGTCCGAGCTATTGAAAGGTATTGCCAAGTTCTTAAACATAAGAACATATATATCAGGTTTTTCTCTGCCTGTCCCGAATGGGATAATGAAGAAGATAGGCTACTGCCAGTTAGCCATGTCATAAGGATTGCCACTACTTCCAAGCATCTTCAGCCTGAGAAGAGTGAAGTCCATGAAACTACACCAGAAGATGTTATCAAGATGACAACCTTCCGTAGAGCTAAGGGATATAAAGAGCAATTTGAGCATATCCAGAAAGTTATTGAAGAAAATCAAAATATTTGGGTGTATGAATCATAAGACCACTTGATTTCTGATAAAGGCTGGCACCCACTAAACAAGAAGATTGGCACTATCTCGATATTTGGTGTGATCATATTTTTGGAGGAAACGCTAGTGGAACACAGAAGACAAAAAATGAACTGTGTAAACAGTTTTGGTGTTATCCAAACCATAAGTGCGAAATCGTAGCAATGAAGAAGATGGTTCACCAATCTCACTAGATCCAGAGGAATTTCCGGATGAGTGGTTTGAATCTCATATGGAAAAGTAATGGACCCCCTTTATCACTACTTTGTCAAAGTTACTTTGGTAAAGAAAAACTGTGGGGTTTCACCTACATTATTTTCCATGTTAAGACAAAGAACTTTAGGCCACAGTAAGATTTCCATTATCTTATACAGTGATACAACAATAATGAAGACCAGCTGTAGAGCTTTTTCGAGTCTATAAAAGGAAGACTAATTCTCAGAAGAAGGTATCCCATTCTTAAGCAAAAAACTATCTTTCTCTCTAGTTTTTCGAGTCTTGTAACCATTTCAGTTTATCTCTTTCATTTGAAGCTTGTAATAAGGTAATCTCTATGGAGTTCTAATCTCTTTAGAGAAAGTACCAAGAGTGTAGCCGAAATATGTATGTATACTCTTATGCAAGAGATATTAGTGTGATGAGTTTATGAAATCAAAGTTGTTTGAAAATACTGTCTTTTTAATCTTGTTGTTTTCTCAAAAACTCTTATCTTACTTATACTCCAACGGTGAGAACCTTGAGGGTTGTGCAAGTATCTTGTTGCCGTTTAGCCTTGTGTTGGCATTTGAGGCGTTTTTAGAGAAAGCCATTAGAACCCTATTACCTTTCAAGGTGATGTTTTAACAAGGAGTTGAAAGGAAAACTGTGATTCTGTGTGATCCATTGTGAGATTTGCAAAAGAGTCGAGAGAAAAATAATAAGAGTACGGAAGTCGTGTTGGACCATAACCCACTTTCTTAAACTCAAATAATATCGATCACTTATATCTGAGTATACAAACATACGGGAGCAAGCTCGAGGGAAATCTCGTTGATATTATTCTGTCTTTACCTTCTGCTTCAGTACTGTAAGATCTTTCTTATTTATGTTAAATACTTGCATTAATATTTGCACTTATAATATTTATGAAGTTTTAGTTACTATTATTCAATATTTAGAAATTAACTGCGAAAGGAAAAAAGAAGAAATTAAATCATTTTATACTGTGCTTGATTATTTTCTGAAGAATAATAGAAATATACCTGTGCCTTTATATTTTACAGAAAATATAGTTAGAATTAATAAAGAAATTAATAAATTAGAAAATAAAATTAGAATATTAAACGATTGTTTTAATAAAAAATATATTGATAAATACGAGCATAATTGGCTTTTTCATTTATTAGGAGAGATACATCAAACCTATCCTATATTAGGAATAGAAAACCTTGACTTGACTTAAAGATAGAAGAAGGGTATTTTAGTCTTTTTATTACAAAGTGTAACCCAGAGTGTAAGCCATCATGTATGTATAGCAAGGTCCAAGAATCTTGCCCCATCTGCTAACTACTAGCACCTCTTGCATGATTGATGTTCCCCGCTCCTGAAGACTTGGGAGGAGTCTTCCAATATCGAAAGCATCATCGCCACCGTAGCAAGAAAGAGACAGAGGAAATGTGTAAAAAAGTAGACGAGGAACTAGAAGGAGGAGGAATTGATGAAATTTGGGTCGAAGAAAAAAAATTGGAAGGTAAAGTTATGAAAAATGGAGATGAGGGTGCGGTGGTTGTGGTTCCGGTGTCGACTGGGGTGGGATTTATGGATGCGGATTATGAAATGGAGGAAGGAGATGAACGTATTAAATACGGTGGGAGAATGTTTTAATCTTTTTAGGGTATAAATCTAATTTGCTATCTTTTTAGAGTAATGGGCCTAATTTCCTCAACATGCATTTCATCACCTTTTTGTCCAATTACTCTGAAAGTCTCTCATATTCATCTTGAAATTGCGGTTGCCTAATCTATTTAAAGGTGTATATCAATAAAACTATTTCAATTTAACATTCCCTTTTGGTATGAATCCGTAATTTTCCCTTTTGGTATGAATCCGCATTCCCCCCCAAATCTCTTTTATTTAATCCCTGCTTTGGAAATTTCTCTCGAATGCATTAGAATTGCAAGAATATTCAATTCCATGCTAATTTATGTCACTGAATATATTACTAAGCCTAGATTTATTTATTTTTGAATTATGATCTGTCGGATCATAGTTTCCCCAAGTTCATTTGAGTGAATTCTCAAAGTGGAACTTCATATAAAGCAATAAAAATTTTCCACATTTGCATTCTCTTTGTTGAATTATAGAGAATATAGAGTTCTGGAGTTTATTAATCAATCTCTTGTGTATGGTTTAGTTTTTAAACCTAGAAATTTTATTCAGGTACTGGACTGACATCTTCAGCACCTTTTAAAGTTATTTTTGTGTTAGGAATCATGCAGCACTGAGTGCTTCCCATGGAAAAATTTTACTCTTACTTTGGCAGGACAATCAAGTATATAAACGAATAATAAAGGAAATATGTGATTGTATTGAATTCTCAGGGTTCAGAGAGAGTTCAAGTTCCCTCCAAATTAGCCTGTAGTTTGAGTTTGAGATATTAGAACATATGCACCTTAATTTATTATAGGACAACAAAGTTCTATCAGGAAGCCAAACATCCAACAGCAGGAAAGCCAAACATCTTGATGGTCTCTTTTCCAGGCTCAGCTGTTTCTGTTTCATCTTCAGAAAGCCAAACATCCAACAGCAGGAAACAGATCAACATATGCTAATATTCATGCCGCAGTGAGGATTTCTTTTGTATTTTTCTTTCCTGGTCTTATTTTCTGTAGCTGTTTTTAAGAGTTCTTGTAGCACGTAGATAAGTATTGTCAAAGTCCAGCATTGATTAAATTTCACCCGCACTGGAAAATATTCTTGGCTCCGTCCCTGGGGGTTTGGGAGGTTGGTTTAGCTCTATTAGTACTGATGATATAAAAGAATTGAACGAAGTTATTTGAGAATGGCGTACTCGTTGTTATGCTTTTTGTTCATTGAATTTCAATTTGGGTTAAAAGCAGAGTTGGTTTATCCACTTGAGCGATGCAGGTGTGTTCAGATGGAGCAAGGGATAGTTGTCAGAATGATGAATGCACTTGAGCAGTTGGCCACCCTTGTCCACCACTAAGAATAACACGAGAAACCAATTTAAGCTTGACAAACTGACCAACCAGAGAATCCTTCAGCATGAATAATGATTAAGTCCTTACCTAAGCCTTAGTCTAAGACAATTCTTGGATTAAATCAATAAATGCTCACAAAACTTTGAGAGGAATACTACTTAACCATTGAACTAAAAAAGAATTTTCATAGAGTACACTCTTCAAACTATGCCTTAACTTACAAAGTTCTATCACTAGGATTCAATGAATCACAGCTAACTTTACCATTGAAGTGTAAGAGGTAGGCACCACAACACTGTCAAGCATTATATAGCGAAGGGCAATCCATATTGTTTATGATAGATTTTGAGCATCTAGAACAACAACAAACTAAAGATTAGGGCGAACAAGTTTGGATGGGCTACATGAATATTTTGTTATTGCAATTCTGTTCACAAGTATATTTCAAGCATATGCAAATGTAAATATCAACTGTGAATATTATCTCTACTGTCCAAGTGATATGACCAATTCGATAACTATTAAAATATTGGTATAAAAAATTAAAATAAAGTGAACAAAATTGTGTGAACTTCATGTTGAATTTGTTTATATCTTCTACATGCGTGCTAGTTTAAGGTGATTTGATATTTTTATTAATTGTGAGTTATTACAGAATTTTGTTTGCCAATTACATAGCAGAATGAAGATTGTCCAATTCCAACCTGTTGATATGATAAGTGACCTTCCTGATAATGTCATAGAGATCATTCTAATGTGTTTGACAATAGGTGATGCTGCAAAGACTAGTGTCTTGTCAAAGCAATTGAGGTATAAATGGGTCAAACTGCCATAGCTGGTGTTTGATGATACATTATGGCAAGAATCAGAAAGAAACCAAGAATTAGCTAGAATGAAGTTTGTAGGGATCCTTTACCAGATTCTTTTACTTCACCAAGGATCCATAACTACGTCGAGCCTCATTATTCCAAAACTCAGAGGTGGTTCTGAAATTGGCCACTTGATATATATCTTATGGAAGAAAGGTGTTGAAGAATTCACTTTGAAAATGAACAAGAATGAAGTGTACAAATTGCCTTCGTCACTATTTATGTGTTCACTATTGAAACATTTGATACTTGTTCGATCAGTCCTCCACCAAGCTTCAAAGGTTCAACTTGGCTGATTACACTGGAATTGCTTGATGTCATCATTGATACTGACTGAAGTATTAGGAAGTTTGATATCTAGCTCACCAGAACTGGAGCAACTAGGGTTGCATGTCCCAGCTGGATTTCACCACTTAACAATTGATGCTCCTAAGCTAAAACTCGTTACATTGAAATGTTTCTGTGCATATGTTTATTTTAAGAAATCCACACTTCTTGCAATAGTTCAGTTGCTTCCTTAACTACTATATGTTACAATTCTATCATTCATAGAAAATATAACATCATTGAGTTTTTTGATTCCCTGCCCGCACTTCAGCAACTGTGAATAGACTATCAGATGATTATAAATATAATTTCCTTGAAATCATCAAGTTAACTATATTTGATCATGCTTTTGCCATCCACTTTCATGATTTTGGCAGCAGGTCAAGTCCAAACAAGGCTTCCAGCTACTTTAGTCCACCTTAAAATTCTGAGTTTATTCTATATATGTTTAGACTCATCCGAGGATCTCTATTATGTTCTTTGCTTGTTCAGAAGCTCCCCCAATATTGAGAAACCGACACGGACACGATACATGTCGGGTACGCCGACACGCGATTTTAAAAAAAGGTACAGACACGATACTTCATCGACACGCTGATTAAATTCTTAAAAATTCTTCATTTATATAGTATAAATTTAGTTTTATACTTGTTATTAATTTTTCTTGTTGAAATCTTTTAAACATGAGTACCTATTTGTTACTTGCTAATAATAATTTTGAATTAAAAATATATAATATTTCTAATATAAAAAGAAAAATGATTACGGTAGAGTGTCCGAGAAGTGTCGGTACACGCTTTTCTAATTGAAGTGTCCGCGCTACAGAGAAATTACGTGACTTTTTGTCATATTGTCTATATTTTGCACAGGCCATCTGTTGATGCACATCCTGATCTAGACTTTTTGAAATTGCAAGACTACTCGGATATATATTTTAATCGACTTCAAAAAGTGAAGCTGGAATATATTTTTTCAACAGTTCCTGAAATGACACTCGTCAAGCTTTATTAGAGAAATCACCGAAGCTTGATAGGATGGTGATCAGGTTGAAATGGCTATTAGAGAAACTTGCTGATAAAGGATTTGGGATTTTGATAAAGACGAACAAATTTGAGCACGCGTCACCAAATTCAAAGGTCATTTTTAAAGCTTTGGATGAAACTGAACTGTGGTAGTTGAGCTTAATGCTGGCTCGCTTACTAGCTCAAAGAGGTCAGAAGTACTTTGAAATCTTGTGATGTGGGCTTCTTGAGACTAGAAACTCTTTTTTTTTTTCCTGAGCGAGTGGCGAATAATATTATGCTAGCTATATCTCAGATTTCAAACTTTCTTAAGAAAAGTCTTCTTGAGATAATGCCTTACTTTGCTGGATAGATTAATATAAGAGCAAGTAGACACAATGCAATGGTGAAATCACTAAATTGTTACTAGCCATGGACGAATGCTTACTTCTGGTATTGGATGAAATCCAAGGTGTATAGTTCTGAAATTTCATATATTGACTTCTAGTGTTCGCGTTCGATTGCATGCTACTACATACGAATTAACCCCTATTTGGTTTAGCTTAAAATAAGATATTTAGCCCCTGTTTGGCCCTCATTATTTGACATTTTTGATAGTTGAAAATTTTTGGAATAGTGACTGATGGGAGAATGTATGGTGAAAAAGTAATGAAAAGTTTTAGATTGGTGTGTAATATTATTTTATTTGATGAATGTGTGGTTGTAATGAAGAGAAAAAAAAATTTAATGTAATTTAATTTAATGGGGGCCAAACAGGGGCTTAGTAGATTCCTGTTCTTGGGTGAAATCAAATGTGTAATAGCGTTGAAAATTCATATATTGACTTCTAGTGTTCGCGTTGGATTGCATATTACTACATACGAATTAGCCCCCATTTGGTTTAACTAAAAATTAGATTTTTAGTAGATTTTGATAAAGTAGGTAAACTTGTGATAGAAAAGTCGATAAAAATTATAGATCATTGACTTTTTAACTTAAATCACCATATATAGTGGTGTTAATGGACATGCTTGATCATTTACACGCAACGTTTCTATTATTTTGTTGTGGATGAAACTTTCGATTATATATATTCAAATACGTAAAGTTATATTTGTTTTTCTTTTATGTGTGCTTATTTATTGATAAAATTAATAAATTATAATTCTCGTAAAATTAAAAGTTATTTACTTTATAATTTTTCATTTACATTTTTGCATAACTATATTAGAGCTCAGGTGGAAAATGTGGAACCAGTAAAACAGAAAAACCACGGCAACGTCATGGAAATGCTGTCAAATGTCTCAAAACAGAGCTCAGGTGGAGGAGTTTGAACTGATTAGTATGCTTCTTTGGTGCAGAGAGAAATAGCCGACCTCACGATGGGTGGACATATAAGAACTCCTGAACAAATTATTGATTGTGAAACTTCTCTGGCAGAGGGTCTGAGAAAACAATCTAAGAATCTGATGAGCAAATTCAGGAAGAACAACAAGAGATGGGAAATGAAGAGCTTGAAGTCATAATACTGAAAAGTTGACAGATTTTGTATAGGTTTTAATGTAAAAGTAGGTGAAAATAAATGGCTATTGTGCAGTCAAATTTGAACTTCTTTCTACTTCGTATGAAAAGGTGTGTAGGAAAAAATACTGAACTTTCCTTTTTCTCCAATAAGTTTTTCCATTTTCTCTGTTTTTGCTCTGTTTTTTTATTTTCTTTTTTAGTTGGGGTGCAGATTTTTTTTCGGTTTTTCACTTGAAAAGATAATAAAAATTTCGACCCAATGAAGGCCAGATATCATAAGTAGTCATACCCGCTATTCGAGCCATAATTCCTTAATAGGTTATAAATCAAACTCACTACTAGCCTATTAAGCCTCTGCCATGCTGCTTACTGCGGGGTTTAGGATGACCCCGCAGTAAGCCCTCTAATCCACTAGCCATGATGACATTCAAAAGTTGGTTTTTCCATCGAGGATAATTGTTTTTATCAAGCTTAATATCATTGGCGGAGCCACGCAGTTGTCATTGTGGGATCAAAAATTATGATACAATTTATTTTAAAATAATATATTAATTAAAGTAAATCAATACATTACTATAACCACAGCCAACACATTTTCATACTTTAAAAATATCGTATAATTACATCATTATCAATATTGTCAAATACCTCGTTCTCAATATATGCCATCAAAGTGTCACTCAACAATTGATCTCCTTTCCAATTACGCAATCAATTCTTGACAATCTTCACGTAATTCCTCTGCTATCTGAAAGAATTAATATCAATGTTACAAGCCAATAAACTAATGGGCACACCTCCATTTTTTGTAACAACCAATTTTTCTGCAAGATCACTAAAATCCCATAACCCTTTAAAATTTCGTGAGTGTGTATATCAATAATATGTCTAAATTTGCTCATCAAAATCTTAGGAATATTACTTAAAATTAATTTACTTATACAATTGACTCTTAGGAATATTACTTATACAATTGAATTTACTTGTCCTTATCGAAAGCAAAAAATGAATTATAAGGACACAAACATATAATACAAAGGAGTAAGTCGCTATTTACCTCGAAAAAATATCATTCGACTCTTGAAGTTACATATATTTGACAACTGGTAAATTTGATTTTACACTTATCCAGACCACCAAAAGCGGGTGTTTGGGAATAATTTTATGAGCTAGATATTAATTTTGTGTGTTTATTGATTATTTTAAGAGAAAAACCAGTATTGAACAAGAAAGAATAAAAAGGGACGATATTTGATAAAGAAGGATGGAAGTTGGATGGAATATGGAATCAGGGACCAAGATATCAAACTTGGACATTAACGAACTGCCCATGCAATTAATGGAGGACTTGGGCTAAACAATCAAATTATTTTGAGGACTGAATCAAACTAGAAGTAAAAATGTGATTGTTGTGATTTTTATGTAAACATGATTTTATAGTAAAAAATATGAAAAGCTGAAAGAATAGAGAATCAATGCCCAAACATAGAACCTTATGGGTGAGTAATTTCTAGAATAACATCAAGAGGCCCATAAAATAGAGCCAACATTAGCCAAACATTTGATTTTAATCCAAACCAAACCAAACATGGGTTAATTTCAATCCCAAGATGAGAACGTGAAAGAGATTTAAAGAAGAAATTCTCTTTTATTATTACCTTCAGAATGCTTCAGTATCCCCAAAATGTGCCAGAGACTGTGACTTCAAGCTCTTCATTCCCGATCTCTTTTTGTTCTTCCTCAATTTTCTTAGCTGATTCATTGGCAGTTTGACAACACTTGTATAACTGAATCTTCTGTAGCGTTGGAATATCACCTAAACTGGAAGGGATCATCTTTAGATTCCAGCAACGTTCCAATACTATTCGTTGAAGTCGTGGGAAATTATCACCTGAGTCATTCCATTTTGCAATATTTATGTCATCAAGTTTCAAGTATTTAAGTTGTGGGAATTCACCTTCACTTGTGTCCCATTGTTTTCCCTCAAAGGCAACATATACTAATTTGAGAACCTCAAGGTAAGGCAATCTTCCAATTATCTCCATTTGTTTTCGAGACGCTTCTACACAATCTAGTTTCAATTTTTTCAGATTTAAGGGCAAACTGAACAAACTGCAAGACCCACGAAATAGAGAAAGTAGCGTCAGTGTTTCGAGCTGATTAAAGAAGTCGAAGGAGCGATTTGATGAATTTCTTCCAAGCTTGACTTTCAGTCTGCGAAGGTTGGGCAAACTCCTCAAAATTTTCTCATCCATTTCATCGGAAATTGAGAGCTTAGAAATACTTTGTAGGTTATTATTTATTTGGAAGCTCTCACTGTTAGTTGCTAGCTGACGGCTAGATTCACTGAAGCGTGCACCGCCCTTGAACTCCATGTGTCTCAAACTCACCATATTAAGAAGGATCTCAGGTATTGAAACTTCTTCATCATTGTGCACAACAAGAAATTCTAGTTTGTGGAAGCTTTCCATTGGTGGCAGTGTATATGAAGTTGCCAAGTACCTCAAGTGAACCAGATGTTCAAATCCTATTAGATGAGCATATACTGACCTTCCGCTGAAGACCCTTAGAACTTTGTAGCTGCATGAGATTAATAATCCATTACTCACAACACCGTAATCACCTAGAACAGAGCGTACGTGTAGGCCAAAAGGTAGTGAACTAGGAGATTTTGCACGGTTGATACTCAGATGATGGTGCTTCTGATTCATTGATAATTGATTGAATAACCGTTGGTCACCATCATCGTTACTGGTAACAAAACAACATAATCACATCATTGTTTCGACCATCAAATATAATAACCATTCTTAGTGAGCTAAAATAAAAAATAGACGGAAAGGAAAGGAAAAAGAAGAGAAACATTGAGCTTACTATGGGATCAACTTCAAAAAGTTATTTTCTTCGGCTATTCTCAAGCACATTTCATGCAATAGATCATGAATCTTGCACGTTTTGACTTCTCCATCAAATCTCCTTTCAGCAACAAGTACTAGGCTCCTATCAATTAGTTTCATTAGATATTCTAGTGCCACATCCTCTATGTTCTTCTGTTCTTCCTTCTTTATAAATCCTTCGGCAACCCATAGAGATATCAACTCCCGTACAGGGATCCCCACGTCTTCTTTGAATGTTCCGAAGTAAAGAAAACATGGTTTCAAATGCATTGGTAAATGACTGTAACTAAGTTGCAATATTTGGAAGCAATTCTCTGGTATTTCGGATATATGTGAACTTAAATTTCTTGAAACTTTTTCCCACAAGTGCTTTTTCTTCTCCATGTTTGCAAGAACTCCAGCTATCACGACCACTGCAAGTGGTAGGCCATGACACTTTTTTGCAATTTGCTTGCCAATGTCTAGCAATTCTAGAGGACATTTTTTATCTCGGAACACTTTCTCTTGTAAAATTTCCCAACATTCAACTTCCGACAGAAAAGGAAGTTCCTTTATGACACTACGAGTTGAAGCTTTCAAACTCACTTCTTTATTTCGAGTAGTGAATAAGATTCTGCTTCCAATTCCGTCATCTGGAAAACATCTTTTCAAATCAATCCACACATTGACATCCCATATGTCATCTATCACGATGAGGAATCGCCTTCCTTTTAAGTTCTTGTAAAGATCTTCAACCAAGCTGTCTTCGTCCTTTTTCATGTATGTATCCCTCTTACTGTTACCCATTGAGCTCAAAATTTCAATCAACACATTTTTCTTATTATATATTTGAGAAACACCACACCAGGCAAGCTTGTCAAAATGGTGTAAAACGGAGGGATGATTATATAATTTATTTGCCAAGGTCGTCTTACCAAGTCCAGGCATCCCAAAGATGGAAATAATTTGCAGCCGGTCTGTTCCTCCAATAAGTTGTTCTGCAATTTCAATTGCTACATTGTCAAATCCAACAACAATGTCTTCCAAAATGGGAGGTTCTTTTGACTGTGACTCTACGTGTTCATGTGGATGTTTTGAAACATTTGACCTTCTAGCTACATCAATATTGTTCTTCATTTCTTTGATAGCCATCATAATAAGCCGAATCTTCTCAATGAGTTGAGGGAGCCGAAGAGTGAGATACCAAACATGAGGACACGAGTTGATAACATATTCAACTTCATATGCTATGTCTCTGCTCTGTATCACAAGTTCTTCATGTTCTGCTTCGGGCTGCAATGCTATATCTGTGATGGATGATCCCAATAACATTAGCTCCTCGTGGAGCGTTACAATTTGATCATTCACAGCAACAATCGAGTCAGACTTGTTATTTATTAGATCCATGAGATCATCGAGGACGGAATCAATAATGAAGAGTGAAACCACACCAATCTTTGGAGCCATATCACTTGGCATCTTTGAGACTGTGATGCAGTGCTCCTTGATCTTGGTTTTCAAGGTCTCAAACTTTGCTAACAAATCAGAAAGAGTAAGATCCAATATTCCTGTCTCCATAACTTGATCATTCCTGGTGAAAATGAAGAAATCTAATAAACTTCCTGTTTCTACGAGTGGAGCTATGATATCCATCATTTCCTTCTTTTTCTGTTGTTTTCTTCCCTTCACCTTAGTGGATCGCAATGGTAAGTGGATAAAGTCGGAATCAGGGGCGAGCGATTCCGAGTTGAACGAGTGTATTCCACAGCCCACCCCCAACCAACCACTAATAAAAAAAATTAGTAAAAAAAAAATTAGTAAAAAAAATTTTTTGAGAGTAAATTTTTTTTTTTTTTTTTGCGTTTTATTTTCTGGATCCGCCATTGGACTGAGTGAAATAGACTTCGTAGCTCATTAACCGCAACTTCCAAATCCGGCATTGTAGTCTCGGCTTTTTTTACTATACTGATCAGAATGAATACAACAGTGGCCAAAAGGAAGGAACACAAAAATCTTCCTACATCATTGACCACATCTTCAATATCTATCAATATAGTCTTGGTGGGCTGCAAATGCATTGCTGTATCCCCAAGAAAACTGAGAAGAAATCCAAGCTCTGTCCGGAGATTTTGGAACGAACCCTTTACACGAGCAATCGAATCTTCCTCAAAATGTAGGATGACTTCTACCATTAGGATGAGAAAGTTGATGAAGACCGCAACAACTTCATTAGAATTGAGAGTAGGAGTTAAATTGGACAAGATTTGCTGCTTAGGGACTGTAAAGAACACCTTAAGCTCTTGCTCAAGTGACGCTAATTTTTGGAAAGATTCTCTAATTTCTTTAAAGTCTCCGCCGTATAGTAAATATTGAAGCTCAGATAACATATAAATTATATGTACATGTGAGGGCGAGACACGTGATATATGCTCGATCACAATTGTAAGGAGATCTCTAGTATGAGTGAGTGAGATATTCATTGCAAGGAAAGGAAAGGATGGTTGAATTGCAGGAAAAAAGAAAGATAGTGAAAGTGAACGTTGTCTACCCTCTAAATTTTTGTTTAAAGCATAATAAACGCTAGCACTGAAGCAAAAACAGAAAATTTCGATTAGCTTATAGCTTTGAAGCCATGGAAATGGAGGTTGTAGCTCTGAAAATGGAATGAAAACCAAGAAAAGGGAAGGAAATGTAAACGGATGAAGAAAGAAGACTATTAATTGTAATCATTGAGGACAGAAGACTAGTAAAGTAGTGAGAGAGTGTTGTACAGCTCATATGAGGTACTTGTCGGCAAAACATTTATGTGAATTAGCCCATGTTTGATACACATTATTTTTTCATTCTCATTATTCTACTCATTTTTAATCACACATTTTTCAATAAAATAATATTTTACATTATATCAATAACTTTTCCTTATTTTTTTAACCACACATTATCCATCAATCTACTATTCCAAAATACATTCTTCCAAAATAACGTGGCTCAAACACACCCATAATCTTTGTGTTGACTAGATTTGTTGATAACGCTTGATGTAACAAAATTTGGGTATGATTGTATGACTAAAAAACAAATTTTTGATTGTCTCCCCAGCGTGGTGGAGTTTTCTCCCTCCCTCCGTGGAGTTTTCTCCCCTCCCTCCGGTGAAGGATCGTTCTTGGTCTCTCCTTTCTCTGGGCGTTCGTCGGGGAGGTGGGAGCTTAGGCTCCCCCTCTTCTTTCCCTTTCCTCTCTCTCTGTTTTTTGTTGTTTTGCTTGTGGTTTGCTGCCTTGTTGGTGGCGATGTGGGCGGGGTGGTGGTGAGGCTGGCAAGTACTGGTGGTGGTGGCGCTTGTGTGGGTTTTGGTCGAAGAAAGGGGCGAGCGAGGCTGGGCTGGTGTGGAGCGGCGGGCGTTGGTCGTTGTCTCTCAGGCGGCCGGAATCGGCAGGGGCGCTGCTGCTGGTTGGGGCTTTTGCCGGCGAGCCGTTTTGGCTGCTGTTGCAGCGGTGGCTGGGTGGGTGATCGGTGGTGTGGTGTCGGGGTCTTTTTGGGTGTTGATTGGGGGTGTTCACGGTGTGTGGTTGTTGTTGGGTTGAGTCGGGTGGTGGTGTATTTGTGTTGTGGTCTGGTTTGGTTGGAGGTGGTTTGGTGGGCTGGTGGAGTTTTTGGTTCGTGCGGTGATTCTTCTGGTTACTTTGGATCTTCGCTTACTGTGATGGTGAAGGGCTTATGTGAATTGATGGTTGATGAAGACCTCGTTTCTGGAAGGTTGCCATTGTTGTGGATTTGGGTCTCTTTCTGGTTCGCCTGTTGTGGCTTGGGGTTTGTGGTTTGGGTTGTCTTTGTTTGTTTGATGGTCTTTTTGTTTGATGGTTTTGGGTCGTTCTGACTGTTGTAATAGCTTGGGCTTAGGCTTTGGTCGCACTTAATCCCTCTTTGTAGGGCATTGTGTTGGAGGTGTTCCTCCGTGTACCGTTTAGCTATTGCGTTGTTCAATGAAATATGTTTCATCTTCAAAAAAAAAAAAAAACAAATTTTGAAATTTAGGTATGTTAGATGGGAATTGAAATTTAAATTATAATTGACAACAATTGTACATGTAATATGATTGTATTTAGGTATGTTGGATGGGAATTGAAATTTAATTTTTTATCAGTCAAAATCAATAATTCGTTTAAATCACTTATGTTATGATATTCATAACTTTCTAATTACATATTGCATCAATTTTTATTAAAATTTACTAAAATTTTAATTCTAACTTGTAACGTCACGTTTCTCTTTTCCTAATTTTTGCAAATACGATATTGCCTAAAGATATGTTTAATGCTTATTATTAATTTGTCTCATTGTGACGAATAATATGTTGTAGTGGATTATACCTTGAATTTTTAGACGATTGACATGTCAATTAAAGTTAATTATAATATGCATAAAATTCAATAAAAATTGAAATAAACTATATGACGTGCTTATCTTATTCTTTATTTATAATTTATTAACATGTCATTTATATGTCTATCGAAACTATGTAAGTTCTTAGAATTTGTCATTTTTCTTTTCTAAATTAAATCTATGTAAGTTAATTAGTGGTAAATGGAATCAAATTGGGACTAAATAAGTTAGTGGACACAATTGTTTAGTTCTCATTAATTTAATTAGCAAGAGTTATTCCTAAT
The DNA here is from genome assembly GCA_035079005.1 of Fraxinus americana. Lineage (NCBI taxonomy): Eukaryota > Viridiplantae > Streptophyta > Magnoliopsida > Lamiales > Oleaceae > Fraxinus > Fraxinus americana. Next base: position 31,008,617 of record CM068717.1, on the reverse strand, counting down.
TAGATACCATGAGATTAAGCACATGTTTGATTTAGATTAAAATCTGATTTTAATCTCAAAGCATATCCCAAAAATATTATACTGTATAAATTGCCCTCCGTGGGTTGCAACTGCCGAAAAATCTTGGTAATATATAATCACAATTTTGTACGTATTAATTTGAATATTGTAATTGTAACAAACAATGTGTATAATTATATCAGGTTGTATGAACACTAAGTTTGAATTCATATATATATACTAGGTACAAGCAACGTGCAATGCACGTTTGCTTAGTTTATATTTAATATTTTTGTTTAATAATTAATTTGTTATTAATAAAGATGTAATTTTTTTTGGTTAATTAAAGGCGTGTCTGGGCGCGCTGCAAGGAGGAAGGAAAATTGATTATGTTATTGTTTTTTTTTCAAACCTACAGCCCTACAGTGAGAGAATTGGTCCAAAATTGCGGCTCCCAACGGCATGAATTGTGTTGCCAACGGCTTGATTTCTGCTGAAAAGCAAAAACAGACACCCTATAAATAATTAATGATGTAATGTTTATGTAATTGATAAATAATTAGATGTGTGATTTTGATATTGTGATGTAGGTTGATGAGATTGAAGAAAATAAGCAAAAGTAGACAAATTTGGAGAAATGGCTAAATTGTAAAGAATCCAAAGTTCGGAGGCTAAAATGTAAATACTTAAAAGTTGTGCCGAATCTCACTATGAAGATTTGAGAGTGCTCGGAGTCAATTGGATAAAGGAAGATGTCAAGTGGATCAAATTTAGTCAAAAGATGATCACAAATCAATTTCCAACCGAAAAGTTATGCTCCGGTGTTTTAGTCTCATATTGAGACCTATTTTTGGCATAGGAAGTGATCGAATTGGAGAATGATATCTAAATTAAAGTTGTAGCCAGATGAGTTAGCTTTCCAACGCATTTTGCATCGCCTCAATAGGATATCAGAATACAAAGTTATGATAAAAATACTGAAAGAAGGTGCAGCTGCCTGTTTGAAATAAGAAATTCCGTTACATAGTCCGTTATATTGAGACCTATTTTTGGCATGTAAAGTGGTCGAATTGGAGAATGATGTCCAAACCAAAGTTGTAACCAAATAAGTTAGATTTCCAACGCATTTTGAATTGCCTCAATCGGATATCTGAATACAAAGTTATGATAAAAACACTGAAGGAAGGTGCAGCTGCCTGTTTAAAACATGAAATTCTGTTACATAGTCCGTTATATTGAGACATATTTTTGGCATAGAAAGTGATCGAATTGGAGAATGATGTTTGAATCAAAATTGTAGCCAGATGAGTTAGCTTTCCAACTAATTTTGAATCGCCTCAATCCGATATCAGAATACAAAGTTATAATAAAAATATTGAAAGAAGGTGCAGCTGCCTGTTTAAAACAAGAAATTTCGTTATATAGTCTGTTATATTGAAACCTATTTTTGGCATAGAAAGTGATCCAATTGGAGAAATATGTCTGAATCAAAGTTGTAGCCATATGAGTTAGCTTTCCAACGCATTTTGAATCGCCTCAATCGGACATCAAAATATAAAGTTATGATGAAAATACTGAAGGAAGGTGCAGCTGCCTGTTTAAAACAAAAAATTCCGTTACATAGTCCGTTATATTGAGACATATTTTTGGCATAGAAAGTGATCGAATTGGAGAATGATGTCTGAATCAAAGTTGTAGCCAGATGGGTTAGCTTTTCAACGCATTTTGAATCGCCTCAATCGAATATCAGAATACAAAGTTATGATAAAAACACTGAAAGAAGGTGCAGCTGTCTGTTTAAAACAAGAAATTCCGTTACATAATCCGTTAAAACAACAAATTCCGTTAGTCCGTTAAACCAACAAATTCCGTTAAATAGGCATTTTTTATATATAGAAAGATATATATATATATATATATATATATATATATATATATATATATATATATATATATATATATGCGCCAAAATTGAGGAAGCTGCGAGGCAAAAGGGCCAAAAAAAAAAAAACCGCGTGGACTGGATAATTTTGACTATATTTCAGCCGCCTCTAATCTACGGTTAGATTTTGTCTTCAACATTGTCAAATGTCATGGCCACTCTCTTTGGATTTCATTTTGGCCATTTCCACACGTTTGAACCTTTTTTCTTGGCTTTGTGTTCTTATCTTATCTTCCCATGCTTTTCCTTTTCCTGGGTGTTGACAGTGGTGGTGGAGAAGTCATGGAAGCAGCACATTTTTTATTTATTAAATTAGTTGTACAAAGTTGTTAGTGAGATGCTTTAAAAAATAAGAAAAATATTAAATATTACTGATTTAACTAATTTTATAATTTTATTGTGTCTCTCTTATTTTATTGTGTTAATCTTCTTATATTTAGGATGCGTAAAGTAAAACAAAATGAAATAGCATAATAGAAAAGTGTTATGACTTGATAGTTGATGATATTTCTAGGGGTTAATAATAAGTAAATAAATGATGTGTACGTTGAGGTTTCTAAATAAATGGTAATGATTTAAGACTATGACACGTTGTTATGTGGGCAGTTAGAGACATCCCCATGGTTATTTAAAAAGTAAATTGTCGAGGATCCAAGGTAAGTAAACCTCTCTCCGTTTTCATGCGTATGTCATATGGTTATATGTATAAATGTATTATCTTATTTGCCCTTATGTTAACATAATATTTGATTATTAAGTTTTATGTAATTAATGTTTCTCATTACATATTTATACATGCATCCATAAGCATACACGAAGTTTCAAGAAACAAAAGTTTCCAAATGTCAATTAGTCAATGAACGTTTTAAAGATATGTATCCCGAATGTTTTTTGTTACAAGGTGGTATTATACTATGAAAAGTGTGAGTGGGAAATGGGGCATAGGGCAGAGGCGGACGTAGAACTTTAAAGTTAGGGGGGCACAATCAAACTTACAAAAAAGTTAGGAGAAATTTTACAATCGAAAATTTATGTCCAAAAAATCATACCCCGTGTAATTTTGCATCTGAAAATTTTCATGGAATATGACTTTTTCAGAAGTAAAATTTCCAAAATTTTTGATGTCGTATTCCATATAAAATATTCTAATAAAATTATGAAAATTACATTGAGAAATTTGTATCACAAAAATAATTAATGTTAATGGAATAATTGATTTTTTTTGAATGCGAGTTAGTTGTATTTCTTTAAAACTCATGTTTAACGTATTTTTAACTATTTTCGATATCTCTTTGGACTATTCGATATGTTCTTAATGTAATTCTCGAAATAAGTTTTGAGATGACATATGTAATTTGTAGATTTGATTAGCGTACGATCGTCGAATTTTTTTTTTAAAATTAGCATGTCATTGAAATTTAAATGTATTGTGATTTTGCGTCTCTGTTTGGTGGAGATTAAAATCAAGTTTCTAGTAAATTTTAATAAAAGTTAAACAGTTATGAGTTCCATGAAATATGTTATTAAAATTAATTGTTAACTTTGATTTTTATTAAAATTCAGATTTGAATAGATACCAAACATGACTTAAAGAAAAAAATGCTCAAAAGTTTAAGGGGGTCATGTGACCCCCTGGGTCCACCAGTGGCATAGGAGATCGGCACACCCAATCAATGTTTAATGTTCAATGATATGTTAATGCTAACTGCTTTGTTGTACTATCGGTAGGACTCGATCGGGTTCCGAATAATAATTGCTCACTGCATTTTAATTGGCTAGACAATACACTAAGTGAGCTCACGATATCAAATGTTAAGCTTTTAAAGAAATGAAAGAAAGTATTGAGAAATGATTTTCATTTTAAAGTAATTCATATACATATCAAAAGCATGTATCATATGCACGATGTTTGCTTACTAAGTGTTAGTTCATTCCACTTTATTCCTTCCCATTTTCAAATGAGAAGGCAAGATGATTTGGATTAGAGGTGTCAAGACGGACGGGCCGGCCATGACCCGTGAAAACCAGGACCGCGGGCCGACCCGTGACTCGTGACCCGTGCGGGCGGTTCACGGGCCAAGGAGGTGTAACCCGCGGGCTTCGCGGGTTGCACCCCCACGGGCCGCGGGTTCCCGTAAAAAAAATTAAAAAAATGGGGGGAGAGAGCCAAACAAAAAAAATTGAAAAAATAAAAATATAAAAAATTCAAAAAAAGGAAGGGAGAATTTAGTTGTGCAAGATGGTTTGAAATTAATAACACCACAAATAAATATAAGTAGAGAATCTATTAATTATATTTCTTGTTCAGATTCTAGACAACAAGAATTTGCAAAAATTTGTAAAAATCTTGGATTGAGAAGAAGATGAAGTGGATAAATTAGGCATGCATTTTGATGTAGTTGTTATTTGTTTAAGTTAAATTTAAGTTTGCAAAGTTATAAATAATTCATGTAACGTTAAATTTGAATTCTATGTAAAAATTTCTTGATATAATTATGAATTTATCATTTTGTTCAATTCTTAGTTTACATTAAGAACTTGTTTGGGAGAGATTTTTGGGGGAAGAATTAATTTTAAATAGTGATATGATGGAAAATGTGTGGTTGAAAAAGAAGAAAAAATTATTGATGTGATGGAAAATATTATTTTATTGAAGAATGTGTGGTTGAAAATGAGAATTGATTTACTGTAGAAAAATCAAAATCTCTCCCAAACAGGGCCTTAACAAAAAAAATTTTTTTTACTATAAATATGAAAAATTCTATATTTTTATAATTTTATTTATACAATCATACGGCCAAATCAGAACGAACCGCGACCCACGCGACCCGTGACCCGCATGGGCTCGACCCGGATGGGTCAGCGAGCGGGCCTAGGTTGTAGTCCAAAATTGTGGGCCGACCCGTAACCGGCCCGGAACCCGCAGCGGGCGGACTTTTTTTCACGCGGGCCGTTACCGGGCTCACATGTTGGCGGGCTGACCCGGCCCGGACCACCTCAATTGACACCTCTAATTTGGATGACGACTTGTGATGACACACACTCAGTATTATCATATTTAAATATTATATTCATTTTATAAATAAATTAAACATGTAATTTAATTGTCTTACATTTTTGTTTTGTACGAACTATTTTCATGAATGAAGTTATCGTTGTTCTATGCTGAAGAAAAAATAAATAGCTTTACCTAAAAAATAAGTAGCTTTACCGCGTTTATGATTTTGAAAGAAAATAAATGACAATACTTTCAAATCTTGGTACGTAGATTTGAAAGCATTACATAACCCCCACCAAATATAAGCTTATTTTCAAATTGAATGAAATGGTTGAGAGACAAAACTCTGCTAAAGAATTAAAGGTTGGTTTTAAGAAATAGTGTTTGAATCTAATTTTGAGGAGAACAGAAATTTTGGAATAGTGATTGATGTGAGAATGTGTGGTGGAAAAGTGATGAAAAGTTTTTGATTTGTGTGTAATATTATTTTCTTTGAAGAATATGTGGTTGAAATGAAGAATGAGAATGAGAATGGGAATGAGAATAAGAAATTAATGGGTACCAAACGGGGGCAAAATTGTAGAAATTAATGCAACAAATAAGAACCTATCATGTAGAGTGATATTTGGGCTCGCAAATTGCTACCTATATAGCACGTTGAAGTTTTTGCTCCAAGGCACGATATGTTCTTCTAAGTAGCATTTGAGCTCTTACTTGGGGGTTGAGATTGATTATTAGATTGGATGAACTGGTTATACTCATCTAAACAATTAAAAACAAAGTTTGGGTGTAGGAATCTTTCTTTGATGTTTCTAGGAAGCTCTTCTTCAAAGTCAGAATTCGAATCACTCATGGTGTATTCTTCTTTGGTTTTACGAGTAGCATAATCATAATAAAGCCTGTAAATAGACTCTGAAATGGCTATCACTTCTGAGATACTATAATTAGTATCCTACGAAAATTCGATATACTTCATTTTGTATTGAGGATCCAAAATTGTAACAACGGCCAATACAAGGAACATGTTCTATGATTCGAACAAATTTATCTGAATTTCTATATTCTTTTATCAAACTTGCTTGTAATTCTTGAAGATTATGAATATAGATGCCTGCACTAACATGTTTTGTGCTGAAAAGAACTTTAGCAACATCCAGGGACGGACCCAGCGTCGAGACTCAGCCCGGGCGGACGTTAACCGATCAACGACGACATTTTTTTCCACAGCTCCTTTCAGCTACGAAACAGCACAAGTTATTCATGCATTTCCTCCTCCTCCGTAGACGCCAACATCACCTCTTCTTCCAGCAGTATCGCGCCCTCTACGACTCCGTAGCCTCCATAAAATGCGTCCGGGACAAGGGCCTAGACCGCGCAGTAGAACGGGATGGGGAAAGACACTTCAAACACGTTATCAATCTCAAAAATCTTATAATTTTATAGCGCAGCGAGGGATCCCGAAATCCACTAGCAAATGACTGATTTTGTAAGACTACAAATCTGATATAATACTTGATGACTTAATGAAATCCAATTAAACTTTCACAATATTCCCTCTAAGCAAAAATGCATTTGTTGGGATTTTGGAGGCTATCTTTACCTTGGAATTAGTCTAGAATCTCAGCAATTCAAGATCCACCAGTAGAAGAAGAAGAAAAGGCAGAAGAACAGATACAAAAATCAGCAGCAATAGGAATAAACCAGCAGTAAGAACACAATGAACGGATTTAACCAGGAAGAAAAACCTCTTCCTAACACTTTATTACCAAAGCAAAAACTTGATTTACAAACTTGAATTCTCCAGAAAGATTTTTCCCAGATTTCTAAGAGTTTTACCACTATTACACAATCTCACTTTCTCTTACTTTTTCACTCTCGAGAACCCCTCTTCTCATCCTTCTAACCAGGCTATTTATAGACTCAGACACAGAATCTATCAACCTCCTAACTAACTAAGGCTCTAGTTGGTTGAAGATTCCAACCAAAAAAACAGAAAACAAGACACAAGAAATAGGCTCCTATTTCAACAGATTTCTGATTGGCTAAGGTTGTCTAATCTTCTTCAAGGATCACTTTTCCTAACAGCATTCAAGAAAAGCAATAGACTATCAAGCTCAAGTGAAAAACATAAAATCAGGACGTATTTTCTAGATAAGTTAGTTACCACTTCACCAGGTTTTCTTTTGCTTATTTTCTCGACATCCACATCACCACATGGCACACATTTCGTAACACATGAACTCCCGCATCCTAAACATTAATTAATTCAGAAATGCCATAAGAAAAACAAATGTAATAAAAACTGACAAATCCTCAACCGTGATATATCCAATTTCAATAGGTGATTTAAGAAAACAAAATTAAGCCATAAAAAATAGAATTTCAATTGACAATCAAATGCATACATATACTGATATACATACCTCGTCCATAATTATAAAGGAGACTTCCAGTATTACAATTGAAGATTTTAAACCCATTCCTGGTTCCAATTGCAAAGCAGCTAACCCAAAATGAATTTTACATCCATTATGTCAAGGGTTATGTTAGGGGTGATGTACCCCTAGCATAATTCATTATTCAGATTCTTTTATTTTGGAAAGTAGTTGGTCTGGTCTGGGCTGGGCAGCAAAGGATGTACTGGGCTGAGCATCAAAGGCCCAATGTAATAACAAAAAAAAAAAAAAATGAAAGAAAGAAAGGAACCAGATTACAGAACTCCAGAAAGGACGAAGACGAACCAGTCCCCGGCGGAAGGAAGATGACGGCACCTCGCCCAGTCGCCACTTCTTCACAAAAACTACTCCGGCGGAGCCCAGCACGCGCGGCCGCCCCCCGTCGCCGGGTGCTGAGTCCGTTGTTGCCAACATCACATACATTTGGGACAAGTTTACAAACACCCCTAACTCTCTTCCACTCTATAGGATATCGCGATTCCAGAAATGATCCATTTCAAAATATTGTCATTTAGCCTCCAACTCCAATGCCCCTTGCCGAGTTTCCCCAGAAGACTTTGGCGAATTTTTCGGATAATATATTCAATATTCTAAAATTCTCATACTACATCACAAAGTTTCTTGTTCTTTTGTTCAATCTTTGGATTTTTTGATCTTCGCATTTGTATCTTTAAATAGGAGTTAAAATATTTTTTTGTGGTGCACGGATGATGGTGATGGAATGAATAAATATACTAGTGAATAAAAGATGAGATATTTATGTAATTTTGCTTGCAATTTTTTAAGTAAATAAGAAAAGTGTCGTGTACCAAACACATAATGTGATGGTAATATAACCACCCTTAATGTTAATCATATATTACATCAAATCCACAATTACTACTTGCTTTGAAGCCATGGAAATGGAGGTTGTAGCTCTGAAAATCGAATGAAAACCCAGAAAAGGGAAGGAAATGTAAAGGGATAAAGAAAGAAGACAAGTAATTGTAATCATTGAGGAGGGAAGACTAGTAAAGCAATCATTGAGAGAGTGTTGTACAGCTCATATGAGGTACATGTCGGTAAAACATTTAGGTGAATACAACACAACATTCCAAAGGGAAAAATTCATGGATCAGGTATTATCTTTCATGAAATCAAAAATCAGGTCCCAATGTTTAAATTTACAAAACTTAGGTTTTTTCATAAATTGATTAATTATATTTTACAATTAATCTATTAAATTAAATATTTAATTGTAATATAATATAATTGACCCACCCCACTCCACCTCCACCACCCCCACTGCTCCGGCGACTATTCCGGTGATCGGCGACAACTCCGACTACTGTTCTCCGATCGCGCTTAATTCCGGCGACTATTTCGATAACCGTTTTGCCGCCACTGAATTTCGGTAACTGCTCCGATTCTGGGGTCACAGATATCTTATTAAATAGTTAAAAATTTAATTTTCGGTCACAACTTATCAAATTAATTGGTTACATATTATTTTGAGGTCACAATTGAAAAAATTATACGTCACAGATTTTTAATTGATTACAAATGAAGAAAATTTGTTGGTTACAGATTTCCAAATATGTTGGTCACAGATTATATTTTGAGTCACAGAATAACAAATTTTAAGGTTACAGTTAAATAGTTAGCCACAGAAAACTATATAGTTGGTCACGTACACCCAAACACATGTCCCCCAATCTCACTTCACCACAAAAACTTGGTCACAGATCGATATAGTTGGTCACATACATCGAAACACCCCGTCCCCCAATCCCAAAACACCAACTACTTGGTCACAGATCGACCAAATAGTTGGTCACAGAAACTCTTCGTCCCATCGGCCCGACGCTGTCGCGACCTCCATCGCCCCGACCACCGACCAACACTATCGACAACACACAACAACCACACACAGAGTCCAACCGCCACAGCCACACCACACACACAGTCCACAGATCCGCCACACCACAACCTAGAAACCACCGCAAAATCAAAACCAAAAAAATCACTGCACCACCATTTGCAAAATGTGCAAATCACCATTTTCATTTTCAAAAAATCGTCACAATGTGCAAACCACTAACAACAAGATCTGAGAATGAAGAAAAGCCTAAAATCACCACAAATCGTCGGATCGCCGCCATAGCAGCGTCGCTGTGACGCTGCTGCCGATTCGCTGCTGCTGCAGCGAGGGGAGGGAGAGGGGAAGGGAAGAGGAGGAAAGGGGAGGGGAGAGGAGGAGGGTTTAGATGAGAGAGAGGGGGAGGAGGCGGAGAGAGACGAGAGTGGTGAGAAATGGATGAATTAGGGTTTTAAAATGGAAACTATTTTTTTTAAAAAAATGAAAATTATTTAATTAAAATAATAAAAAAACCTGATAAATTTTTTTTTAAAAAAGGGAAAACCTGATTTTTAAAAAGTCCAAACTTAATGCCTAGTCTAGTGCGATTTCCTCCTTTTCTAATGTGGGACGGGCATGCCATATTCTTATCATCATGTATGGCCCTTTGTGGGGTCAGTAATTTTTTATTGGGAACAATATATATAATCGGGTTTTTAGTATACACAATTTCAAAATTAAGGATAGAAGTTTTAAATTTCAAAAATTAAATTTTCATTAAAATTTTAATTAATAAATATATAAAGATCACAGATCTATGCAATTTGATCACAATTCAAAAATTTTAAGGTTACAATTCAAAAATTTTATAGGTCACAGTTCGTTCATCGGTCACAAATAAAAAATTTAAAAGTCACAATTTGTTCATCGGTCACAAATTATAAAATTTATAATTCACACAACTTATTTTCCGCTCACAAACGTCAAACTATAGGTCACTTATTACTTTTATTAGTCACAAATTAATAAATTTGTAGGTTGCACAATATTTATTGGTTACACACCAACCAATTTATTGGTCACAATCAACAAATCATTTGTGACCACTACTAACACAATACAACCATCGTCTCCGCCGCCAACACCTACACCACAGAAACCACTATCGCCTGCACTATCACCAACACTATCATTGCAATCACCACCAATCTACAACCACCGCCATCGCCTTTGAACGTGCCAAACCTTTTTTCTTGGCTTTTCCTTTTCCGCTCCCCAAACGCAAAAAATACTCGCGGTTGGTTGGTATACTAAATTATATCCAAAATTATTAGTAACTTTAAGAATAAAGTATTGGGTTTAACGGAATTATGGATGATAAATAGTTAGTAATTATGAATGGTTGATTGAAACTCGTGTTTAATTTTGACGAAAAAATTATTTATTAGTAACTTTTTATGAAATACGAACAGAGGTCATCTCTAACTGGTAAAAAATTAGGGTTGGACTTCTCGTCTTTTCCTTTAGTGTGGCACTATTTCCCTAATTTCGAAAAGTGAGGTGTTTTTACTCCTCAACCTTTTTCACCACTACGATGTTGGATCACCAGATGACGGAATGTGGTATCACTGGTTATTTGGTTGACTAAAATGACAACTAAGATGACAAATCAATTAAAAATGGTAAGTAGAAAATCCTTAACTCGTGTTGATTCCACAAGTAACACACTTGGCCCATGTTCGCCTTCTTTTAAAATAGAACTCTTTAATTCCCATTTTCGTTTTTAACCACACGAATACACAATAAAATATTTTACACATAAGTCCAAAACTTTTAATCACACATTCTTAAAAAAACCAAAATTCAAAATATCATTTTTTTTCTGAACAATGGTCATCAAACAAGGGCTTAATTGCCTTATCAAAATGTCACATCACTACTTATGGATAAGCTTAAGAGATGGTGAATAAGATTATTCATTTAATTAACATATTTATTATTTATTCATGTCTTGATACTATTATGTAACAAGTTTCAATTAATTAATATATCGATTGAATAGTGGCATGAAGTACTGAATGCTCCACACTTTGAGAGTGCTACATTTTTTCCCTTAGGTCACATTGGAATAGCAAATAGCAACACATAATGCCATAATGGTCAAATGTTATGTCACTTGTAGTATATTGTGTAAGTGTTAACTATTCCAAGGTAATATAGTTAATGTAAGTATCATAGTGGTGAGACAACTAAGTTTAAGAGACGGTCATTTATAGATAATAGATTTCAACTCGAAAGAAATAATAGAAAACAATATCATGATGGATTTATGAAACTACTAGTTGTTGATTCTTGTCCTTCACTTATTTTTTGTTTAGATCTCTCATTAATTTGTTATTTTTATATTACTCGTCAAGATTCATGATATATTTGAGTATAGTTTTGACTTATCATGGAAGTAGCCCTTTTAGTTCTCATTAATTAGTTGTTATTTTGTTTTGTTTTCAATTTTTCACCCTTTTAAAATCACTTAACATGTTGGGAGTGGCTTCCTTAAGGATGTCAATCTTATCGGGGGAATCAGGGGCAAGAATATGGACATTGATATATGCCCGTAATGGTAAAGGTAATTTTTTTTTCTTTTGTTTTAATTTTTTATGTACTTTATTTTATAAGAATTAATTATTTCTTAAATGACGGGAGGTTGAAGAAAATAAAATAAAAAAAGAGAAAAAAAACTGAAATTGAGGAGGTAGAAGTTGGAATGACATAGGTCTTGACCATATAACGACCTATCATAATCAATCTATTTATTGACATTATTACCCTCATTAATAATGACAATGACCAGAGAATTGTCCAAATATTTTTGGCGATTGTATTTGTGTGGATTACTTTTGTAGGGGTCCGGTTAGTAATTAAGGTGATGGTTGGAACATATCCCATAAAAACCTAACAATGTGGAAAATATAAATTCGTAAATTTTATAAAATATTTTCGACACTTCAAACGAATACAATTGAATGAGATTATAGAACATAGAGAATTAAATCCTTGTGAGGTTACGGGGGAATGTGACGAAGTAAATCGATGAAGTGGATTATCCTAACCTTCGCCTTTTCACTTTGTTCACTTTATTAGTCCCAATTAGTGTCACGGAGACATATTCCTCATAACAAAATTAAAGCATAGTTCATCATCTCAATTCTTGAAAGTTCTAGTTCAAATCGTTTTTATGGAGAGTACATTTTGTTATTGAAAGTGGTGTGAACGATTCTTTCAAAAGATTATAGTTTATGGATACCTCATAAAAATGTCATAGTTGGCTTATTTTTATTTGTTGAAATGCCGACAATTTAACCCTAAAACTACAATTATAGCACGCAATACCAAATAGGTAAAAGAGACACAATTGAACAAATTGAGCAACCCCAAATTCTAGAATTTGAGGAATACATTGAGTTAATATAATAAAAAAATAAAAGATTTCGTAGCAAGGTTTTCTTCGAATTTGATGATAATTGGCCCTCGAGTATAAAGAAATAGGTTTTGGGTGGTCCTAAGCCTAGTTCGGTCATGACAAGTAAATCCCAAAATCTAAGAGTTGAGGAATCTAGAATACGTGGAGTTTACATAATAATAATTTTAAAAAAAGGATTTTATAACAAGGGTTTCTTCGAATTTAATAAAAATTTGCCCTTGAGTAGAAAGAAATGAGTTTGGAGGTGGTCCTAAGCCTAGTTTGATCATGACAAGTATCTTTCTAAGCATCAATATTCTTGGAAAATTAATTTATCCATCACCCAATTACTTTTTGGGGTTTTCAGTTGGCTAAATAAAGATGAAAAAAGTAAGAAAAAGAATAACGCAAGAGTACGCAACATTTTTCATATCTTTCATGTTATATCATAAGTTGCTTATAAATTTAAAATTTATTTTAAATACTAATATCCTTTTCAGATAAAATAAGTGCTCTCCCTAAAATAATTACTTTCAAGTAACTTTATTGAGATTTTTTCAAACCGTAAGCTTAAATGAGTTGTACATAGAAGTTTGATGGAGTAAGTACATACAAACGAGATTATTTTGACCAAAGTATTTAATTTTGCCTACTTTTAACTCTAAGAACTAAGATCGAGTGACCGTCATGAGTCGCCTGCATCATTGGACTACTTTCTTAAAACATAAGATGAATATTCACTTCATATGTAACAATATTTTTATCTTCGACTCAAAGGCCAAATTTGGATATATTCATCTTTTTATCGACTATTCAAATTCACATAACAAAGAACAGCTGATTTACAACGTAGGCTAGAATTCTATGTGGAAGATAAGTTTACATGAGGAATTACGTGAATTAATGAAATTATCTTTTGAAAATGACAATCATCAAGGTATTAGCTGACAAAGACTTAATGTAGAAAAAAATAAAGTAGAGGGGATATATTAATAATTGCAAAGTTGAACCCTAGTTTACCCCCATAACATCTTCACAATTAGAAGCCCTATTTGATATGCAATACTGAAAGAGTTGGATAAACGATTTTCACTTTGGTTGATATTTGCATTGGTACGATCTTTCTTGTCATGATATTAGGGCAAAATAACTGACATTATTTAAAGAAGAAAATGAGCCATCTAAATCGAGTTTGTACACATTTGAAACAAGGCGTAGTAGTCGAATTTTCATTAGAATTCTTCAAAAAGATCTACCTCTGAATCACTTGTTTCATACCATTTTCGAAACTTATGTATATTCAAATGTTAAGCTAGTCGTCTTTTTTTTTTTTTTTTAATAAAGATTGGATCTCTTTCCTTGTTAGATGCCATTGAACTAACTAAAAACCCACTTTTGAATTTAATTAATCTGAGTTTAATTAAATGAGCGTGCAATTAAGAAAAATAATTACTTTTGCTTTCATTTACATGCTTTGGTTGGTGACGTGGTCGATCGCGTCGTCGGTTGTGGGCCCACATGCATATGCGATGTCGAGAGCTCTTTTTTTCATTTATATTTTTTGGATTTTCCGTCATTACAATCTTTGAATATACCCCATTTGCACCAGAAGTTTTCGATAGTTACATTTTTGCCTCAATTCAAAATGGAGTATCTTAACTTGTGTTATTTGCACTCAAGTCCTTAAACTTTTTTAAAAATTCATAATATTATGATTGAATTTTTTTTAGATAAAATTTAAATATCATTTTTTATCAAGCGAGGAATCTAAAAATAATTAGATTATATCTTTGAATGGAAATAGTTACTTGTTAATTAGCACGTTAAAACAAAATTGTCGCCGTGAAAACGATATAACATAATTAATATTTGAGACCGATCCACATGTTAAATTTCATATTATTCTTTGGTCATTACACAAAAAGTTTCTTTGATAAAAAAAATGCACAATTTATTCTTTTTAAGGGACTTGTGATCATGTGCTAAAGTAGATTAGTTTTTTCAAGTGATATTCGAATTTGACTTCGGATTTTTGTGTATTTCATTATCAACAGATATATAACACACACATTATTATTAGTTACATCTTACGAATGTAATAATTAATTCACATAACTCGACATATATCAAAGTATTCACTATTTCCTCAATATTCCTATACAAATATTGTTAGAAAATATGGGTCATGGGTCGCATATGTGGAGTGATCCGACGCACAAGACATCAAAGGGTTGAAGGGAGTGATTTGAATTTGGAATTTAAATCTACAACTCCTTATAACTTCCCATAATAAAACTTCCAATTTTTGTCTAGCAATGAAGAGAGAAAAAAAATGGTAGAAAATAAGTGAAATTCCTATGGAAAATCACTCAAAAATAGAAAAGTGCCGAACCAGGTATATTTCCTAAAAACTCACAAAATTAGGCATTTTAATTGTGAATAATAATCCCCTTCCATTGTGATCGGGATTGAGATCATTGGAAAACAAAGAAAAACAGATTTTGGAGTTTTGAAATGTAAAGTAATTCAACCATACAAGGATCTTAACATTCATCATTTCAAGTAAGAAACTTGGCCCGAAATTTATGTTAAAGTATGTTTTGAATTACTTCAAATATATTAGCGACCATTAGTCGTCATTTTTTCACCTAAAAAAAGGGGAAGAACATTAGTCACCGACTTTAAAGAACGTCTTTAAATTTGTTAGGTAGAATTTTTTATACATTCCAACAATAATTTCTATTTTGGCTCTTGGAGGATGTTCTAGGCCAAAAGTTTTGGTAAAAGCCTCACAATTAATTATAGAGGCTTGGAGAACCGAATGAGTCATATCTAGACCATTGATCCAAGCTCAGGGTTAATAACTTCATGCACATACTCGACTTTAAGATTATCTCATATGTGAGATGCTTGTGAGATCCTCCCACGTCAATAGGAACTTAATGAGTCCAACTCGAACTTACGATGAGGTTAAGAACTTTGTGTAACATAATTTTGACAAGTCAAAATGAAATGGTCCCAAGTTTAAGTTAGAAAAGGGGTCTGAGGACCACATCAATCTAGACGAATAGCTTAGTCTCAAGGGCCGATCGCAACCGCTAAAACATATGAGTATAATTTGTCATAAGCATGTGATCTTTCCATTATAAGAATTCTACGTTGTCATCTACTGCAAAGGTCTTCACTTATTACTCAACTCTCCCTCTAGCCATAGAAGGTAGCTAATCAGGTAGAGTTTAGTCTAAAACTATATCACTTGAGTTGAGTCAGCAGCACTTAGAAACCGGAGATCGTCTCTCGTCCACAAACAAGGCTTGGCTCATGGACCTCATGGGTTGAACTAAGCCGTCCACAAGCCCACGAATCAATTAGGATACCTCATTTTTAGAAATTGATAATATAAACTAAAAAACGAATTGATTCATGAGTTTAAGAAGAGCTAACTAGTGAATCATGACCCATGAGTCAGCTCAACCCATAGCTTATCTCAAACGAGTACAAATCACACATGAATCATGATGCGATGAATCGACGAACAACTCGACCCATTTAGTATCCTTGACACATGAAGGGAACAACTCGAGCCATAATTCCTTAATGGGTTATAAATCAAACTAATTACAAGCTTTTTAAACCTCTGCCATGCTGCTTACTGCGGGGTTTAGGATGAGCATTTCTTCAACAAACTTTGATGGAAAAGTAAATGTACCATCAATAAAACCCTCTAATCCACTAGCCATGATGACATTCAGAAGTTGGTTTTTCCACTGAGGATAATTGTTTTTATCAAACTTAATATCATTGGCAGAGCCACATAGTTGTCTTTGTGGGTCTGGGATCAAAAATTAGGATATAATTTATTTTAAAAATAATACATTAATGAAAATAAATCAATACATTATTATAACTTTAAAAACATCATATAATTACATCATTATCAATATTGTCAAATACATCATTCTCAATATATGTCATCAAAGTGTCACTTAACCATTGGTCTCCTTTCCATCTACGCAATCGATTCTTGACAATCTTCATCATAGATAACAAAATACCTTTGCTACCTGAAAGAATTAATGTCAATGTTACAAGTGTGTAAACTAACGTGTACAACTCCCTTTTTTGTCACAACCAAATTTTCTGCAAGATCACTAATGTCCCTTACCCATTTAAAATCTTGTGTGTGTGTATATCTATAATATATGTCTAAATTTTCTCATCAAGTGCCATATCTCTACTGGTTTAAAATATTAGGAATATTACTCATGCAATTGAATTTACTTGTCATTATCGAAAGTAGAAAATGAATAATACGGACACAAACATGTAATATAAAGAAGTCGCTATTTACCTCGAAAAAATATCATTCGACTCTTGAAGTTACATATATATGATAGTTGGTAAGTGTGATTTTACACTTATCCAAGCCACCAAAAGTGGGTGTTTAGGAGTTATTTTATGAGCTAGATACTTAATTTTGTGTGTTTATTGATTATTTTAAAAGGAAAACCAGTATTGAACAAAAAATAATAAAGAGGGACGATATTTGATCAAGAAGGATGGAAGTTGGATGGAATCGGGAATCAGGGACCAAGATATCAAATTTGGACATTAACGGACCGCCCATGCAATTAATGGAGGACTTGGGCTAAACAATCAAATTATTTCGAGTACCGAATCAAACTAGAAGTGAAAATGTGATTGTTGTGATTTTATGTAAACGTGATTTTATAGTAAAAAATACGAAAAGCTGAAATAATAGAGAATCAATGCCCAAACATAGAACCTTATGGGTGAGTAATTCATAGAATAACATCAAGAGGCCCATAAAATAGAGCCAACCTTAGCCCATAAACAGGGGTTAATTTCAATATAAGCCCAAAATTTAATTGATGTTTCATTTTAGCATAGCCGGACCAAGATGACAACGTGAAAGAGATTTAAAGGAGAAATTTTCTTTTATTATTACCTTCAGAATGCTTAAGCATCATCGTATGTGCCAGAGATTGTGACTTCAAGCTCTTCATTCCCCCACTCTCTTTGTTCTTCCTCAATTTTCTTAGCTGATTCATTGGCAGTTTGACAACACTTATATAACTGAACCTTCTGTAATGTTGGAATATCGCCTAAACTGGAAGGGACCATCTTTAAATTCCCACAATATTCCAATACTATTCGTTGAAGTCTTGGGAAATTATCACTTGAGGCATTCCATTCTGCAAATTTTACACGGGAAAGTTTCAAGTGTTTAAGCTGTGGGAATTCACCTTCACTTGTGTCCCATTGTTCTCCCTCAAAATTAACAAGTACTAATTTGAGAACCTCAAGGTAAGGCAATCTTCCAATTATCTCCATCTGTTTTCGAGACGCATCTACCCACCATAGGCTCAATTTTTTCAAATTTAAGGGCAAACTGATCAAACTGGAAGGAAAATAAAATAGCTTCAGTGATTCGAGCTGATTAAGAAAGTCAAAGGAGCAATTTGATGAATTTTTAACCCAGACTTTCATTCTCCGAAGGTTGGGTGAACTTCTCAAAATTTTCTCACCCATTTTAGTGTAAATTGAGAGCTTAGAAATACTTTGTAGGTTATTATTTATTTGGAAGCTCTCACGGTTAGTTGATAGCTGATAGGTAGATTCACTGAAGTATGCACCGCCCTTGAACTCCATGTGTCTCAAACTCACCATATTAAGAAGGATCTCAGGTATTTCAACTTCACGAACATTGTGCACAACAAGAAATTCTAATTTGTTGAAGCTTTCCATATGTGGCGATGTACGTGAAATTTCCAAGTACCTTAAGTGAATCTGATGTTCAAATCCTATTCGACAATAATCTATATCAACTAGTAACCTTGCGCTGAAGACCCTAAGAACTTTGTAGCTGCACTTGATTAATGAGTTATAACTCTGCAAATAAGAATCACATAGGAGAGAGCGTACGTGTAGGCCAAAAGGTAATGAACGAAGAGATTTTGCACAGTTGATGCTCAGATGATGGTGCTTGTGATACGTTGATAATTGGCGTTCATCATTACTGGTAACAAAACAACATAATCACATCATTGTTTCGACCATCAAATATAATAACCATTCTTAGGAAGCTAAAATAAAAAATGGATGGAAAGGAAAGGAAAAAGAAGAGAAACATTGAGCTTACCCTCCAATCAATTTCAAAAAGTTATTTTCTTCGGCTATTCTCAAGCACAATTCGCGCAATAGATCATGAATCTTGCATGTTTTGACTCCTCCATCAAATCTTCTTTCAGCAACAAGTACTAGGCTCCTATCAATCAGTTTCATTAGATATTCTAGTGCCACATCCTCTACGTTCTTCTGTTCTTCCTTCTTTATAAATCCTTCGGCAACCCACAGAGATATCAACTCCCGTACAGGGATCCCCATGTCTTCTTTGAATGTTCCGAAGTAAAGAAAACATGGTTTCAAATGCATTGGTAAATGATTGTAGCTAAGTTGCAATATTTGGATGCCCTTCTCTGGTAATTCGGATATATGTGAACTTAAATTTCTTGCAAATTTTTCCCACAAGTGTTTTTTCTTCTCCACGTTTGCAAGAACTCCAGCTATCACGATCACTGCAAGTGGTAGGCCATCACAGTTTTTTGCAATTAGCTTGCCAATGTCTAGCAATTCTTGAGGACATTTTTTATCTTGGAACACTTTCTCTTGTAATATTTCCCAACATTCAACTTCCGATAGAAAAGGAAGTTCCTTTACGACACTACGAGTTGAAGCTTTCAAACCCACTTCTTTATTTCGAGTAGTGAACAAGATTCTGCTTCCAATTCCGTCATCTGGAAAACATCTTTTCAAATCAGTCCACACATTGACATCCCATATATCATCTATCACGATGAGGTATCGCATTCCTTTCAAGTTTTTGTAAAGATCTTCAACCAAGCTTTCTTCCTCCATATTCATGTACGTGTCCCTCTTACTGTTACTCATTGTGCTCAAAATTTCAATCAACACATTTTTCTTATTATACATTTGGGAAACAACACACCAGGCACGCTTGTAAAAATGGTATGAAACGGAGGGATCATTATATAATTTATTTGCCAAGGTCGTCTTACCAAGTCCAGGCATCCCAAAGATGGAAATAATTTGCAGCTGGTGTGTTCCTCTAGTAAGTTGTTCTGCAATTTCAATTGCTACATTGTCAAATCCCACAACATGATCTTCCAAAATGGGAGGTTCTTTTGACTGTGTCTCTACGTGTTCATGTGGATGTTTTGAAACATTTGACATTCCATCTACATCAATATTGTTCTTCATTTCTTTGACAGCCATCATAATAAGCCGAGTCTTCTCAATGAGTTGAGGGAGCCGGAGAGTGAGATACCAAACATGAGGAAACAAGTTGATAACATATTCAACTTCATATGCTATGTCTCTGCTCCGTATCACAAGTTCTTCACGTTCTGCTTCGGGCTGCAATGCTATATCCGTGATGGATGATCCCAATAACATTAGCTCCTCGTGGAGCGTTACAATTTGATCATTCACAACAACAATCGAGTCAGACTTGTTATTTATTAGATCCATGAGATCATCGAGGACGGAATCAATAATGAAGAGTGAAACCACACCAATCTTTGGAGCCATATCACTTGGCATCTTTGAGACTGTGATGCAGTGCTCCTTGATCTTTGTTTTCAAGGTCTCAAACTTTGGTAACAAATCAGAAAGAGCAAGATCCAAGATTCCTGTCTCCATAACTTGATCATTCTTGGTGAAAATTAAGAAATCTAATAAACTTCCTCTTTCTGGGAGCAGAGCTATGATTTCCATCATTGCCTTCTTTTTCTGTTTTTTTCTTCTCAATATTCCCAATATTCTCTTCACCTTAGTGGATTGCAATGGTAAGCGGATAAAGTTAGAATGAAATAAACTTCGTACCTCATTAACCACAACTTCCAAATCCTGCGTTCCCATAGAGGCCTTGTTCACATTACTGATTAGAATGAACACAAAAATGGCCAAAATGAAGGAATACAAGAAACTTCCTACCTCATTGACCACATCTTCAATATCTATCAATATAGTCTTGGTGGGCTGCAAATGCATTGCTGTATCCCCAAGAAAACTGATAAGAAATTCAAGCTCTGTCCGGAGGCTTTGGAACGAACCCTTTACACGAGCAATCGAATCTTCCTCAAAATTTAGGATGACTTCTACCATTTGGAAGAGAAAGTTGATGAAGACCGCAACAACTTCATTAGAATTGAGAGTATGAGTTAAATTGGACAAGATTTGTTGCTTAGGGACTGTAAAGAACACCTTAAGCTCTTGCTCAATTGATGCTAATTGTTGGATACATTCTCTGATTTTTTCAATGTCTCTGTGGTTTAGTATATATCGAAGCAAATCTAACATATCAATTATATGTTCATGTGAGGAGGAGACACGTGATATATGCTCGATCATAATTTGAAGGAGATCTCTAGGATGAGTGAGTGAGAAATCCATTGCAAGGAAAGGAAAGGATGGTCGAATTGCAGGGAAAAAGAAAGAAAGTGAAAGTGAACGTTGTCTACCCTCTAAATTTTTGTTTAAAGCAATAATAGACGCTACCACTGAAGCAAAAACAGAAAATTTATAGCTTTGAAGCCATGGAAATGGAGGTTGTAGCTCTGAAAATGGAATGAAATGTAAACGGATGAAGAAAGAAGACTAGAAATTGTAATCATTGAGGAGAGAAGACTAGTAAAGCATTGAGAGAGTGTTGTACAGCTCATATGAGGTACTTGTCGGCAATACATTATAGGTGAATTAATCTTTCTTGTTGACCAGATTTGTTGATAACGTGTGATGTAACAAAATTTGGACAATTGACTTAAAAAATAATTTTTGAAATTTAGGCATATTAGATGGGAATCGAAATTTAAATTATAATTGACAACAATTGTACATGTAACATGATTGTATTTAAGTATGTTGGATGGGAATTGAATTTTTTTTTTTTTTTTTTATCAAAGTCAAATTCAATAATTCATTTAAATAACGTATTTTATGATATTCAGAAATTTTTAATTACATATTGCATCAATTTTTATTAAAATTTACTAAAATTTTAATTCTAACTTGTAACGCCAGGTTTCTCTTTTCCTAATTTTTGCAAATACGATATTGCCTAATGATATGTTTAATGCTTATTATTAATTTGTCTCATTGTGACTAATAATATGTTGTAGTGAATTAACCTTGAATGTTCTAGATGATTGATATGTCAATTAAAGTTAATTATAACATGGATACAATTCAATAAAACTTGAAATAAACTATATTACGTGCTTATCTTATTCTTTGTTTATAATTTATTAACCTGTCATTTATATGTATATAGAACTATGTAAGTTCTTAGAATTTGTAAGTTCTTTTCTAAATTATAATACGGTACATAGTTCAGTGATTACTTCACCATTTTTATAAAGAGAGAAAATTCGTCCCTGACTATAATATTATGTTATGCATTTTTTAAATGTTTAACGGTCTTTTTTATGTTACAGAAATGTGAACTTTTATATCATATTTAATATATTTGAGTTATGACATTTTTAGATGGGTTAATCTTCTTATATTTAGGATGCATAAAGTAAAATAAAATGAAATAGCATAATAGAAAAGTGTTATGACTTGATATTTGATGATATTTCTAGGGGGTTAATAATAAGTAAATAAATGATGTCTACGTTGAGGTTTCTAAATAAATGGTAATGATTTAGGACTTACGGCACGATTTTGTGGGCAGTTAGAGACATCCCCTTTGGCTATTTAAAAAGTAAATTGTCGAGGATCCAAGGCAAGTAAACCTCTCCCCGTTTTCACGCGTATGTCATATGGTTATATGTATAAATGTATTATCTTATTTGCCGTAACGTTAACATGATATTTGATTATTAGGTTTTATGTACTTAATGTTTCTCATTACATATTTATACATGTCAATGCACCCATAAGCATACACGAAGTTTCAAGAAACAAAAATTTCCAAATGTCAATTAATCAAGGAATGTTTTAAAGATCGATATGTATGTTTTAAAGATCGATATGTATCCCGAATGTTTTTGTTACAAGGTGGTACGTCAGCGTTAGCTTATTCCTTGTTATCCGTCCCCATTTTCAGATGATGAAGACAATATGATTCGGATGACGACTTGTGGTGACACGGACTCAATATTATCATATTTAAATATTTAATTCATTTTATAAATAAATTTAACATTTAATTTAATTGTCTTATATTTTTGTTTATTACGAACTATTTTCATAAATGAATTCACTCATGTTTATTATGTTGAAGAAAAATTAAATAGCTTTTCCACGTTTATGATTCTAAAAGAAAATAAACGATAATACTTTCAAATCTTGGTACATAGATTTGGGAGTGTTACATATGACCTACCAAATATGAAATGGTTGGGAGAGACAAAACTCTGCTAAAGAATGAACGTTTGGTTTTAAGAAATAAAATTGTAGAAGATTAATGCATCAAATAACAAACTATCATGTAGAACGATTACTGATAGTTAACGACTATGAATATTATTATTCACTTTTAAATGTTATTGTGGAAATGACATTTTCTTAGAATATAAAGTTCTTCATGGGCAGAGACAGCAAATGTACACAGAAGCTTTTTCTTTTTGTTCACAGAAGCATGATTTCACATATTCCAATGAAAATCAAAAAGAATTTCATACACAGTAACATATGATTCATTCACGCCATCATCGGCTGGAGACTACATTCATATTTCAGATACAAAATATATACATATTGCTCCACGTGTTACATCTAATTAAGGATGGATAGGATTAATAATTTGTAAAAACCCCAACACGTGTTACATCTAATTCAAACTCAGATGTAGATGGCAACATTTACCTTGGAAATTTCAGCTTTTGAATCTGTAAAATCCATTCCAATATCGCCTAAATCTGGAATGTAAAGGAAATGTATTCTACAGTGAGTATTCAACAGATGACATTGATCATCATCGGTTCCTTTTTTTTTTTTTTTTGAATTTCTTCTTCGATTTAGGAAATGGTATTAATGATAAAGCGTGAAAATAAGACGGATTCAAATTGAGTCAGTTTTTTTGAATTTATTGTTCGATTTTAGAAAACTATATTAATGATAAAAACATAAAAATAGGATGGATTTATATTGGGTCAGTTACAAAATGGGTGAATGGTATTATTTTTGGAAGGAAGTATACGTAAACACAAAATCGGTTGATTCTATTTGAGGTTTTTTACCTTTAGAGAACCCTTCAGATGAAAATCTTGATTTGCCTTTGATAATTTGATGAGGTTGAATAACACCAGATAAATTATCATCGCTACATCTCCTTGAATTTTGAATCCGGCCATGGTCAACTGTTGGGAGCAAACAAGAAGTCCCACATCAGTTGGGAGAAGAAAAGAAATCCACCATATAACTCAATTGGGCTACTTCACCCATTACCAATTGGTTTTGGGTTGGAACCTTACTTAGGCTTGGTGGTGTGAGCTTGGGCCCGGTCAATGTGCTCATAATTTTCCCTACAACTGGTATCAGAGCCCGGGCCGGAGGAACGCAGTAGAAAGCGTGGTGGCGATCGGGCTAAAAATCATTCGCGTTTGAGATGCCTTGTGTCGAAAGTATTCCTGACATTGGTGGTCAGGCGGCGGGTCCCGTTTGGTCGAGGGCGACGGTAATAACGGCGGTACAAGATGATTGGCGAATGGATGATCGTTTGAGGGGAGGCCACAATGATGTGGTCCTTCGTTTGAGGGGAGGATTGTTGGGAGTAAACAAGAAGTCCCACATTGGTTGGGAGAAGAAAAGAAATCCACCATATAACTCAAGTGGGCTACTCCACCCATTACCAATTGGTTTTGGGTTGGAACCTCACTTAGGTTTGGTGGTGTGGGCTTGGGCCCAGTCAATTTGCTCATAATTTTCCCTACATCAACCCTGCAGAATTACATTCTTCGTCCTCCACGTAAAATTTGACATCAGCAAAATGATATTCTTCTTCAAGGAATGGTTTAGACCCAGCTACCACACATTTGACTTCTCCATCTCGACTGTATTTGATGCATTGGTGCCAAGTCGAAGGTACAACTCCAGTTTCATGTAGCCAAACACGTCCCATGAGCAGTTCATATGATATGTTAGCATCATTGACATGGAAGAGAGCCGAGGAAATTAACTCCTCTATTTTCAACTTCAAACGAATCATGCCAATAGCTCATTGACCTTTTTGGTTGAATTCTTGAATAATGATCTTGATTTTGGACAGATCACCAACATTAATTCCAATCTTTTTCATCGTTTTGACTGGCATAATGCTGACAGCAGATCCACAATCGATCATTAAGCGATTTATCTTACATTCTCGAATATGACCACTAACATAGAGTGGTCTATTATATAAACGGGAGCCTAGTTGCAAATCTTCATCGTCAAATGTGATGGTGGCCATACAGTCTTGTCGGGTTGTGGATCTAATATGTTCTAGGACTTTGCCTTCGTATTCTTCCGGATCTATCAACGATGCGATTAGAGCCATTCGATCGTCGAAAGGAAGCTTAAGAGACTCTGCCAAACTTGTATCAGAAGGAATATTATTGAGTCGCGAGATAGTTTTCTTCTGTTTTGAACTCTCTCTCGATACGTTCTTTGCTTTGTTTTTCTCCTCCACATTGACAACATTAGAGGTAAAACATTCATTGTCGAAGAAACTCTTGGGAAAGTAATCACCCAGGGTTGGTAGTCTAGGAGGAACCTGTGAAGCAGCTTCTACTCCCGTTGATTTAGTTGGCACTTTTGACTTGGTTTTAGACCTCCTCTTTTGGTTGTTTCTTATTCTCAATTTCTCGTCACAAATACTAGAACCGGAGAAATGTGAAGTCTTTCGATAACGTCTTTTTACAATGATCCATCCTCCTTGGCTTTCTTCTAGGGTTACTTTTTCATTAGGTTGAACTTTCATACCCAATGCCCCCAATTTCGGTCCTGCAAGAGGTGTAGAAGGTGGTATCTTACATGTTTTGTTTGTTACTGGGTACTTCTCCTTCTTACTTATGAAGGTAGACCAACTATCACTGATTTCGTCTTCAGACTCCGAATCAAAATTCCAAATATCCAAATCATCTGTCATAATTTCGTAAAAGGTTGGACGGTTGGGTGCATGTGGTCCCTCCATCCTTGGATAGACGTAATTGATGGTAATTTCTCCGTCTACTTCAAACTTCATCGGGATAGCTCCTTCTGGAAGTTGCGGTCCGAACTCTTCAACCGAAGATTTACTGGCATCGTATGTATGAGAAAATTTATGTTCCTTTTTTGCAACATAGATTGGATCAAATGATCCAAGTGAAACCATCGAGCAGGCGACCATTAGGTTTTCTCCGGTTTCAAGTTTGATCTTATTTTCTTTGTCCAAGCGAACAATAAGATCTTTCAATACAAAACATTTTTCCACCGAGTGAATGATGATTCTATGAAATTTACAATATTTAGGATGATCGACCTTACCTACTTCCTTAGGTCTCTTTGGCGCTGGAAGATCGATTATCTTTTGTTCAAGGAGTTGATCCAGAATTCCAGAAACTTCAGAATTTGATAATGGGTACTCATTATCTTCAAGTTTTCTCAACATCACATGACCTCTGCTTTGAACTAGTCCTTTGGTAGGTCTGAACTCTGGTTTTAGTTTTGAGTTTGATTTCGACCCTTGGAAGGCTATCTTTGTAGGGATAGTAGAAATTGCCATTACCTCTTTGGATTTACCTGTCTTGAAGTCATTCTTTATTTCTTTCTTGGGATCTTTCTTATCACGTGGATCACTTGATAAGTAACTCCTATAACTTGCAATTTGGAGCTCCAGATCATGAGCACGTGTCGCCAACTCTTTAAAAGAGTGAGGCATATTTGCTTGAAGATTGTAGAGTAATCCCCAATGCATGCCTTGAACGCACATGTCAATGGAAGAGGCTTCGCTTATTCGTTCTTTGCAATTGAGCACGAGGTTCCTCCAGCATTCGATGTACTCTACAACAGGCTCTTCTTTGCTCTACTTCTTTCGAGCAAGTTCCGGAAGGCTGATAGTTTGCCTGGTGCTGTAGAAACATGTTAGGAATTATCTTTCAAGTTGATCCCAACTATCAATTGACCTAGCTTGTAAGTCGGTATACCATTCGAACGCAGCACCTTTGAGGAAGCGTACAAACTGTTTCACCGTGGTGTCATTGTAAGTGCCTGCATTGTTACATGTCTCAATAAAATGAGCCATATATTGCTTCGGGTTGCCCTTCCCATCAAAACATTGGAATTTTGGAAGCGGTAACCGAGTGGCATTTTTATCTCGTCGATTCGACGACTATATGGCTTGGCATACACCAATGAAGATTTTTATTGAACAACCATATTGGGCACGAATGGTGTCCGCAATCATTTGTTGAAATTGGTGGACAGATAGAGAGCCAACAGAAAGTTGAGTAGTATCACGCAAAACATTTTAAACAATTGTTCGATCATGTATATCTTATTTATGTTGGTGTCCTTGGACTTCCAGATCTTTACATTTGGAAGATTCTGGATTTTCTTGATTTTTAGTCGACATATTTTGCAGGTCTAGCTTGTGCATGAGTGCAGCAACCTGTGCGTCTTTCTCTTCTAGTGACTTCGTTAGTTTTTCAATGACTAAAGCCATTTGTTGGATTCGATCATCCGAGTCCGAGGTCGCCTCCGTGACCATCACTGGCTCAAGTGATTCTTCATACAAACTATAGTCTCCCCACCTTTGCAGAGAAGTGGTATGAGGGGATCCAGACAAGGATCTGCCACTGGAGACGGAGCCCGAACGAGAATTTTTCGCTAACTCTTGGCATTTTCTGTTGAACGAGAATTTGGTTTTGTGAAATCAATTTTCATTCTGCCTTTGTTGTAGTACTTCTTTAGTGGTGGAACTAGTTGAGTTTTCCCACTTTTTGTTTGGGCTCTGGTTGCACGGAACAGTTCAGCAAGTGTCTCTTCGAGATGATTCATGGTTTGCTTTGCTTGTCCGTTTGCCATTGTTGATGTAGTGGTTGAAAGTTGATAATTCTGAGATCAAAAGATGAGAGGACAAGAAGGTCCCATCGGGCGTGCCAAGAAATTTGTACGACGAATTTCGCATATTAAAATGCTGAAATCGTTACAAATTGTATTTTAAGAAATACAAATAAATATGAATCTTCTTGTAATTGCAAAATTGCAAAGCCCTCTGATTAATATCTAAATGTTTGAAGACGAGGAGCCACGTGGCTTGAATCGTAGACTTCGAGATTTGTTGAGAATTTGATTTGTCGAGAACTTAACTTGTTGACGCTTGAATTTCGGAGCTTGGATTTGCACTTCGAAACTTGGGCTGATCTTGATTTAATTCGAAGAAGATTTTGATCTTCTTGGATTTGTTTGATTTGAAGAAGATTTTGATCTTCTTCGTTTCTCCGGACTTGGGGTTGAGATGATTTCTTCTCTTCCCTCAGTTCTGAGATTTCTTCAACACTTCGTGATTTTCTTCTTCACTTTTTGCTTCCCCCTTTTGCAATGAACATTTGATCGTATTTATAGAAAAAATAATTGGCCAATTTTGGTAATCACTCAATTAATTCAATTAAATTGATTATAATTGAATAATGAGGAAATTACACGGGTCCAGGCATTTCAAGTTTAGAGTGCAAATGTCAGGTAGTGAAGTTTTTTAATCATAATTCAGGTATTAGATTAATAATTTTATATTTTAATAGATATATTAATATTAAAACCCTTATTTTATCAAACCATTTCTCCCCCTCTCGCCTCTCTCTTCTTTCCTCATCTCTCTCTTCCTTCTCTCTATATTCTCTCCCTTCTCTCACAAATAACCGACTGTTCATTGCCCGTCGGAGATCTCCGTCGACGAACACTCTCAGGCACGGACGATGGCTGGGTGTGGCTCTGCACAGATCGACGGTGGTGTTGTTCTCCGTGCCTGATTTCGAACCGTCACCCAAGCGGAGCTGGAGCATCATCGAAGCCGGAGCTCCTGCTAAGCTAGCCGCATCATTTCCCACCAAGTTATTATCGGCTACTCCGTACGTCGAAAACCCTAGGATTTGCTCGAGAAAATCGTCGGAAGGGTCCGCCCCTGGGTTGTTGGCCATCGTCGGCGATTTGATTGAGTTGATTGGGTCTGGGTTGTAGATAGGTGAGTGAGTTAACGAGTTTAAACTCCAAAATTCTATCTAGTAGTTGAGTGCTGGTGGTGGTGGGTGTGTGTGTGTGTGCAATGGAGTTGTGGTGGAGGTGTTGATGCTGGTTGTGGTGGCGGTGCCGGCTTTTTGATTTTTTTTTTTTTTGTTTATGTTTGTAAGTTTCAGATTGGAGACGATGTTGGTGGTGTGGCGGTAAGGTGGCGGTTGGGTGCTGGTGGTTGTGAAGTTGGCTGCGGGTGGTGGTGGTTGGTGGTGTTTTGTGCGGCGATGATTCTGTGGTTGTAACTGTGGTGGTGGATCTGGCGGGATTTGGTGGTTTTTGGTGGTGGTTTTGGAGATGACGGTGTTACTACTGGCTGGTTGTCGTGGTGTTTTGGTGGTGGTGATGTTGGTCGTGGCGGTTGTCGTGGAGGCGGTGGTAGTGGTCATGGCGACACTGCAGGTGGTGGTGGTGGATCTGATGATTTTGATTTTGTGACCAAAAATATAATACGTGACCTTAAAATTAGGTAATATGTGACTAAAAATATTATCTGTGACCGTTCAAAAATCTGTGACCAATTAATTTGGAAATCTGTAACCGTAAGACCTATAAATTTTGATATGTGACCAATTAATTTTGAAATCTGTGACCAACGAATTAATTGTGACCTTCAAAATTTTTGAAATGTGACCGTAAAATTATATGTGACGTATAAAAATTATTATTTGTGACTGAAAAATAATATGTGACAAACTGAATTATAAATATGTGACCGGAATGGTCGTCGGAATTGGAGCAGTCGTCGGAACGGTCGCCGGAACAGTCGTCGGAGAAGAGTGGTGGTCGTAATAGTCGCCGGAATAGTCTCCGGAACAGTAGGGGTGGGGTGGGGTGGGGTGGGTTGATTATATTAGAATTAAATATTTAATAATAAATTGATTTAATAATTTATTATTTCATAAAAAAAAAACTTATTTTTGAATTTTCAAACTATAAAACCTGATTTTTGAATTGGTGTAAACTATACACCTTATTTATGATTTTTTTTCCCTTGAATAATTGTGAATTTTAAAATAGTAAGGTGGGCTTCTAAAATCTTATGGGCTTATTAGGTTTTAGTTTAATTGGACTAATTATTTAAATTGACCAAACCAATTATTTATTTATTTATTATTATTTTTTTATGTCTACAACACTTTTTTCCAAATGGATGAAAAGAAACTGAAACATCTATGTACTCTGGTTTCGAAATGGTTGAAGAGACAATGGAAAACAAACAAATCAAACCATAATGTATAAATCATTGAATTTGTGATACATTTGATCCAAACATAGTGTACATTTTGGCATTCCAAAACAGGAATTATTGATAAACGATATGTGATTGACATAGTTCTAGGTGTAAAAATGGACAATTTATCGAAGCAATAGAACACACATTCGATCCAAACATACTGTACATTTGATCATGGGCGGACCCAAGGGGGGTCCTGGGGGGGCAGGTGCCCCCCCAACTTTTGAGATTTTTTTGTTTTTGTTTTTTTTTTTTTTGTTTTTTAAATCACGTTTGTTATCGATTGAAATTTAAATTTTAATCTAAATCAAAGTTAACAATTAATTTTAATAACTTATTTTCATGAAATTCATAACTATTTAATTTGTACCAAAATTTACTAAAAATTTGATTTTAATCTCCACCAAACAGGGATAAAATAAAAATAAATTTGAATTTCGAAATATACAAATTTTAAAAATTCTCCGACAATCATACGCTAATCGAATCTACAAATTGTTTGTATCATTTCGAACCTTATTTCAAGAATTATATTATGGATATATCAAATAGTTCAAATATATATAAAAAATAATTAAAAATACGTTAAACGTGAACCTTTAAAAAGACGTTTAACTCGCATGTTTTTTTTTAAAAAAATCAATTATTTCATTAACATTTATTATTTTTGTGATACAAATTTCTCAATATAATTTTCATCATTTTATTAGGAAATTTTCAAAAAATTTCGAAACTTTACATCCGAAAAAGTCATATCCCATGTACATTTTTTGATGTAAAATTACATGGAGTATGATTTTTTTGGACGTAAATTTTCGATTGTAAAATTTCTACCAACTTTTTTACAAGTTCGATTGTGCCCCCCCAACGTTAAAGTTCTGCGTCCGCCCCTGCATTTGATCGGTTTGTATGCTAAACAAAAGAACACACAAGTTTAAACATTGGAATCATTTGCTATCCATAGTTTTCTTCAGTATGTTGCAATTCATCCACCAACACTTCGAAATTAACTTCATCGTTGGAACTTTATACGAGGTGGCTGCTTCGTTCATGTCCCGCTTGAAATTACCAGTCGTCACTGAGCTGCTACTGACGTCAAGGTAATTCGGAATGACCCTCGTCTAGATCCTGCAAGTTAGATTTTAACAAAATTATGTTTGTTCACTGGAAATGAAGTTTCAACACCTACTATTGGATAATTGGAACACTTCAGTTATTTACGGACACCCCATTTCGGTCGCCATGGCTGCCGCTTGTTTACTTAGTGGGTTTGAATGTAGACTTTTTCTTTTTTTACAATTCATTGTTTGGTCCTTGAACTTTAAAATGTTAATATATAGTCACCGAGTTCTATAATTTTTTATTTTTTTTATCTAATTAGTCACTAAAATCGATTTCGTTAATTCCCATTGACTCATTTCCTTCACCACATAGTTATGCTTACATGTCATCATCATGTAAGTTGGAGTTATCCATAAGTTGCATCTAAAATGAGATATTCATAAATTTTTGGTCGTGGAATATAAATTTATGTGAATCGTTTCCCGTTAGTTTATGTAAACATAACCAAGTACAATGTTAATTATAATAAAAGTTATGTTTCCAAGTACAAAACTATTTTATGGAGAATTGTGGGGGTAGAAAATGGATTTGGAGAAAGCTGAGTTTTAGAAGCATGTACGAAACAAGGCTTAATTTCTAAGAATGAAGCACATGTTCGACAATGTTTAAATTAAATTAAGTTGATCAAACATACTTTTATGTATACATTTGTTAGACTCACTTATTATCCACACATTTCATAAAACTCAAGGCTTATAATTACTTAAAAGTATTGCCAAAAAAGTTAGGAAATCACTTTTAATTTTACAGATAAATAAATACTATAATTTTAAGAGAAAATCAGGGTTAACATTCATAACCTTGCAATCAGTGTAGTCACCTTTAATGAATTTGTGATCCTCTTTTTGGTATAGATTCTTTAATTTTTATTTTTTAATTCATTTTTAATCGCACATCCTCTTAATCAAATAATTTTGCATGTAAATACATAACATTTTTCATACTTTTTAATCGCACATGTATTCCCAAATAATGTTCGCCAAATAGAGGATAAATTTAAGTCTCCATGTACTAACAACCAATGCAGAGGTTAAAATCAAATGTGAATTAAAGTCGAGGACAAAACTGTAAAATCATTTAGTATCTAGTTCACATGCAAGTTAACAATTACATTAGCTACTTTCATTAGATGATGACTCATATTCACTTTTTTAAATAGATTGAGGATTTAGAATTTCACTTTTCAAGGTTAAAGGATTCAAAACTATTCTACCTACAAAGTTAGAGAGCTCCCCTCTAATTCTTTCAAAGTTAGAGAGCTCCCCTCCACATGGGGACAGAATAATCTCTACTCTCTTAAAAGAGAGGGTTTGAGGTTCACTATTCATTCGTGATTTTTCCTCACAGATCACTGTTGCATGTGCAGACAAAAATTTCAATTAGCCTTTCAGCAGGATTTGTTGACTTTGGAGTACATCAATTTCCCATACTCCTTTTTTATAGTCGGTTGAAAAAAGAATTCATTTTTTTATAGTCGGTTCGCATTTTTAATATCCGTTTGTCTTGGTTATTCCATTCTGCCATCGTCCCCTCCAGCTTCTACAATTTTTCCTCTCCAGCTTCTACAATTTTTTTCAATTACTGTCCTCTTGAACTTGTAGGAATAAGAAATTTTCAAGAACAGGTGTTATAGCACAGGAACCTGTGAATTTCTTACCGTTTATTTTGCTTCTCAGTGTAAGTATTTAAATACAATTTTGTGTTTTCCATTCTGTTGCTTCTATATGTTTAAGACTATAAATTAGAAAGCATATATTATTTTAAATTCAAATGCAAGTCTTCCTTCAAAAAAAAAAAATAATAATAACATTGTAAATACAAAATATGTTTTCATTTCCTATTTGTATATTTGTAGTTCTGTTGGGTTAGGATTAATGGTGGAAGTTGAGGTTGATTCAATTTTTCCCGTTGTATACATGTAAAATAAATACATTTGGAGTAAGAAAATGTAGACAATTAATTGAAAAAAGTTGTTGATTTTTATTTTTATATATTGATTAAATTAAATAAAGTCGAAAAAAAATTAAATTTATTCATTGGCTAGAGCAGGCTCCGCACAAAATGCGGAGCAATGCTCCGCATTTGTGCGGAGATGTGCGGAGTTACTATGGGTAGCCACCATTTCAAAGGAAGGAGAAAACAAGCTAGATTTTCATTTTTGGTAGTTGCCTATCGTGTATGTTAGAAATAATCCGCATAATGCGGAGTTGGTGTTCCGCATCATGCTGAGCTGCTCGGCATTTATGCGGAGTACTTGCTCCAAATAATACGGAGCAACTACGTATTATGCGGAGCAATAAGTATGCATAATGTAGAGTAAAAAAAAAACATTATGAGCCACAGGAAGAAGGCAGCCACTATTTCAAAGGGAGGAAAAAATTTGCTCAATTGGAAGACTTTAACTCCGCATAATGCGGAGTTCATGATTTTTGTTTCCATAGAATTTGGAGACAGATCTTCCATTTTTTTTCCCAGTTTTTTTAAAGGTTTCTTAATACATTCCATATATACATAAAATTAAAATTTATGGTGGTCTCCGCAAGTCACGACTTTTTTCTCATTTTTTATTTTTTTTGGGCGCTGCCCGCACGTGTACCCTTTTTTTTTTTTTTTTTTCCAATTCTACTATATTGAGCACCCTCTCAACCCCACGTATGTATGGAATGGAATATTTTCCAGCATTTTGAATTATATTATTAATAAGTGAAATTGTATTTATAGTTTGTGTAAAATGTAAACAAGTAGATTTTTGGGAAAAAAATAAGAAACGAAAAAAAAGTCGCGAGGCGTGGAGACCACCATAAATTTTAATTTTATGTATATATATGGAATGAATCAAGAAACCTTTAAAAAAATTGGGGAAAAAAATGTAAGATCTGTTTCCAAATTCTATGGAAACAAGAACCATGAACTCCGCATTATGCGGAGTGTTCTCCGCATTATACGGAGCACTAAGTATGCATAATGCGGAGTAAAAAGAATAATTTATGAACCACAGGAAGAAGGCAGGCACCATTTTAAAGGGAGGAAAAAATTGGCTCAGTTGGAAGACTCCAACTCCGTATAATGCAGAGAACACTCCGCATAATACGGAGTTCATGGTTCTTGTTTCCATAGAATTTGAAGACACATCTTTAATTTTTTTCCCCAACTTTTTTAAAGGTTTCGTGATTCATTCCATTTATATATAAAATTAAAATTTATGGTGGTCTCCACACCTGCGCCTTTTTTTTTCATTTCTTATTTTTTTTGCCAAAAATTCTACTTATTTACATTTTATACAAACTATAAATAAAGGTTGATCCCCGTGGGCGCTGCCCCACGTCTACCATAAATTTTAATTTTATGTATATAAGGAATGAATCAAGCAATGTCGAAAAAAACTGGAGAAAAAAAATGTAAGATGTGTATCCAAATTCTATGGAAACAAGAACCATGAACTCCGCATTATGCGGGGTTGGAGTGTTCCAACTGAGTCAATTTTTTCCTCCCTTTGAAATGGTAATGCTTCTCTATGTTTAAGACTATAAATTGGAAAGCATATATTATTTCTAATGCAAATGCAAGTCTTCCTTAAAAAAAAAATAACACTGTAAATACAAAATATGTTTTCATTTTTTATTTGTAGTTTTGTTGGGTTAGGATTAATGATGGAAGTTGAGGTTGATTTAATTTTCCAGTTGTATACATTTAAAATAAATAAATACATTTGGAGTAAGAAAATGTAGACATTTAATTGAAAAAAGTTGTTAATTTTTATTTTTAGATATTGATTAAATTAAATTAAGTCGAAAAAGAAATTAAATTGACTCATTGGCTGGAGTAAGCTCCGCATTTGTGCGGAGTTAATATGGGTAGCCACCATTTCAAAGGAAGGAGAAAACGGGCTAGATTTTCATTTTTGGTAGTTGCCTATCGTGTATGTGAGAAATACTCCGCATAATGCGGAATTGGTGCTCCGCATCATGCTGAGCTGCTCGGCATTTATGCGGAGTACCTGCTCCAAATAATACGGAGCAACTACGCATTATGCGAAGCACTAAGTATGCATAATGTAGAGTAAAAAAAACATTATGAGCCACAGGAAGAAGGCAGCCACTATTTCAAAGGGAGGAAAAAATTTGCTCAATTGGAAGACTTTAACTCCGCATAATGCGGAGTTCATGATTTTTGTTTCCATAGAATTTGGAGACAGATCTTCCATTTTTTTCCCAGTTTTTTTAAAGGTTTCTTAATACATTCCATATATACATAAAATTAAAATTTATGGTGGTCTCCGCACGTCACGACTTTTTTCTCATTTTTTATTTTTTTTGGGCGCTGCCCGCACGTGTACCCCTTTTTTTTTTTTTTTTTTTCCAATTCTACTATATTGAGCACCCTCTCAACCCCACGTATGTATGGAATGGAATATTTTCCAGTGTTTTGAATTATATTATTAATAAGTGAAATTGTATTTATAGTTTGTGTAAAATGTAAACAAGTAGATTTTTGGGAAAAAAAAATAAGAAATGAAAAAAAAGTCGCGAGGTGTGGAGACCACCATAAATTTTAATTTTATGTATATATGGAATGAATCAAGAAATCTTTAAAAAAACTGGAGAAAAAAATGTAAGATCTGTTTCCAAATTCTATGGAAACAAGAACCATGAACTCCGCATTATGCGGAGTATTCTCCGCATTATGTGGAGCACTAAGTATGCATAATGCGGAGTAAAAAGAATAATTTATGACCCATAGGAAGAAGGCATGCACCATTTTAAAGGGAGGAAAAAATTGGCTCAGTTGGAAGACTCCAACTCCGTATAACGCGGAGAACACTCCGCATAATACGGAGTTCATGGTTCTTGTTTCTATAGAATTTGGAGACACATCTTTAATTTTTTTCCCCAACTTTTTTAAAGGTTTCTTGATTCATTCCATATATACATAAAATTAAAATTTATGGTAGTCTCCGCACCACGCGCCTTTTATTCATTTCTTATTTTATTTTGCCAAAAATTCTACTTATTTACATTTTACACAAATTATAAATAGAAGTTGATCCCTGTGGGCGCTGCCCCCACGTCTATCCTTTTTTTTTCAATTCTACTATATTGAGCGCCTCCTCGACCCCATGTATGTATGGAATGGAATATTTTCCAATGTTTTGAATTATATTATTAATAAGTGAAATTGTATTTATAGTTTGTGTAAAATGTAAACAAGTAGATTTTTCGTCAAAAAAAATAAGATATGAAAAAAAAGGCGCAAGGTGAGGAGACATGAAAAAAATTTTAATTTTATGTATATATGGAATGGAGCAAGAAAACTTTAAAAAAGAAATGAAAAAAAGGCGCGGGGTGCGGAAACACGGAAGAAATGTTTAAAAGGTGGAGAGCAAGGTGTTATGACTTGCAAATCTTTTTGAATACAATCATCCTTCCCCTTGGGCGTCTTGATGTTGGAGATTCACGCAAGAGAGCTTTGCTCTTTAAGGTTTTGAATTCTATGGAGACATCTCCATAAAATTTGGAGACATGGACCATGAACTCCGCATTATGCAGAGTTGGAGTCTTCTAAGTTTTCTTACAGCGGATGATCAAATAAATGGAAGCTGGCTATTTGCATTTCTGTGTAAATAAATGGAGCAGATGATCAAATAATTAATATATATGTTTTTTTATATTACTTTTAATATATGGTGCAAATTAGGTATATATTATGTTGAATTCCTTAGACTTTTATCTTCTTTTACATACTTACATAACTCCACAATTCAAGAGTCCAGAGGTCAATTTCTTAGTTAAGTCAATTTCAAAATTCTCCCAACTTAAAGGTAAACACATATCCTTTCATCGGTCCGCATAATGCAGAGCTCATGAACAAGTTGCTCCTCATATGCGGAGATGCGGAGACCACCATAAATTTTAATTTTATGTATATAAGGAATGAATCAAGCAACCTTGAAAAAAACTGGAGAAAAAAAAAGGTAAGATATGTCTCCAAATTCTATGGAAACAAGAACCATGAACTCCGCATTATGCGGAGTTGGAGTGTTCCAACTGAGCCAATCTTTTCCTCCCTTTGAAATGGTGATGCTTCTCTATGTTTAAGACTATAAATTGGAAAAGATATATTATTTTAAATACAAATGCAAGTCTCCCTTCAAAAAAAATAATAACACTGTGAATACAAAATATGTTTTCATTTCCCATTTGTAGTTCTGTTGGGTTAGGATTAATGGTGGAAGTTGACGTTGATTAAATTTTTCCCATTGTGTACATTTAAAATAAATACATTTGGAGTAAAAAAATGTAGACAATTAATTGAAAAAAGTTGTTAATTTTTATTTTTATATATTCATTAAATTAAATAAAGTTGACAAAGAAATTGAATTCACTCATTGGCTAGAGAAGGCGCCGCACACAAATGCGGAGTAAAAAATTATGAGCCACAGGAAGAAGGCAGCTACCATTTCAAAGGGAGGAAAAAATTGGCTTATTCCAACTCCGCATCATGGTTCTTGTTTCCATAGAATTTGGAGACATATCTTACATTTTTTTCCCCAATTTTTTTAAAGGTTTCTTGATTCATTTCATATGTACATAAAATCAAAATTTATGGTGGTCACCACACCTCGCGCCTTTTTTTTTCATTTATTATTTTTTTTGGCGAAAAATTCTATTTATTTACATTTTACACAAACTATAAATACAGATCGATCCCCGTGGGCGCTGCCCGCACGTCTACCTTTTTTTTTTCTAATTTTTATTTTTATATATTGATTAAATTAAATAAAGTCGAAAAAGAAATTAAATTCACTCATTGCTCCGCACAAATGCGCAGTTGGTGCTCCGTATATCTGCGGAGCACCTGCTCCACATAATACGGAGCAACTATGCATTATGCAGAGCACTAAGAATGCATAATGAGGAGTAAAAAAAATAATTTATGAGCCACAGGAAGAAGGCAGCCACCATTTCAAAGGGAGTAAAAAATTGGCTCAGTTGGAAGACTCCAACTCCGCATAATGCGGAGAACACTCCGTACAATACGGAGTTCATGGTTCTTGTTTCCATAGAATTTGAAGAAACATCTTACATTTTTTTTCCCCAGTTTTTTTAAAAGTTTCTTGATTCATTCCATATATACATAAAATTAAAATTTATGGTAGTCTCCGCACCCCGCGCCTTTTTTCATTTCTTATTTTATTTTGCCAAAAATTCTACTTATTTACATTTTACACAAATTATAAATAGAGGTTGATCCCTGTCAGCGCTGCCCCCACGTCTATCCTTTGTTTTTTCAATTCTACTATATTGAGCGCCTCCCCGACCCCATGTATGTATGGAACGGAATATTTTTCAATGTTTTGAATTATATTATTAATAAGTGAAATTGCATTTATAGTTTGTGCAAAATGTAAACAAGTAGATTTTTCGCCAAAAAAAATAAGAAATGAAAAACAAATGGCACAAGGTGCGGAGACATGGAAGAAATTTTAATTATATCTATAGATATATATATATATATATATATATATATATATATATATATATATATATATATGTGGAATAGAGCAAGAAAACTTTAAAAAAGAAATGAAAAAAAGGCACGGGGTGCGAAAACACGGAAGAAATGTTTAAAAGGTGGAGAGCGAGGGGTGTTATGACTTTAAAATCTTTCTGAATACAATCATCCTTCCCCTTGGGCATCTTGATGTTGGAGATTCACGCTAGAGATCTTTGCTCTTTAAGGTTCTGAATTCTATGGAGACATCTTTATAAAATTTGGAGACATGGACCATGAACTCATCATTATGCAGAGTTGGAGTCTTCTAAGTTTTCTTATGGCAGATGATCAAATAAATGGAAGCTGGCTATTTACATTTCTATGTGTAAATAAATGGAGCAGATGATCAAATAATTAATATATATGTTTTTTTATATTACTTTTAATATATGGTCCAAATTAGGTATATATTATGTTGAATTCATTAGACTTTTATCTTTTTCTACATACTTACATAACTCCACAATTCAGGAGTCCAGAGGTCAATTTCTTAGCTAAGTTAATTTCAAAATTGTCCCAACTTAAAGGTGAACACATATCCTTTCATCAGTCCGCATAATGTAGAGCTCATGAACAAGTTGCTTCTCATATGCGGAGATGTGAAGACCAGCATAAATTTTAATTTTATGTATATAAGGAATGAATCAAGAAACTTTTAAAAAAATGGAGAAAAAAATGTAAGATGTGTCTCCAAATTGTATGGAAACAAGAACCATGAACTCCGCATTATCCAAGGTTGGAGTGTTCCAACTGAGCCAATTTTTTCCTCCCTTTGAAATGGTGGTTGTCTTCTTCCTGTGGCTCATAAATTTTTTTTTACTCCGTAATATGCATACTTAGTGCTTGTGCTAACACTCCGCACCGGTGCTTTCTCTTTTTATTTCTGTTTGTTGCCAAAAATTCTACTTATTTACATTTTACACAAATTATAAATACAATTTCACTTATTAATAATTTAATTCAAAAACATTAGAAAATATTCAATTCCATAAATACATGAAAATCAAAATTGTTCCCCCTCAACCCCCACGAGGGACGCTGAACAATATATTTCATTTATTTGCCATGAATAATGAAATTACTTAATCCTTAATAAATATATGTACTTAAAATACCTGGTCCTCTGTTTTACTTTATTCTTATTATTAATTGTATTATGACTTCCATAAAACAGGTTTCCATTCTGTTTGAAGGTGAATATTTGCTCTTATGGATTTGGAAATGCCTCCTATTGAAGAAATGAATCCAGACATTGAAAGTACTTCATATTCAAATACTTTCCGAATTCCAAACGGATTACAGACATCTTCCATTCCCCACCCCAAAAATCGAAGGCAAACAAATAAGGTGAAACGAACAGAAACTCCACGTATTGATCGTCGTGAAAGGATACATAATTCTATGTTTTCTGAAAAGACTAATTTAGTTCCTACATGTCTTGATTCTGATGCTTTCATTCCAAATCAGGAATCGACTAACCAGCTTCATTCTAAATTAGAAGGAAGTTTTAACCTATCGAATATACCATCCAGTCCATATATATTACCTACGTCCACTTCCTGCCAATATTGTGGTGCACAAAAATCTTACAGAGAAACGAAAGGCTTTTGTTGTTGTGATGGAAAAGTTAAACTTCTTATATCTGATACACCTACTGAATTGTATGACATATTTACATCTAATGAAGTTAGATGCAACAGTGAAAGACAACAAAAACGAATTTAAAGGGTCACTTCAAGACAAAATCTGGAATATCACAGGGAAAACAAAGATAGAAGAACTCCATGAAGATAATTTGAGTTTCATGTTCTCAAAATACGAGCTAACACCTTTCGACAAATTGGAACAATACATGGATACTAATACAGACATTAGTAAAATTCTAAATCCACCAATTGAATTCTATTTTTTATACGTCATATTTATTATTTTAATCTTTATTAGATACATAATAATATAACTTCCATGTCTTTATTACAGGTATTATGGGTATTGCTATAGAACTTCGTCAAAAGAGGATTATCCAAACACATTTCGGGACTGAAGCATGCCTTCAAGATGTTATACTTACAGACAAAGATTTTCAAACTGTCATGTTAAACATGTGGGATACATTTGTAGACAAAGAATGTGTAACCATAAGTGAAAACCTTCTAAACAAACCTATCATATGGGCAACCAATCTGAAAGTTTCTTCCTATAATGGTAAACACAGTACAAATAAAATATAAATATTTACGTATTATTTAATAAGAACACTAATCATACAATTTATTTTCATTAGGTATCATACCTTCTAATAAAGTCAATAGCACTTTATTCATTAATCCAGGAATTCTACCAGTTGTAGATTATAGAGAATGGTTATAACTCAAAATTTTAATTTAATTTTTCTAGATTCATAAAATTTACTTGATGCTAGGTTTTATACTTAAATGTTTTAAATTTTCCATTGTAGGATTGTCACCAATGAAGAAACTCTTGACGAAATGATTGAAAGTAAAGCATCTATGGCTGTGACGCTTCCAAAAATTTCACCTCCAGATGAAACAAAATTGACATCTATTGTTGATTTGCAAGGACCTCACTTGGGCGTAATTTCTCACCTTTATACATACATACATACATACATACATACATACATACATACATATATATATATATATATATATATATATATATATATATATATATATATATTACACAATTTGCATGTAACCTAAAATTTCTATTCTTAGAACTATATATATTTCTAATTATAAAAATATATTTACACACAAAAAAAGTTCTACTGGATCAAAGCTCAATGGAAAATTACTTCCATTCAGCAAAGATTTTGGTACTTGGCTTGCAGTAATTGTAAAAGAGCATCCAACGGAGACTTCGGTGAAATTTATAAATGTCGTTTCTGCAAGTTTGATCATGCTAAAACAATACCAAGGTATTAGCATTCTCATATATTTAACAATTATTAAGATCAATATTTCAGTAAAAAAAAAACACAAAATATAATTTTATTTATTTATTTCTGCAGAGCAAACGTTTTTGTGCACCTTCAAGATGAATCAGGAGGATTGGATGCAAGTATGATAGGTGAAATAGCAGAAACATTGTTGGAAGCGAATGCTATAGACATAATGAATCATATCCAACAGGTAAAACTCAAATATTATGAATCTTTTAACAATTTTGTTCTTAATAGTTTTTCCCTTACACAAAAATACATAATTAAAATACAGAATTCCAATGTTGTAATCACTGACATGATAACCACTGGGACTG
Source organism: Fraxinus americana (assembly GCA_035079005.1). NCBI lineage: Eukaryota > Viridiplantae > Streptophyta > Magnoliopsida > Lamiales > Oleaceae > Fraxinus > Fraxinus americana. The sequence continues at coordinate 30,966,433 of CM068717.1, read as the reverse complement.
AAGAAGAAGAACTTTTCTATTTGAAAGTGACACCGAAGAGACATAACCCACTGGAATACAGATACGAAATCATATTTTCTTACCCAACTGTTAGTTCTTCAGACACAAATACACTCATGAAATTGGATTCTCCTGTAACCAGTGATACCCTTACTTCAAAAATGACGCCAAATGATAATCCAACCAAATCAACTACAAGAAACAGACGGAAGAAAGCTTCATTCCAAATTTTTGATGAAACATCTGAAACTGGTTTGAAGAAAAAAATGAAAATTAGTGATGACCCTAAAGAAAATCCAAAATAAAAAGATACAAGTTTCTTTTTGACAAAAGACAACAGAACGATGTGGTTTTTTGAGAAAGCATTTTTTGCTTCATATGTCACTTTTATAGTTTGAACAATGTTAGTCTACTTCTAAGTTTTTTGATGTTCTTGTTGTTTATATATGTTGTAATCACTTAATGGACGACATGTAAGGTTCATCGTACTATTATCAATAATACAAACAGTCTTTTATTTTACATGTTATTTATACAGTACATATATTTGATTATCCATTCTACTTTAATTAAAAATTACATACTAATTTATTTTTAATACTTAAAAAATTTTAAATTCAAACAAACTTAAAAATACGGAGCAAAAAGGGATTTACTCCGCATAATACGGAGCAATGCTATTTCTCCACATTATGCAAAGTAAATCCCTTTTTGCTCTGCATTATGCAGAGTAGATCCATTTTTTTTATTCTTCCGCAGCAATCAAACAAAAAAAAGGAGCCAAGGATGCCTTTAACAAATACAACAAACTAATTTCATTAAACATAACATGTCTCATGCCATAGAGAAACAAAAGTATAGATTGAACTCGCTTGGAGAAAAATAAATGCATAGCCAGAATTGAACTTGCCAAGATTATTTAGCCCTGTGCCATTAATTTTTTAGTTCACAATAGTCATTTTTGTCAATGACACGTCTATCAATATTAAAAATTACCCACAAAATAATTGATTCACATAACCTTCTGGAAAGAAATTTCCCTTTTACTTTGAATCACAAATTATGCCTTATAGAATTGGAGTACTTGAGAGTTCGAGTTCGAACTCCACACTCGTGCGGAGCTAAGCTCCGCATAATTTGGAGTGAAGCTCCGTACTATGTGGAGTTCAGCTCCGCACAAGTGCGGAGTAAGCTCCGCATAATCCGGAGAGGACAGCTTCCAACTTTATATTTGCAAAGTGCAACACTACAAAGAATCTAACTTTTCCTTTTATAATTCCAATTTCTTGATAACCAAGTAATTGATGAAGGTGTTTTTTATTTCTTATTTTGACAAAAAAATAAATAAATAAAAAAAGAAATCTTTTGGTTTCAAGGACAGGCAAGGCTTCTTACCTTCTCCGCATAGTACGGAGTTATGCGGAGTGACTCCGGACTATGCAGAACTTACTCCGCACTTGTGCGGAGCTTAGCTCCACATAGTGCAGAGCTCGACTCCGCACTATATTAAGATTGTGAGTAATTTTTAATATTAATAGATGTGTAATTGACAAAAATGACAATTGTGAACTAAAAAATTAATGTCACAGGGCTAGATAATCTTGGCAAGTTCAATTCTTCCAAGCGAGTTCAACCTATACTTTTATTTCTCTACTATGGCATGAAACATGTTATGTTTAATGAAATTAGTTTGTTGTATTTGTACCCATAATACCAACGTGCCTATCTAATACATAAGAAATCGATATCTTCCCACAAAAAGAAAGTAAAAAAAAAGAATGTAAAAAAAAATGAAGAATTCAAAAAAATGGATTTCCTCCGCATAATACGGAGCAAAAAAGGATTTACTCCGCATAATGCGGAGCAATGCTATTTCTCCGCATTATGCGGAGTAAATCCCTTTTTCCTCCGCATTATGCGGAGTAAATCCTTTTTTTTTTTTTTTTTGTATTCTTCAGAAGCAATCAGACAAAAAAAAAGGAGCCAAGGAAAAAAGTGTAAGAAAAAGCATAAATGAACAACTTCTATTATAATTTCATAATCCATGTGAAACGAATCCAGAAAAGCATCATGCATCTTTCTAAAGTACAGACACACATAATCATCACAGACAATTAGGAAATATAAATAATGTCCAGCTTGAATTCTTTAAACATTGAATCTGTTAAATTCATATAGGCATAAAACCATGCTCTTCCATATAGTACAAAATTCATTTTGATAAATGAAAAGCTTAGTGCTAAAATCACAGGGTACTCACATGTTTAATAACCGTGCAAAAGTTGCAGTTAGCATTTCTTGAGATTCTAACAACTGTCACATGGACTACTAATTGATGACAAGTTATTTTATTGCTATTTTATTCACGCTCTTGACAGAATAAAACAAACTAAAAATAAGACTAAATTACTCAAATCTGTAAATGACTCCATTAACATATAACAGGTAAAATAATAAGCAAACTCTAATTATCCTATCATCAAAAGAAATGGACATCTTCCCACAAAAAGAATGTAAAAAAAAATGAAGAATACAAAAAAAATGGATTTACTCCGCATAATACGGAGCAAAAAGGGATCTACTCCCTTTCTGCTCCGCATTATGCGGAGTAGATCTTTTTTTTTTATTATTCTTCAGCAGCAATCAGACAAAAAGAAGGAGCGAAGGATGCCTTTAACAAATACAACAAACTAATTTCATTAAACACAACAGGTCTCTTGCCATAGAGAAACAAAAGTATAGATTGAACTCACCTGGAGAAAAATATATGCATAGCCAAAACTGAACTTGCATAGATTATTTAGCCCTGTCACATTAATTTTTTAGTTCACAATTGTCATTTTTGTCAATGACACGTCTATCAATATTAAAAATTACTCACAACCTTAATTTAGCATATTAGAATTTTCCATGGTGCCAAGTAACATATAAAAGTCACCAAATCATCTGCTTCATGAACTGATTGTAATGTTAGGATCAAACAATTTTTTTCTATTCAGGATATGTGCATCTTATGTTTTAGCTTATAGATAACATTTAATAATTCGGACATGATTATTTTATTATTTTTCCCACAGTGGTTGAATTAGTCGAATTTCACAAGATAATTGCTTCGCATAACCTTCTGGAAAGAAATTTCCCTTTTACTTTGAATCACAAATTATGCCTTATAGAATTGGAGTACTTAAGAGTTCGAGTTCGAACTCCACACTCGTGTGGAGCTAAGCTTCGCATAATCTGGAGTGAAGCTCCGTACTATGTGGAGTTCAGCTCCGCACAAGTGCGGAGTAAGCTTCGCATAATCCGGAGAGGACAACTTCCAACTTTATATTTGCGCAGTGTAACACTACAAAGAATCTAACTTTTCCTTTTATAATTCCAATTTCTTGATAACCAACTAATTGATGAAGCTGTTTTTTATTTCTTATTTTGACAAAAAAATAAATAAATAAAAAGAAATTTTTTGGTTTCAAGGACAAGCAAGGCTTCTTACCTTCTCTGCATAGTACAGACTTATGCGGAGTGACTCCGGACTATACAGAACTTACTCCGCACTTGTGCGGAGCTTAGCTCCACATAGTGCAGAGCTCCACTCCGTACTATATTAAGATTGTGAGTAATTTTTAATATTGATAGATGTGTAATTGACAAAAATGACAATTGTAAACTAAAAAATTAATGTCACAGGGCTAAATAATCTTGGCAAGTTCAGTTCTTCCAAGCGAGTTCAACCTATACTTTTATTTCTCTACTATGGCATGAGACCCGTTATGTTTAATGAAATTAGTTTGTTGTATTTGTACCCATAATACCAACGTGCCTATCTAATACATAAGAAATCGACATCTTCCCACAAAAAGAAAGTAAAAAAAAAAAAGAATGTAAAAAAAAATGAAGAATTCAAAAAAATGGATTTACTCATCATAATACGGAGCAAAAAAGGATTTACTCCGCATAATGCGGAGCAGTGCTATTTCCCCGCATTATGCGGAGTAAATCCCTTTTCCCTTCACATTATGTGGAGTAAATCCTTTTTTTTTTTTTTTTATTCTTCAGCAGCAATCAGACAACAAAAAAGGAGCTAAGGGAAAAAGTGTAAGAAAAGCATAAATGAACAACTTCTATTATGATTTCATAATCCATGTGAAACGAATCCAGAAAAGCATCATGCATCTTTCTAAAGTACAAATCCACATAATCACCACAGACAATTAGGAAATATAAATAATGTCCAGCTTGAATTCTTTAAACATTGAATCTGTTAAATTCATATAGGCATAAAACCATGCTCTTCCATATAGTACAAAATTCATTTTGATAAATCAAAAGCTTAGTGCTAAAATCACAAGGTACTCACATGTTTAATAACCGTGCAAAAGTTGCAGTTAGCATTTCTTCAGATTCTAACAACTGTCACATGGACTACTAATTGATGACAAGTTATTTTATTGCTATTTTATTCATGCTCTTGACAGAATAAAACAAACTAAAAATAAGACTAAATTACTCAAATCTGTAAATGACTCCATTAACATATAACAGGTAAAATAATAAGCAAACTCTAATTATCCTCTCATCAAAAGAAATGGACATCTTCCCACAAAAAGAAAGTAAAAAAAAAAAAAAATGAAGAATACAAAATAAAAAAAAGGGATTTACTCCGCATAATACGGAGGAAAAAGGGTTTTACTCCGCATAATGCAGAGCAATGCTATTTCTCCATATTATGCGGAGTAAATCCCTTTTTGCTCCGCATTATGTGGAGTAGATCTTCCTTTTTTAGCAATACTAAACATTTAATTGGTTGATTCGTTCAACACAACTGAATATCCACATCACTGTAGTACTAAAAAAAATTTCCAGTGTTATTTTACAATATAAATGTGGTCTTTTACCAGTTGATTCAAAGTTTGGAAATTCACTTCAAGCTTGTCTAATTCGGTTCAGTTAGACAAAGCTCTCAATTAAGTCAATTAGATTTTAGGTGTTTTAATTTTGTTGTTTTTGTATTGCATAATTTTAGTACAGCTCGTCCAAATATTTGACTTTTAAGTGTGAAAAAATGCTATATTATGCATTCAATGTTTAAGAAGAAGCTACCAAAAAAGGAGGGAAATATATATTTTTTGGAACGCTAACATTACCTTCGAAATCACATTGCCCGTGCATTGCATGGGCAATAGACTAGTCCTCATAAAAATTTCAAATGATTCCAATAGATAACCCACTTTGTGTTACCAAATGAAGAACGGCTGATTCAATAATAACTATTAAGCAATAAATTTGAATCTAAGAACCTTCAACTCGAAATCAGGGGATTTCTTAGTCAAAACATGTAAAAAATTCTCTGAATTCTTAAGTAGTACCATCGAGATTTTTTTCCTTTTCTTAATAATGTTAGAACTACTATCTACAAGTTTCAAACGAAATTCCCAATTACAATGGCGCTAAAGCAACAAACTTATATTCACAATACGCGAAAGAGAAGAATGCGCAAATATCAGGTAGGGCTCGAGCTACCAGGTGGAGAAGGCAGTAATGAACCCTGTTGGCTCGAAGGGGTCGTCGGAGTGAGAGACGATTGGGGTGGGGAGGTCGAAGGTGGATACACAGAGAGGGTAGTCTTGTGCACGAATGTGGAGAGATGGTGGGTCTGCGTTTGGCACTCCTCCACTACGCGGCCACACGACGTGCACTCAGTTATGTAACGGCCGCTGGTATTGGTGGCGCAACATCCCTGTGCGGCGGAGCAGTACGGACACCCCATTTCGGTCGCCATGGCTGGCGCTTGTTTACTAACCAAGTGATTTTTAGTGGGTTTGAATGTAGACTTTTTCTTTATTTTACAATTCATTGTTTGGTCCTTGAACTTTAAAATGTTAGTATTTAGTCACTGAGTTCTATAATTTTTTATCTAATTAGTCACTAAAATCGATTTCGTTAATTCCCATTGACTCATTTTCTTCACGACATAATTATGGTTACATGGCATCATCTTGTATGTTCGAGTTATCCATAAGTTGCATTTGAAATGAGATATTCATAAATTTTTGGTCGTGGAATGTAAATTTAATTGGATCAGTTTGCAGTTAGTTTATGTAAACCTAACCAAGTACAATGTTAATTTTAATAAAAGTTATGCTTCAATTTACAAAACTATTTTATAGAGAATTCTGGGGGTAGAAAATGGATGTGGAGAAAACCGAGTTTTAGAAATAAGGACAAAATAAGGCTTAATTTCTAAGAAGGAAGCACATGTTCGACAATGTTAAATTAAATCAAGATGATCAAACATACTTTTTAGACCCACTTATTATCCGCACATTTCATAAAATTCAGGGCTTACAAACACTTAAAAGTATTGCCAAAAAAAGTTGGAAATCACTTTTAATTAGAGATAAATAAATACTATAATTTTAGGAGAAAATTAGGGTTAACATTCAAAACTTTGCAATCTATTTGTACCTTGGGTTCTCAACCTTTAATGATTTTGTGATCCTCCCTTTGGTACAGATTCTTTAATTCTTTTAAAAAAATTCATTTTTAATGGCACGTCCTCTTAATCAAATAATTTTGCACATAAATACATAATTTTTTTATACTTTTTAATCACACATTTTATTTTTTTTCTCGAGGTGTATTCCCAAATAATATTCACCAAATAGAGGCTAAATTTAAGTATCCATGTACTAACAACCAATGTAGAGGTTAAAATCAAAAGTGACTTAAAGTCGGAGGACAAAACTGTGAAACCATTTAGTATCTAGTTCGAATGCAAGTTAACGATTACATTAGCTATTTCATTAGATGATGACTCATATTCACATTTTTAAATAGATTGAGGATTTAGAATTTCACTATTCAAGGTTACAGGATTCAAAACTACTCTATCTACAAAGTTAGAGAGCTCCCATCTAATTCTTTCAAAATTTAATGATTAAATTGCAATAAAAGCCCCAAACATTTAAAACACTGGCAGACTTTCCTCAAACCTTTGATTTGTTGCAGACGTCACCCCTAACCGTTTAAAATGTTGCAAGTGAGACCCTTTTGGACGATTTTCATTCAAAATACCGTCATTTGACCCAAAAAATTGATTTTGACTACATTTTAATCAACTTTAAAAGGAAAAAATGGTAACTATCTATTAATCACATTATAATAATAAAAAAAAGGAAATAAAAAAGGAAAAAAGAATAGTCAACCCCACCCCAAACCAAAACCACTTGTTCTTTTCTCTTACCTCCAAGCATTAAACTCCAGAGGCAGCAGCAGGCGGCTTCTTCTTCTTCAGTTCCTTCGTGCTTCTTTACCCATTTATTCATTCAGAATGTATTGGCCTAAAAATTGAATGTTTAGGGCCTTTTGAGTTTTACAGCAAAATTGTGAATCTTCATTATGCTAATATCAGTGTACGATTTTTTGGGATTTTCTCACCACTTTTATTAATAAGAAAACTTGAATTTGGTTAGGTTCTTGTTAATTTGGCTTCCATTTCGTTAAACTGAAAGTTGGAAGTCTTCTTGTTGTTTCTTGATTTGTGCAGAATTTGGTTTTCAAAAAGGATTTGGTCTTTGGATACGAATTTTTTTATTAATTTATGTGAATGGATGAAGTTTATTGGTGCTTTGATTAGTAAAGATTGGAAACTTTAGAAATTTTATTGGGTGAAATTTGGCTATATGAATGATTTGAGGTTGAAATACAGAATTTCTTGATTAGAGAATTGTTAGAAGTTGGGTAGATTCTACATCACCTTCTCCAAATTCTACGTCTCACCCTTCCAAAACTTTTCTTTTCTTTTTTTCTTTTTGTTTATTATAATGTGATTAATAGATAGTTACCATTTTACCCTTTGAAAATTGATTAAAAAGTGGTCAAAAGGGCCTCACCTGCAACATTTCAAAAGGTTAGGGGTCGGCTGCAACAAATCAAAGATTTGAGGAAAGTCTACCAGTATTTTAAAGGTTAGGGACTTTTGCTAAAATTATCCCTAAATTTTCGACCACAATTTGTCATCCCTGTTTTCATTTCCCTAAAAATCGATCATTTCCCTTCAGATCAGGGGCGGAGCTAGTCCGTTGAAGTAGGAGGCTCCCGAAGTTCAAGGGGTGGGGGCCAATGGGGGTTCGGGGTAGCGCCCCCGAATTTTTTTTTTGAAACATTATTTGTTAAAACAAGGAGAAAGTAAACAAAAGAACATAAATTAATGTACGAAAACTTAACAACAAAATCAAGAAACATATAAAAGAAGGTACTAATCTTTAATTTAGCAAAATCATACATTATTAAAAACGTTTCTTTCGAGTTCTCATACTTTGATAACGTTGTATAACTACATCATCATCAATCATGTCGAATACATCATTCTCAATATACACAAGCAAGCTATTATTTAACCATTTATCATTCATTCGATTGCGCAATCGATTCTTGACATAATTCATCACAGAAAATACCATCTCTACCGTAGCAGTAGCAACTGGAAGAATTAATGTCAATGTTAAAAGCTTGTATAATAACGGGTATACTTCATTTTTTTTGTCACAACCAACTTTTGTGCAAGTTCACAAAGGCCTTGTAATCCTTCAAATTCTTCATTAGTGGGCATATCAATGATGTATGTGTCAATTTGATCATCAAGTTCCATCACAGCTGATCCTTCTAAATCTTTTAGATCAAATGAACACATGTGAATTAATTTGCTCTTGTCAAAAGATGCAAATGAATTATCTGGACACGAACACGCTACACAAAGAAGTAAGTCACTATTCACCTCAGAAAACCGATAATTGAACTCTTGCAGTTGCATATCAACGACAGAATAAAATAAATCCACACGGAAGTGATGCAAATTTGTCACAGTGATCCATCAGGAACGACCCAGAGGTGTATACATATCATCCATGTTAGGGACAATAATGTCGTGATTTCCACAAAAGGAATTAACCATTACCAAAAAAGATTCCCAGTCATCATCTCTAAACTTTTGGAGCTGTTGTTTACATATTTGTACCAAACACATGGCATTACCAATATCTAGGTCTTTCTTCTGTAATGTCCTCGACAACTCATTTGAAATTCCTAATATCTTTTTCATTAGATGTAGGCCAAATGCAAACTCAATGTACGAATTGATGCAAACAAAACCCGTGCTTCACCTTTTTTTCCCACAAATTGTATTATCAGTAGCAATTATCTCAATAACCTCAATTATACTTGAAAACATGAGCATCGGGTTACATAAACATTTGTAGTGTGAGCCCCAACGTATATCACCAGAACGCTTGATATTAGTTTCTTGATTAAGGCCTCGACCTCTTGATATTTCACTGGCATTTAGTGCTTCACAAATTTTGAGTCTTTACATCTCGCGAATAAGATCAGATCGCTTAGCCGATCCTCCAATAACATTCACCACACTATCAACTAAATAAAAGAAAGATTGGATATCACCATGTGTTTTTTGCAACTTCTAAAAAAAAAAAATTTGAGCCCAAGAAATAAAATTGTCAAAAAATGTGGGTGGAGGGGGGGGAGGTCTCCGCCCCTGCTTCATGTTAACGCCTCTATTTACAATCAAACAAAGCTTAGATTTTTAATTTTTTAAAAGCATTTTGCAGTATTATATATTTAATCGAAATGAAGGATTGTGATGATGATTTCCTACCAATATCAATGCCCACAGCATCGGCAGTTTTACAATCTCTGCCTTCAATTGTTCCAAAGAAGGACAATTCATTCGATACCTCGAGCATTTTTTGGGGGCGCGGCAGGTAAAAATTCTGGGCATTGGCGGCAATTTTGTTTCTGGCATTTTGTTCTATGCTCACCGGCACCACGACCCTCTGCCGATCCGTTGGCAACCTGAACTGACGACCCGACGGCATTGACTATCCCCCACCGACGATCTCGATGTTCTTGTATGATACTCGTCCCAATATGTACACATTGAAGTTTTATATATCTTTATCCTTTTATGACACTTTCGATGAAAAAAGTTTATTGATTTTAATGAATAGATATGGCTGCATAACTTTTAGACGAGATGATTTATTGACGTGATTTTGTTTCTGATTAGGATATGGAGGACAGTGAGAATTTGGTGAAACACTTGTGGGGTGTGCATATGAACAGCAGGCGGATCAGGTTGCCGAGTTTTGGCAGGACGCTTTTGTGGAGCCTATGAGGACTTAACCAGCGAGGTCCCCGAAGTTTAGGAGGCAGCCATTCAGAGATTGCTAGAATGTCTGTGGCTACATTAAGCTCGAGCCCCCTCCTCTCCATATGTTGGTCAGTACGATTCCTTTATTTGATTTTAAGGATTTTTTTTTTTACTTCGATATGATTCCACTAGAGCAAATGAGGACTTGTGACTTAGCTTCTTCAAATGACAAATTTAGCTGGTATTCTTGTTTTGGGTGAATCTGAAATTCAGATATGTATATTGATTTTGCAATTGATTATAAAGAATAGTTTTGAAGAAAGAAAATAGTTTATAGACGAACTGATAAAGACTTAACTAGATGCGTGCTAGGAATGTAGAGCATTAGGATTTGTGAGTGAGAAAAGCCTATAAAGATGGTTTGTTAGGATGAAATTCCCATCGAAATATTGAGGGGTGATTAAGGATATGTATATTCGAGCAGTCACAAGCGAGATGGACTAATAGCTATAGCAGTAGATAAATTCCTCTTGATATGGTCTTACATTGAGCCCCTTTTTGACAACCATGATTTCAAAACTCGGTATTCTACATACTCGTTTTCAACCATACATTCACACAATAAATTATTTTGCATGCAGACCCCAAACTCTTCCCTACTTTTTAACTACACATTCTCCAAAAATTCACTAGTCAAAACTTTATTTTTGCCAAATAATGGCGCCATCAAATAGGGGCTAAGATTCTATCCGAAGAACTTATATTTTTTTGCTTTAGTTCATAAGACATATCCAAGATATGATTTGTATGTTATTCACCAAAGATATGATTTTAGTTGGTAAAATTATTAGGGAGATAAACCATAAGTTAGAACTTTGCACATTGAAATCTAAAGGTTTTAGGTGAAGTGAATTAAGATGGAATACCTATATCTATTAAGTCACTCTAAGAACAAGGACAATGGTAGAGTAACTGCAGATGATTAACCATTTTAGGAATGTATAGGTTGGATAAATAATCAGTAAAGATGGAAAGAGGATCTAATGCATAATATCCGAGCAAGTATGAAACTCGAAAGTGCTGTGTGGATTCTATATGATCAAAATATATAAGGTTAAAATGAGCATGTTGGCAAAGCTTGAAAGTATTTTAAACTTAAGTAATTTATTTTCTAAACATGTTTAGACATGTTACCTTTTTCTTACTTCAAAGTGAAATATAATACTTATTTTGACAATAAGTGATGAATTACTTTCAAAATAAATAACATATTTAATTACCAATTAAGAAAACAACACCTATAATTTTATATAATGATTATTAGAATATTGATACTTTATGGTACCAAGTAATATTGTAGAAGTGAGGATGTTAAGAATGATGTATTACCATACTAGCATGGATTCACAGAAAAATATATGAAAATATAAGGGTTTGTTCTCTTTACCATTTTTAAGCCGTTTCCTGTTTTTAATTTTCCAAAACAGTGAAAACGCGTTTTCTTTTCGATTTTCGAAAACGCGTTTTTGAAAACATGTTAAAAATTCACTAAGAAAACCCAAATCACTTTGGGTGTTTTCAGTTATAATCAAGTTAAAATTTTCAAAATACGTTTTGGGTGTTTTCAAAATAATTTTTCAAAATACCAAAAGAATACATTTTCAACAATCTCAAAATGGACGCTCAAAATACAAAACTCAAAATGAATTCAAAATTCAAACACAAAGAGAAACAGCCCTAAGTCTTTAAGAGAAAGATAACTCTGGTGTTTAGAGTATGTATTATGTAGGCCTAAGAAAGCTCCTGTTAATAACATTATTAATAATACAGTTCTAGAATATCAAGTTAGAAAAGGGAAGAGGAGATCAAAATTAATGTGATTGTAAAATATTTTACATCTTATTTTTTACTAGATCTAGCTATGACTTGATCCAATATCAAAGAAGGATACATCGAGGCCACTCCAAGTTTATTAGGAATAAGACTTAGAATCGTGATTGGGATATGAGCGTCACCACATAAATAAGGTATACAAGATGTGAAGAGCTCATGATAAGTTTGGCTTAATGAATCATATGAAGAAGGTAATAGTTGATAATATTTTTATCCTTAGTAGGAAGGTAAATAGGTCATTGTGCAAGAATCGTTAAGGTTAGCACACTTAATAATGAAGCTTGGTGACGGAAATTTACATGTTTACTTATAAGTAAACTTTTTAACCTTAGCCAAACATGCTCAGATTGCAAGTCTTAGTTGAGCTTAAAATAATTATCTATTAATCCTGTGTTAATAAATAAGAATGCTAGAGACTTAGGGCTTGTTTGGCATGCTTTTATTTTTGGACTGACTTTTTTCTAAAAACTCTTCTAATTAGAAGAAACACTCTCATAGAATTACCCATAGAAATCCAAAAGCAGCTTTTTGCTCCTTCTAATTTTTCAAAATTCATGTGAAACGACCTTAAAATAAGTAATTTATTTTATTTTTAACTTATTTCATTTTAAAACTTACAAGTCCAAAGGATTTGCCCTGAGATTCTAACTTCGCTTTGCTCATTTCCCTGCGAGAATGCAACCCAAAAGCTCTCCTCCACTTGATTTTACGGTACACGTCATTTCTACTTTTCTCTTACATACTAGAATACGAAAACTTAAAAGGGTAAAGAGAAATTTTAATGAAAATAAGGAATAATTTGAGGCGAATTGTACTAATTGAAAAACGTTCTTGTGATATTAGATTTTGCATATGAGGAATTGGTGATCCCTTTCACCTTTTCTAGGAGAATTTTTAAATATTTTTTTTTTAAATTGAAAAAAGAGTAATTTTTGTGAGTTGGCTCTATATAAAAGTGATAATCCAAGAATAACTAACCATGAGGGGGGTGAATTGGTTTTTGAAACTTTTTCGACAATTAGTCTCAAAATTATTTATTGCACAAGATATAAATGCAAAGTGTAATAAGAGAAGTAAATATGCAAATTCGATAACTTAATTCAAGTATTTTCACTTAAGTAGATATAGCACAATGTAAATAGCAATTTAAAGAAAAGTGCAATAATGTAAAGATGACAAGCGAATTTAATGGGGTTCGATACACAATGTGATCTACGTCCCCGTTTCCAAGCTCTCTGTCACGGGTAAGGCCAAATGCACTATAGTGGTAGCTTATAAGCAAGGAGTACCAATCCTTAAGTGACTTACAACAAGGAGCACTTATTCTTAACAACAATCGAGTTTTCACAAGACTCTCGAAACCACCAAAAATATAAATAATAATTTTACAATTGATAGCGAATAATAAAGCTCAAGTGTTTATGTTGTAAACTTTGATGAATAATGAAATAGTTTGTATCTTGTATCAAAGTTTTTAACATATGATCTCTCTTAACAAATAATACGAGTTAAGAATGAAGAGAGATTTACACTTCAATATAAGTGCTGGCAAAGAAAACCTTTATCAAGAATTGAAAATAGATGAGATTGAGAAGTTTTCCTTGCAAAGTAGAATTCTTGATGAAATAGGTAAAGCTAGTTTAATCAATCAAGAGATTCTTTTTAATAAATGAAATAGAATATAAAATCAAGTAAGCTCAATGATTTTCAATAAATATACTTTCTTAATTGCTCTTATAAGTTGTTAAAATTGAATACAAAAGAGAGGGATATTTATAGATCAAGATGTTGAAAATCAGCAACTATCGGTTGAGCATATTGGGCATTTTGGTCGACCGAAATGGTGAATATAGCCGTTGTAATTTTAAACCATTAGAATTTCAGCTGAGCAATTCTGCCATTTCGATTAAACTGAAGTTCGGTCGACCGGTGTATACTTCGGTATACAAATTTTGGAAATTAATTTTTATACCAAAATATTAATTTTTCCAGAATTTATTTCATATTATGAATCAAAGACATTTTTATGCAAGTGATGAATTATAGAAATAATTTGAGGTTTATGCATTTGCTAAAGATTGATGAGTTGATACCTTTACATATAAATTGGAGTTTCAATAAAGAACTTCTAAACTCTAATCTTTAAAGTTTTTGTTCTCTTCGAGTATCTTTTGATCGCTTATTCTTCAATGGATGACGATTTGAACCTTTGAATGTTTAAGAAGATTCATACATGAAAAACTCAAGAAACAATATTTGTTAGAAACATAAGTATCTTGTTTGTTATGATCAAAACAAATGGAGCTATATAAAATCATAGGTCAACAAAAAGGATTTTCTTCCTTTGATTACAATAAGAGAGGATAGCGTAGCATATATTATTCCCTTTTCCAGCATAAAAAATTGTGTTAAGTTCTGGCGCTTAATTATTACTATTTCGCGGACCTAGTTCGTGAATGGACCTTCGCAATAAGGTTCTCGATCCACCGCTTGGACCAAAATTTCATTCAAAGTAATTTAGGAACATGTTTCTTTGTAAATTTCGTTTTAGGAATTTGACTTCTTGTAAATTTCAATTTTATCCTAATTTTTTTTACATAAATAGAGCCGTTTAATTACCATAATAAAAGAGTTAAAGAGAGGTTAAAGCAGATAGTTATTAGATTTTTTCTTATAAATTTCTTTTTATTAGAGTGAATTATTGTAAACAGTGGAAGAGAATGTAATCTCACATTGAGACGAATATTTATAAATTTTGTATATCTTTATTTCTTTATGTTTATTGATTTCTCTTGGGGAAATAGAATTACTGTTTCTAATTAGGAACATTACTGTTGCAAAATATAATTTCAAAATTAAAAAATTAGGATTACTATTTCAAAAATTACGTTGTAATTAAATTCTATTATTTAGATAAATAGTTAAATATATTAATGTCACAATTATACAATTCTTATTTATCGATCACATATTATTAAATTAATTGGTCACAAATTATTTCTCGTTCACAAATCAAAAAAATTTGGTCACAATTTATTTATCGATTACAAATCACAAATATAATAGGTCATAAGTTATTTCTCAGTCACAATTACAATTTATGATCACAGTTACATACTTATAGATCACAACTTATTTATCGGTTGCATAATATCAAATTAATTGGTCATAAATTAATTTCTCGGTCACAAATCAAATTATTTATTGCCACAATTTATTTATCGATCACAAATTACAAATTTTATAGGTCACATGTTGTTTCTCAGTCACGAATTATTGAATTATTTGGTTACAATTTACCAAATTATAGTCACGGTTCCAAGTTTAGTCACGATTACACATTCTTTTAGGTTACATATTATTTATTGATTATAAATTAAATAATTTATTGATTACAACACTCAAATAATTGATCATAAATACTCACCATCTCACTTTGTCGCAATCACCATCACCTTGACCACGTCACTGTTGCCGCCGCGAACACTACCACCACCACCAACAAATGCCGTTGCACATAGAGGAAGAAAGCACCACAGCAGCACGGCATAGAAGCATGACAACATCACATAACAGAAACACAAAACAGTAGCACGGGCTGTGAGTGCAGTTTCCCAACCATTGGTGTTGAGGCCCGTGAGTGTCGCTTCGCACCGCGCAGCAGTTCTCTCATGTCGGATCGTGCCGACGTTGTACCCGCCTATCGACGACAAATAGCGCTCTGATAGCTCACGTTGATGATGCATCGCTGATTGACGACAGATACAAAAATGAGGTGAGATAAAAGAGAAGGAGAGGAGAGAGAAAGTCAGGTGAAATTTACTTAGGCTTTGAAATAGGACGGGGTGGATAGGTTTGTAGATTTATTTTATTTTATTTATTATTATTAATATTTAATAATAAAATTATCATCTGATTTTTGAATAAAATACTTTTAAATCTAATTTTTTTTTTTTTAATTGTGAAGTAAAAAATCATAAATGAATGTAATTTCCACTTTCTAATTCTTAACAGATTACGGGGCTTAGGTGTTTTAGGGGAGAGGCCCATGTAGTCCAGTGCAAGCATATACTTGCACTGAACTTTGAGCCCGGGCCCAACTAATTTTTTATTTGGGCAACATACAAAAATATCTCAAAAATTAGGGATCTTTTGAAAAATCATATGAAAAGTATTTTGAAAGTAAAAAAAATACTGTGTAAAATTAAGTATCACCTTTTTTTATTTATTAAAAAGTGATATAATGCCACTTTCTAAAGTTAAGTGTCACTTTTCTATTAAAAAATGATATACAATGTCACTTTTATTAAAAAGTTATGTTTATCACTAAAAAGAGTAATAGAAATTTTAGGAAAGTGACATAAAAAAAATGTTTTAAAAACCGACCCGGACATCAATCCGAAAATGGAAGATTGTCGAACCGGATGACAAAATAAATACACAAATAAGCTATAAAATATCATACCTATACTATCTTTTTTAATTTTAGTTTATTAATTCAAAGTAAATATAATCCATGTTTGTTAGTTAGATTTATTATGGTAATTTATTTTATAAGCTCTAAAACTAACAATTAATATGTCCAAAATAATTAGCTTTGTTCAAATTGAAATTGTTTGTGATTATAATCTTGTTGGGGTTATGATTTTTTAATGAAAATGATAAAGTAAACTATTAAACACTGGCTATATTTGATAGCATCCATTTTCTAGGGAAGTTGGAAAATCTTTTCCATTTTCCACTTTTTGCATTGTATGATAGCACATATTTTCGAGGCAAAATTTTTTCCACCCACCTCCACCACGCGCCTGCTTTCCTTGAATTGTGGGAAAATATTTTCCTTTTGTTTTTGTGGGAAAAGATTTTCCATTTTTTTTTTCCATTGTGAAAAAATTCTAGACACAATGGTTAAAAAAAAATCATTTTTATTGACAATTTTCATGCAAAACAAAGACAAACGAATGATATTCGGTATGGTAATTTTTTTTTTTTGACAATTGGAATAAATTCTAGACCCAATGGTAAAACAAATTATCACTTTAATGGACAATTTCTATAAAAAACGAAGCCAAACGAATACCAAACTTTCAACATTTTTTAGGTGGAAAATTATATCAATCAAATACAATTAATTATAATTCCTAGTAAAATAATTTCTAGACAGTTTAATTCCTATAAAATATTTTATTTCCACCAATTTTCCATCTTTGTAATCAAACAAACCCGAATTGGCAATTGACTAGTATCCCATATTGGAATGTTACAACATTGGAAGAAGAGTCTCTTTTGAAATAATAATCTTGCCCCATCTGCTAAATGCTAGCACCTCTTGCATGATTGAGGTTCCCAGCTCCCGAAGACTTGGGAGGAGCCTTCCAATATCGAAAGCATCATCGCCACCGTAGCAAGAAAGAGACAAAGGAAATGTGTAAAAAAGTAGAGGAGGAACTAGGAGGAGGAGGAATTGATGAAATTCGGGTCGAAGAAAGAAAATTGGAAGGTGATATGAAAAATTGAGAAGAGGGTGCGGTGGTTGAGGTTCCGGCATCGACTGGAGTGGGATTTGTGGATGCCGATTATGATATGGAGGAAGGAGATGAACGTATAATGGTGTGAGAATGTTTTAATCTTTTTAGGGTATAAATCTAATTTGCTATCTTTTTAGAGTAATGGGCCTAATTTCCTCAACATGCATTTCATCACCTTTCAGTCCAATCGCTCACTCTGAAAGTCTTGTA
The DNA here is from genome assembly GCA_035079005.1 of Fraxinus americana. Lineage (NCBI taxonomy): Eukaryota > Viridiplantae > Streptophyta > Magnoliopsida > Lamiales > Oleaceae > Fraxinus > Fraxinus americana. The sequence goes on along the minus strand of CM068717.1, from coordinate 30,948,637 downwards.
TTCATCTTGAAATTGCAGTTGCCTAATCTATTTAGAGGTATATATGAATAAAACTATTTCAATTTAACATTCCCTTTTGGTATGAATCCGCATTCGCCCCCAAATCTCTTTTATTTAATCCCTGCTCTGGAAATTTCTCTCGAATGCATTAGAATTGCAAGAATATTCAATTCCGTGCTAATTTATGTCACTGAATATATTACTAAGTCTAGATTTATTTATTTATTTTTGAATTATGATCTGTCGGATCATAGTTTCCCCAAGTTCATTTGAGTGAATTCTCAAAGTGGAACTTCATATAAAGCAATAAAAATTTTCCACATTTGCATTCTCTTTGTTGAATTATAGAGAACATAGAGTTCTGGAGTTTATTAATCAATCTCTTGTGTCTGGTTTAGTTTTTAAACCTAGAAATTTTATTCAGGTATTGGACTGACATCTTCAGCACCTTTTAAAGTTATTTTTGTGTTAGGAATCATGCAGCACTGAGTGCTTCCCATGGAAAAATTTTACTCTTACTTTGGCAGCACAATCAAGTATATAAACGAATAATAAAGGAAATATGTGATTGTATTGAATTCTCAGGGTTCAGAGAGAGTTCAAGTTCCCTCCAAATTAGCCTGTAGTTTGAGTTGAGATATTAGAACATCTGCACCTTAATTTATTTATAGGACAACAAAGTTCTATCAGATATTAAGAGTACATTCATGAGTGTCATTTGCAATGTAAGTATTCTGGAGTCTTTGATTCAAACTGTGATAATGATGGTGCAAGATGTTTGTGTCACTTTCACGTTCTTTCTTGGCTGCTACATATCCTGTATAATCTGTTACCATATGTCCTCGGGGTATAGTTGCTTATTGTTCTTTAATGCATTAAGTGTCCATACATGTAGAGGGCACTCTAGAATTTTGAATTAGAAGTTATGTAATTTTTTTAAATTCTGAAATTGCCGAGGTGATGATCTCTTTTCCAGGCTCAGCTGTTTCTGTTTCATCTTCAGAAAGCCAAACATCCAACAGCAGGAAACGGATCAACATATGCTAATATTCATGCCGCAGTGAGGATTTCTTCTGTATTTTTCTTTCCTGGTCTTATTTTCTGTAGCTGTTTTTAAGAGTTCTTGTAGCATGTAGATAAGTATTATCAAAGTCCAGCATTGATTAAATTTCACCCGCACTGGAAAATATTCTTGGCTCCGTCCCTGGGGGTTTGGGAGGTTGGTTTAGCTCTATTAGTACTGATGATATAAAAGAATTGAACAAAGTTATTTGAGAATGGAGTACTCGTTGTTATGCTTTTTGTTCATTGAATTTCAATTTGGGTTAAAAGCAGAGTTGGTTTATCCACTTGAGCGATGCAGGTTTATTCAGATGGAGCAAGGGATAGTTGTCAGAATGATGAATGCACTTGAGCAGTTGGCCACCCTTGTCCACCACTGAGAATAACACGAGAAACCAATTTAAGCTTGACAAACTGACAAACCAGAGAATCCTTCAGCATGAACAATGATTAAGTCCTTACCTAAACCTTAGTCTAAGACAATTCTTGGATTAAATCAATAAATGCTCACTAAACTTTGAGAGGAATACTACTTAACCAGTGAACTAAAAAAGAATTTTCATAGAGCACACTCTTCAAACTATGCCTTTGTAACGCCCCGAATTCTAATAACCCAACGTGTTACCAAGAATGCGTTATTTAACAATAATCTCCTAAGTACAAGATTTAAGAAAGTTTCCAATTTACAACTTATTTACTCAGAACATATAATCATAATTTTACTTTTTATTAATTTTAAAAAAATATGCAAGCTGAAACAGTTTTCTACAGTTAGACGACGAGTTTTGCAAAAAATATTTGACCTAGCAAACCTTCACGAAAATTCGGGATCTCGAAGCCTACGTTTGAAGCTCGAAATTATTCCGAACAGCTGGTCAGCGTATTCCCGAATTTGGCTGCCACAGTTTTGTTAAAACTATTACAGTAAATTCTACATGACTCCTTCGACCTATTTCCAGTTTCACATGATAAACAACTCACAAGGGTTCATTTTCCAATTTAAAACTGGCTAAAATTCTAAGTATACCGGCCACAACACCTTTTTAAAAAACAGAGGCGGAATTCTGGAAAATCTTCTAAAATGGAACAACGGTTCAAACATTAAGAGGTTGTTCTCTTCGTGTTTCAGTTTACAGTTTTGAGTTTTGAATTCATTTTGTGTTTTGTGTTTTGAGCGTCTGTTTTGAAATTGTTGAAAATGCGTTCTTTTTGTCATTCTGGAAAACCGTTTCTGAAAACATAAAATTAGAAATGCATTTATTTTGAAATTTTGAGAAATTTTTTATAATATTTTATTCAAAAAATCTCATTATTCAATACATTTTAGTAGTTTAATATTAATATAGTACTAAATAACATATAAATTTTGAAGTTGCTATCAAATTGTTTCTATGCTCATCAATAATGGCGTCAAGATTAACATCAAGTTTACGCTGCATCTTCAACATCTTAAAATTATTCCAACTGATCAAATTCAATACTTTCACCTAGGGAAATAAATCACCTAAATCAAGTTGTCCTGCCAAAGTTATCATAAACAAACGGAAGATACAAGTATAAACCTTATTTGAGTGTCCGAATGCAGTTCTGAATGTTATAAAACTTGTACACAAGAAAATTTTCTCCATTATAAATCAAATGGTGCTTCGGAAGTTGATCAGATCAATTCAACTAGCCACATGCCTAACCCTTCCTGATTGAGGCAAATGATGGAACATTTTTCAGGTTTAACATTTCCAATATAAATACCATTTCATATAATAAATAGGATTACAGGCCTTTATGTCAGTTAAATGCTTTCAATCAACAATCCCATATGTGCAAAATCGAACCCAAATCACCTTGCATACCGGACATACGAATAGATTCAAAAGAATGTCTTTTTTACTTGTACAATACATAATGTCAATGTAATCGTTTTCCAGTTCATCATACAACAATTAAAGGAAGTTATCCCAATCTTGCTTTTTGGTCATGTTTTGCTCGGCATGGACTTGACCTTTTCTTGGTCTCGCCTTTTGGTCTTTACAAGTTAGTATGTCCTAGCATCAATTGGGATTGACACTACAAGTCAAGGCACCTAAAGTGATGACACTAGGCATTTTTATTTATCATAAACAAACGGAAGATACAAGTATAATGCGCAACTTTAAGATTATTGAAAATGGTTGCACTACTCATAGTTTATTAGAACTCCCATATTTTCAAATAATTTTTTTGGTATAAAATTTGCAATAAAAAACAGCTTTGCAAAGAGAGGGTGCTTGCAATCTCAATAAAGTGTTCATAAATGGTGATCATAAATCAACATTTGCATCAACGTTTGCATCCAGTTTCATACAAGCAACTCGAACAACAGTGCTATAAACAGCCTCCTCAAATTTGCCCTCCCTTAAACACGCCCATCATCACATTTACAGTTGCACAATCATAACTAAATTTATTTCAAATCACATCATTAAACAAATTAAAAGCCTCCTCTTTAACCTAGAGCTTCAAGATTTAATGTAGTTCTAAGCTATTATTCTAATCTCTTTAGGGAAGTGTGAACAAAGTCCCATGTCAGCTAGACATGATTAGATAATGGTTTTATGAGGGAATTGAACTTCTCTTCTTAATTGCTCAACCTTTAGGATGGAACTCCACCCAAAAATTTGATATGTTCAATTGGACAGCAATTCAAAAAAGTGACAAATGAGATGTTCGTTCGATGTTAGCTTAACAATAAGATTAATCTAACCATCAGCAATGAATAGCAAGATTAAGAAAATGGATTTCAAATGGTGCATCATAATATAGATTAGACAGGATAAGAACTGAAACTAGTGCAATATACCAGCATAAAATTTAGATACTCAAGATGCAAGCTCACATGGAATATAGTAGTAGCACTTACTCAAAAGTTAGGACACTTCCGAGAAGGAACTTCCCTCAGCCAGCTCCTCAATCGGGTAACCCCTGTATCTGAGAATTTTTTCATCACCATCAATCAAATTGACGATTGCACAGGAGACGTATTAAGATACCTCAGACCATAACGCTTGAGCCCCTTGTCATTCTTACCTGTTGTAATATGCAATGCTCTCTTATATCAGAATCTTCAAAAACAACCTGCAGATTTCACCAATAAGAAGTATTTCATTGAATCGTTTGTCCATTGCAAGACTCTACTCATGACTACAAGTCCCAGTACTTTATAATTACTTTTCCAAGGGCAAGAAATCATTGTAGGATATCAAAAACCACACTTACGCATTTGGCATTCCTCACTTCCATGTATAAACACCTCATCTAAGCTTCATTAAGTAAAGATTGTTTCTTTCAGTACCCCTCATTTAGACGAGAAAATGATAAAGAAGATCCGAGCAAGATTCAAATAAATTTGTCAATGGACTCGACGAAACGGCCAGAAGAACTAAAAATGGGGTGAAATACGAATCTATAAAAATTACAGTAAATGAAAGAATAATCCCAGTTATAATTCAAACAACATCACTAATATTAATAAAGATTTCAATTTTCAAATATCAATTACCTTTTCCAAGTCGGCGGCTTTGACGGTGCGTTCTTCAGAGACCAGAACCTGGTACCGTTTATCGGGACGATTATAGTCAACGAACTTTTCAGATTCGACGGTGGAGCCACGGCAGCGGCGCAGCTCAAAGGTTCGAAATCCCCGAAGAAACGGCATCGAGTGGATTAATTGAAGTCAAAAGGTGAGAGGAGAGAACAGCAAAGCGGAAGTTACCATTTTTGTTCCCTTTTCACTCTTCCTTCTCCCCACGTCGGCGTCGGCGTCTGCGCATCTCCTTCGTGGGCATCGACAAGAGAGAAGGAAGAATTGGAAGAAGAGAGAAGGATTGATTGGAAGAAGGGGGAAGATATCGAACTGTCGAAGGAATTGTGATTGGAGGTGTAACTGTTCCGAAACAACCGTTTCCCGTGTTTTCCAATTTTTACGAGTTTTGTATTGAAAACGCCCAAAATGACTTTTTCCTCATTTTGGTGTTTTGTGTATAAAAAAAAATTTCGTTTTCAAAAACGCGTTTTCGAAAATATGAAATAGAACGCGTTTTCACAGTTTTGAAAAATCGAAAACAGAAAACGGTTCGAAAATGACAAAGAGAACATACCCCAAAGGTTCCGTTTGAAAACATAATTTTTTTTTAAACTACAATCTGGAGATACCCCAAATGATTATTAAACAGAAAGTGATCATCTAAATCGTAAGAAATAAACCAATGTTCTAAAAGGCGTAATGCGTTGCGAGGCGTCGAGATCGAGAATTAAGAATTACAAGTTTAGGCGTGTCAATGCGAAAAATAAGCGCCATAATGCGTTTCATATTTTTAATATTATTTTAATTATTTTTAAGATATTAAATAGATTTTTATATAAAAAAATAGATTTTTTACTATATCATAAAAAAATGGGTTGATTTCACATTTTTCATTTTAATTGAAGGACCGTTTTCATTTTAATTGAAATTTACTGACCAAAATAGTTGAAACTTGAACCTTGAGGACTTACATCACAAATTTGACAATCCCAAATTTGATCAACACCCTCATCTTCTCCACTCCAAGACTTGCGTATCTCATCTACTCCAATGGCCAGTCCCGTGTCTTCACTCCTCACCACCCTCATCTTCTACTGAAACCCACCCACAGCCAACCTCTGTTCCTATCACTAGCCTCATCAACATTCATCATCTAATCACCATCAAATTAGCCCAGAGGAATTTCGGATTTCCTCCTTTGGCGTGCTCAGGTCAATCTTCCTCCACCTTCCACCATACCCAACCCCACACCCACAACAAATGCAATTGCCACCATTCCAAACCCGCATTTCTCGTATGGAATCAATAAGATGAGATCATTTTCAGTACCCTCATCTCTTCAAAAACAGATGTTGGCCAACAATTAACACTGACATTTAACAATGAGGGTACTTTCATCTTCCCCGCCCTTTAACATCAAATAATTTTAATTGACACCACAACCATTAACAATATTCTTTCCCAAATCTCTAATCCCTCTGTTTCTCTTGTAGAGAGGAGAGAGAAGCAATGGACTCCAACCACCGCCTTCATTTTTTGCTCGTGATTGGCTTTGTTTCCACTAAAAAAGCCTCTTTCAATGGTTGCTTGCACAGTAAACACAACCAAAGTTGATCCCACATCGGAATCCTATAGATGGAAGCCAAGAAATTTTGCCTATAAGGCCGTGTTTGATAGTCCACATTTTTCAGGGAAGTAGGAAAATATTTTCCACTTTTCACTTTTTTTTGCTGTTTGATAGGCGAAATTTTTCACGGAAAATATTTTCTGAATTTTCCCCACACGTGTGCAATTTCCGAGTTTTTGATGAAAATGTTTTCCAGCCTTTTTGGTGGGAAAATATTTTCCTGGCTGGCTGGAAATTTTTTTTTTGAGTAATGGAAACAAATGTCGTAATAATGATTTAAAATTTTTTTCACTTTAATGGACAATTTTAATGTAAAATAAGGTCAAACGAATACTAAACTTTGATAAAAAAATGATTTTTTAGGAAACAATTTTTTTTCTCTTTTTTTTTTTTTTTTTACTTTTTGGCAATGGAAACAAATTTTATAACCAATTGTGAAAAAAATATCACTTTAATGGACAATTTCCATGTAAAACAAAACCAAACGAATAGAAAATTTAAAAATTTTCCGAGTAGAAAATTATACCAATCAAACACACTTGAAATCATTTTCCTTGCAAAACAATTTTTAGGCAAATCTTTTCCCTGTAAAACATTTTCTTTCCACTCATTTTCCACCCTTACAATCAAACGCACCCTAAATAAATGGGCCAACACCACCTTCATTTCCAAATACTTCCTGGGCCTATCGTCTGGTGGGTTGGAAGTTGGAAAGATTATAATTTATATTTTTATTATATATAATAATATATTAGTAAATGGTATAATTAAAAAAAATTTAAAAAAATTAAAAAAAATGCGCGCCTTTGCGTGCATTATCACGCCTTTGTGCACGTTTTAGTGCATTGACCGCATTGTTACACGCACACCCCGAATGCGAGGCGTTTTGGCCACGCTTTGCATGTAGGCGCGCCTAGGCGGCGCATTTCGCCGCCTTTTAGAACACTGAAATAAACAAAAAGTGAGCATCTAAACCATTACTGTTCACTCTCGCACTTTTGTTTAAACACGCTTTTGGTTTGTTGAAAGTTTGTCTGAGATTGTGACACGTGGTACTTGCACAACCGTTGGATGTATGGTGACTTTATAACTCTCCAGACTCTTCCATTTTAACTGGACGATTCATTCCTCTTCTAGGGTTTTCTCTCCTTCGACATTGCTTTGTATTTTTCTTTCTACTGAAAGGGTCTTCAGTTTGTAATCGTTTAGGATATATGATCTTTGTGATATCTAGTGTTGATTACAGTTTTCTAGTTGGTGTTTCTTCTAGTTCTTGGTGAGGTGAAGTGTTGATTACTTGGTGTAATCTGAAATAGGAGAGTTCTAAGTCTGAGGGTTGAATCGAGACATTCTTGGGTCTCTTATTCTTGTATCTTGATAACGTTCTTCGATTCTGGTGGATTAGAGCGTTATTCACTTAGGTGAATGCTCAAAGGTGAGTAGTCAATTTCTTGGTGAACATCCGAGCCTTTGGGCGAAAAATCTATGTGTTCTTTGTTGTTCTTGTTATTTTTGGTACTTTTGGGACTGTAAAATACCAATAGGGTGAAAGTGGATGGCAGCTGTGTACATTGTGCTCTTTTCGAGTGTGCACATGCATTATTTTGGATCCCGGCTGCGAGGAAAATATGGAAAACGTAAACAGAGAAATAGCCGACCTCACGATTAGTATGCTTCTTTGGCGCAGAGAGAAATAGCCGACCTCACGATGGGTGGACATATAAGAACTCCTAAACAAATTATTGATTGTGAAACATCTCTGGCAGGGGGTCTGAGAAAGCAATCTAAGAATCTGATAAGCAAATTCAGGAAGAACAACAAGAGATGGGAAATGAAGAGCTTGAAGTCATAATACTGAAAAGTAGACATATTTTGTATGGGTTTTAATGGAAAAGTAGGTGAAAATAAATGGCTATTGTGCAGCCAAATCTGAATTTCTATCTACTCTGTGTGAAAAGGTGTGTAAGAAAAAATACCGAACTTCCCTTTTTCTGTAATAATTTTTCCATTTTCTCTGTTCTTTGCTTTCACTGATATTTGCTCTGTTTTTTTATTTTCTTTTTTAGTTGGGGTGCAGATTTTTTTTCGATTTTTCACATGAAAGATGATAAAAATTTCAACCCAACGAAGGCTAGATATCATTAGTCATACGCACTATCGAGCCATAATTCCTTAGTGGGTTATAAATCAAACTCATTACAAGCTTTTTAAGCCTCTGCCATGCTGCTTACTGCGGCGTTTAGGATGAGCATTTCTTCAACAAACTTTGATGGAAAAGTAAATGTACCATCAATAAAACCCTCTAATCCACTGGCCATGATGACATTCAGAAGTTGGTTTTTCCACCGAGGATAATTGTTTTTATCAAGCTTAATATCATTGGCGGAGCCACGTAGTTGTCGTTGTGGGTCTGGGATAAAAAATTAGGATACAATTTATTTTAAAAATAATACATTAATGAAAATAAATCAATACACTATTATAACTGCAGTTAATGCATTTTTATACTTTAAAAACATCATATAATTACATCATTATCAATATTGTCAAATACATCGTTCTCAATATATGCCATCAAAGTGTCACTCAACCATTGATCTCCTTTCCATCTACGCAATCGATTTTTGACAATCTTCATCATAGATAACAAAATACCTTTGCTACCTGAAAGAATTAATGCCAATGTTACAAGCCTGTAAACTAACGAATACACCTCCCTTTTTCGTCACAACCAACTTTTTTGCAAGATCACTAATGTCACATAACCCTTTAAAATCTCATGAGTGTGTATATCTATAATATATGTCTAAATTTGCTCATCAAGTGCCCATATCTCTACTGGTTTAAAATATTAGGAATATTACGCATACAATTGAATTTACTTGTCCTTATCGAAAGTAGAAAATGAACAATACAGACGCAACACATGTAATACAAAGAAGTCACTATTTACCTCGAAAAAAATATCATTGGACTCTTGAAGTTACATATATATGATAGTTGGTAAGTGTGATTTTACACTTATCCAGGCCACCAAAAGTGGGTGTTTAGGAGTAATTTTATGAGTTAGATACTTAATTTTGTGTGTGTATTGATTATTTTAAGAGGAAAACAAGTATTGAACAAGAAAAAATAAAAAGGGATGATATTTGATCAAAAAGGATGGAAGTTGGATGGAATCTGGAATCAGGGACCAAGATATCAAATTTGGACATTAACAGACTGCCCATGCAATTAATGTAGGACTTGGGCTAAACAATCAAATTATTTTGAGGACTGAATCAAACTAGAAGTGAAAATGTGATTGTTGTGATTTTTATGTAAATATGATTTTATAGTAAAAAATATGAAAAGCTGAAATAATAGATAATCAATTCCCAAACATAGAGCCTTATGGGTCAGTAATTCCTAGAATAACATCAAGAGGCCCATAAAATACAGCCAACTTTAGGCAAACATCTGATTTTAATCCAAACCAAACCAAACATGGGTTAATTTCAATATAAGCCCAAAATTTAATTGATGTTTCATTTTAGCATAACATGACCAAGATGACAACGTGAAAGAGATTTAAAGGAGAAATTCTCTTTTATTATTACCGGTATGTGCCCGAGATTGTGACTTCAAGCTCTTCATTCCCCATCTCTTTTTGTTCTTCCTCAATTTTCTTAGCTGATTCATTGGCAGTTTGACAACACTTGTATAACTGAATCTTCTGTAGCGTTGGAATATCACCTAAACTGGAAGGGATCATCTTTAGATTCCAGCAACGTTCCAATACTATTCGTTGAAGTCGTGGGAAATTATCACCTGAGTCATTCCATTCTGCAATATTTACGTCATCAAGTTTCAAGTATTTAAGTTGTGGGAATTCACCTTCACTTGTGTCCCATTGTTTTCCCTCAAAGGCAACATATACTAATTTGAGAACCTCAAGGTAAGGCAATCTTCCAATTATCTCCATTTGTTTTCGAGACGCTATGACATATTCTAGTGTCAATTTTTTCAGATTTAAGGGCAAACTGATCAAACTGGAAGGAAAATAAGAACCACGCAGCTTCAATGATTCGAGCTGATTAAGGAAGTCGAAGGAGGGATTTAACGACTCTTGAATCCAGCCTTTCAGTCTGCGAAGATTGGGCAAACATCTCAAAATTTTCTCATCCATTTCATCGTAAAATAGAAGTTGAGAAATACTTTGTAGGTTATTATTTATTTGGAATTTCTCACTGTTGGTTGCTAGCTGACAACTAGATTCGCTGAAGTGTGCTCCGCCCTTGAACTCCATGTGCCTCAAACTCACCATATTCAGAAGGATCTCGGGTATTTCAACTTCATCAACATTGGCCACAACAAGAAATTCTAATTTGTGGAAGCTTTCCATTGGTGGCAGTGTACATGAAATTGCCAAGTACCTCAAGTGAACCAGACGTTCAAATCCTATTAGACGACAATCTAGTAAACTTCCCGCCCTGAAGACCCTAAGAACTTTGTAGTCGCATGAGATTAATGGGTCATTACTCTCAAAATAAGAATCACATAGAAGAGAGCGTACGTGTAGGCCAAAAGGTAGTGAACTAGAAGATAGTACACCGTTGATACTCAGATGCTTCTGATACATTGATAATTGACTGAATAACCATTGTTCATCATCATCACTCCTGGTAACAAAACAACATAATCACATCATTGTTTCGACCATCAAATATAATAACAATTCTTAGTAAGTTAAAATAAAAAATGGACAGAAAGGAAAGGAAAAAGAAGAGAAACATTGAGCTTACTCTTCGATCAACTTCAAAAAGTTATTTTTTTCGGCTATTCTCAAGCACATTTCACGCAGTAGATCATGAATCTTGCATGTTTTGACTCCTCCATAAGAACTTCTTTCAGCAACAAGTACTAGGCTCCTATCAATCAGTTTCATTAGATATTCTAGTGCCACATCCTCTATGTTCTTCTGTTCTTCCTTCTTTATAAATCCTTCGGCAACCCACAGAGATATCAACTTCCGTACAGGGATCCCCTTGTCTTCTTTGAATGCTCCGAAGTAAAGAAAACATGGTTTCAAATGCATTGGTAAATTATTGTAGCTAAGTTGCAGTATTTGGATGCACTTCTCTGGTATTTCAGATATATGTGAACTTAAATTTCTTGCAACTTTTTCCCACAAGTGTTTTTTCTTCTCCATGTTTGCAAGAACTCCAGCTATCACGACCACTGCAAGTGGTAGGCCATGACACTTTTTTGCAATTTGCTTGCCAATGTCTAGCAATTCTAGAGGACATTTTTTATCTCGGAACACTTTCTCTTGTAAAATTTCCCAACATTCAACTTCCGACAAAAAAGGAAGTTCCTTTATGACACTACGAGTTGAAGCTTTCAAACCCACTTCTTTATTTCGAGTAGTGAATAAGATTCTGCTTCCAATTCCGTCATCTGGAAAACATCTTTCCAAATCAGTCCACACACGGACATCCCATATATCATCTATCACGATGAGGTATCGCCTTCCTTTTAAGTTTTTATAAAGATCTTCAACCAAGCTTTCTTCCTCCTTTTTCATGTATGTATCCCTCTTACTGTTACTCATTGAACTCGAAATTTCAATCAACACATTTTTCTTATTATAAATTTGAGAAACAACACACCAGGCACGCTTGTCAAAATGGTGTAAAACGGAGGGATGATTACATAATTTATTTGCCAAGGTCGTCTTACCAAGCCCAGGCATCCCAGAGATGGAAATAATTTGCAGCCGGTCTGTTCCTCCAATAAGTTGTTCTGCAATTTCAACTGCTACATTGTCAAATCCCACAACAACATCTTCCAAAATGGGAGGTTCTTTTGATTGTGACTCTACGTGTTCATGTGGATGTTTTGAAACATTTGACATTCTAGCTACATCAATATTGTTCTTCATTTCTTTGACAGCCATCATAATAAGCCGAGTCTTCTCAATGAGTTGAGGGAGCCGGAGAGTGAGATACCAAACATGAGGTAATGAGTTGATAACATATTCAACTTCATATGCTATGTCTCTGCTCCGTACCACAAGTTCTTCATGTTCTGCTTCGTGCTGCAATGCTATATCTGTGATGGATGATCCCAATAACATTAGCTCCTCGTGAAGCGTTACAATTTGATCATTCACAGCAACAATCAAGTCCGACTTGTTATTTATTAGATCCATGAGATCGTCGAGGACGGAATCAATAATGAAGAGTGAAACCACACCAATCTTTGGAACCATATCACTTGGCATCTTTGAGACTGTGATGCAGTGCTCCTTGATCTTTGTTTTCAAGGACTCAAACTTTGCTAACAAATCAGAAAGAGCAAGATCCAAGATTCCTGTCTCCATAACTTGATCATTCTTGGTGAAAATGAAGAAATCTAATAAACTTTCTCTGCCTAGCAGAGCTATGGTATCCATCATTGCCTTCTTTTTCTGCTTTTTTCTTCCCTTTCTTCCCTTCACCTTAGTGGATCGCAATGGTAACTGGATAAAGTCGGAATGAAATAGACTTCGTACCTCATTAACCGCAACTTCCAAATCCGGCATTGTAGTATCGGCTTTTTTCACTATACTGATCAGAATGAATACAACAATGGCCAAAAGGAAGGAATACAAGAAACTTCCTACCTCATTGACCACATCTTCAATATCTATCAATATAGTCTTGGTGGGCTGCAAATGCATTGCTGTATCCCCAAGAAAAGTGATAAGAAATCCAAGCTCTGTCCGGAGATTTTGGAACGAACCCTTTATACGAGCAATCGAATCTTCCTCAAAATGTAGGATGACTTCTACCATTATGATGAGAAAGTTGATGAAGACCGCAGCAACTTCATTAGAATTGAGAGTAGGAGTTAAATTGGACAAGATTTGCTGCTTAGGAACTGTAAAGAACACCTTAAGCTCTTGCTCAAGTGACTCTAATTCTTGGCAAAATTTTCTGATTTCTTTAATAGATTCTCTGACTTCTTTAATTCTGCTGTATGATAAATCTCGAAGCCCACGTAACATATCAGTTATATGTCCATGTGAGGAGGAGACACGTGATATATGCTCGATCACAATTTGAAGGAGATCTGAAGGATCAGTGAGTGAGATATCCATTGCAAGGAAAGGAAAGGATGGTCGAATTGCAGGAAAAAAGAAAGATAGTGAAAGTGAACGTTGTCTACCCTCTAAATTTTTGTTTAAAGCATAATAGACGCTACCACTGAAGCAAAACAGAAAAAATTGATTAGCTTATAGCTTTGAAGCCATGGAAATGGAGGTTGTAGCTCTGAAAATCGAATGAAAATCCAGCAAAGGGAAGGAAATGTAAACAGATGAAGAAAGAAGACTAGTAATTATTGAGGAGAGAAGACTAGTAAAGTAATCATATGAGGTAAAACATTTAGGTGAATACAACACAACATTCCAAAACCAAATTGAACGTGGACAACAGTCATTTGATCTCTTTTCTAATGTGGGACGGGCGGGCCATATTCTTATCATCACATATGGCCCTTTGTCGGGGGGACAGTAATTATTTATTTAAACACTTTCACCCCAAGAAGCATTATATGATTTTGGTTCCATCAATTTCCATTCTTTTCTATGTATTAAATTATTGTACTTCTTTCTTTTTTGACATCAATATATTTCGACTTCTATAAAAATTCTTTTCTATGTGTGAATTCAGGCTAACATTAGTGTCTCCAACTGATGAATAGCAAAGCGCTAACGAATGTAGAGGGGATCGGAGCGGGCTGTAGTTTGGTCCAATCCCTAACCCATTTCATCTTTTTTAGTTTAATTTGTAATGTAAATCCACATGTATATAATTTTAGGAACGATAATATTAATTTATTACCTGATTTTATTTTTTTTGAAGAATTCTACGACTTTGATATTTTTGAAATTGTATTATTAAAGTGTGATCGTTGTAATTATTCCCAAGACATCACAATAATATATTCACTGTAATCATACATATGTCCTAACTAGTAAACTGTACCACGTACAATGGTTGACCAATTTGTTGATAATGTTTGATGTAATAAAATTTGGACAATTGACTTAAAAAACAATTTTTGAAATTTTTTGAAATGGATGAATGTGATGATATTAAATTATAATTGACAACAATTGTACATGTAGCATGATTGTATTTAGGTATGTTGGATGGGAATTTCAATTTAAATTTTTATCAAAGTCAAAGTCAAAATCAATAATTCATTTAAATCATGTATTGTATGACCTTTATAACTTTTTAATTACATATTGTATCAATTTTATTAAAGTTTACTAAAAAATTAATTCTAACCTGTAACGTTTCTCTTTTCCTAATTTTTGCAAATATGATATTGCCTAATGATATGTTTAACACTTATTATTAATTTACCATCATCGTGACTAATAATATGTTGTAGTGAATTATATCTTGAACATTCTGAATATAGAAACTATGTAAGCTCCTAGAATTTGCCATTTTTCTTTTCTAAATTAAATCGATGCAAGTTAATTAGTTGTAAATAGAATCAAATTGGGACTAAATAAGTTAGTGGACGCAATTGTTTGGTTTTCATTAATTTAATTAGCATGAGTTATTCCTAATTAGATACCATGAGATTAAGCACATGTTTGGTTTAGATTAAAATTTGATTTTAACCATATATTTCATCAACTTTTATCAAAATTTACTAAATATTTAATTTTAATCTATACCAAACATGGGCTAAATGTAAAAAGTTCCCTACATCTATACCTCTTATACCTATGAAAACCAATACTTCATCCCTTTTTCTTCAAATTTTTATGAAGTTTTTCTACAACGAAAACAATCGTCCTATGCCCCATTTGAAAAGCAAACCGAAAGGACCTTGAAGAGAATTAATAGTGAAGGAAGATGCAAAGTGATATGATCCGAGACAGGCAATCACTTGGTCATGTCACACGAGTCAAGGGTTCAAGCAATGGAGTTCAGATGGGTGAAGTTGACAGCCAAGGTTCAAGTTTCGTGAAGGGCTCGGGAGTCGAAATGAGTTGGATTCAAGGTTTAGAAGATATTTGGAAAGAAAACGAGTAGCGTGGATTAAAATGGGCATATCTCTCAGCTCAGGTGTCGGATTTTTGCCCATGGGTACAATTCGGAATCGTCACAAAATTCTGCACAAGGCTACTCTGGCGCATGGTACTTTTGGGCTTGCGGTCACACAGAAACATGCTGAGAACAAGTTGGCTAGAATTTTATCTTTTTTGATAGTTTCCTAGTTTGACTTAAATGTAATACCCCAGACCAAGAAAGTTAAAGAGATTTGATAGGTACTACTCATACTAACAAGGTGCACCTTCTTTTTCGGAAGTCCATCGTTGGAAACTCCACAGTTAAGCGTGCTTGGCTTGGAGCAATTCTATGATGGGTGACCCCCCTGGGAAGTTTTCTCGGGGAGCGTGCGAGTGAGGACAAAGCATGCTGAAAAGACTCATGTTGGTACAGTGAGGACAGTACGTCGTCGATCTAACGGCCAGGACAGCCCGTTAAGTGGGACCCGGGTCGTTACAAATGGTATCAGAGCCGTTTGCCAGCCGAAAATCGGGAACTAAGTGCTATGCGGGACAAAGTGCTACGCCATGGGCGGGAGCCACCTCTTGAACTCGTAGGAGCCACCTCTAGAATCCCAACGCCTGGCAACAGATCCTCAGATGGATCAAGCGCGACGAGGACGTCGCGAGTCTAACGGGGGGTGATTGTAATACCCCAGACCAAGAAAGTTAAAGAGATTTGATAGGTACTACTCATACTAACAAGGTGCACCTTCTTTTTCGGAAGTCCATCGTTGGAAACTCCACAGTTAAGCGTGCTTGGCTTGGAGCAATTCTATGATGGGTGACCCCCCTGGGAAGTTTTCTCGGGGAGCGTGCGAGTGAGGACAAAGCATGCTGAAAAGACTCATGTTGGTACAGTGAGGACAGTACGTCGTCGATCTAACGGCCAGGACAGCCCGTTAAGTGGGACCCGGGTCGTTACATAAATACCATCTTTTTAACATCTTTTGTGATCTAGTTGAAAAAAGCACGAGTTTATCTAGCTAAATTAGGGATTTTCATAATTTCATATAAATATGATCTATTATTATTCATTGAAAGGAAGACTTTGATTATTTGAGAGAATTAAATTAAATTTGAGAGTTTTATTCCTCCATGTTCTTGGTGATTTAAAGTTCTAACTTCAAGTTATCAAAAAAGGTTTCACAATTCTTTTGTGGTGTTCCCACTTCACGATTCTTGTTTCGGATAATCAAAGGATCGGATTTCTTACGCGTAATCACGGTTCTTGATACGGGTTGAACAACGGGTCAGGTTGATCTTTGCGCGACGTGATTTCTAGTTTTCTTGGATTGGTTCCATCTTGTTCGTGGGTTTCCAAGATCAATTCTTGGTTGAGTTCACATCAGTTGGTATCAGAGCTTGGCTCTAGAATTCAGGTCATCTATTCTTTATTTATTTTGTTAGTTATTTTTATTGCTTGAGTAAAAAAAAAAAAAAAAAATTGACTTATTGTTCTTGTTTTTAGTCCTTATTTTCATTGTTTAATTGCCTCTAGATTAATTAGTTAGTTGTTTAAAAAAAAATATTACTGTTTACGTCATTACTGTTCACGACGTGACTATTTTTAAAAAAAGACAAAAAAAAAAGGAAAAGAAAAGAAAAGTCTCTACATCTCATGAACGTCTAGAGGCAAAACAACACAAAACCAAACAAAAAAAAATTGAGTCATTTTTGTTTTATTTTTTTTCTTTGAACTTGAGTTAGTTACCTCCGTCCTTGAATTCTGTTGATTATCCGAATTGTGCTTGTGGTGGTGTTCGTTGTGGGATTGTGTCCCATTTGATTGATATCGATTATTTCTCGAGCCATTGAGAAATGAGGACGAGCGATAAAAGGCAAGAGTGGTGAGCTCAGTATCGGGTAAAAGCCAAATTCCGAGTGATACACGAGTGCAAACACGTGAGGTAAATTAATGTGTTTTCTTGTTATTTCTTTCCCTTTAATTTTTCTATTATTTACTTATTTACAAAAAAAAAAAAGGAGATATGAGTAAATGTGAGGAGGAAGAGGTGCCTAAGGGGTTTTATGCGGAGTTCATGGATAGTATGCAGACTATACATCATAGGTTTGATCAATTGGGTTTGGCGATTGAATGTATTATTGGTGATGTAGCTAGGCATGAAACCTTGATTAGGAGTCAGCAGCGAGGGACGCCCCAAAGGGTTCCTAGTGGGGGTAGAGGAGATAGGCATAGGCAAGGACGGAATCTTATGACTGAATTTGATGGGGAAGATGAGGTGGTGAGCGTAGGTAGTAGTGAATATTATTTGAAGCTGATATGGGACGAATGAAGAATAGATAAGGTAGGTTTGATCGAGGGGTTGATAGAGATTTGGGGAACATCAAACTCAATATTCCAGCTTTCCAAGGTCGGAGTAACCCTGAAGCTTACTTAGAGTGGGAAAAGAAGGTGGAATCGGTGTTTGATTGCCATAATTACTCGGAGGAGAAGAAGTTGAAGTTAGCTGTAGTAGAATTCACTAACTATGCTATTATTTGGTGGGATCAATTGATGACTAGTCGTAGGAGAAATTTGGATAGGCCAATTGAGACGTGTTGGGAATTGAAGGCTTGCACGAGAAAAAGGTTTGTACCTGGACATTATTATCGGGATCTTCATCATAAGTTACAAACGCTTTCTTAGGGGTCTAGGAGTGTGGATGATTATTATAAGGAAATGGAGGTGGTGATGATTAAGGCAAATGTAGAGGAGGATCGGGAGGCCACCATGGCTAGGTTTTTGAATGGGTTGAATAGGGATATTGCTAACGTAGTAGAGTTGCAGCACTAAGTGGAGTTGGAGGACTTGGTGTACGTGGCTATGAAGGTGGAGAGGCAACTCAGACGAAAAGGGGTAGCTAAGTTTACAATGGAACCTAAATGGGGTAGTGGTGATAAGAATGATCGGTTGGAGACCAGGGGAAAGGTTGAAGTACATAGGGTTAAGGAGGAGGTGAATAAAAATAAACCAAATATTGAAAATCAAGCTGGTAGGTCGAGGGATATTAAATTTTTCAAGTGTTTGGGTTTAGGGCATATAGTTTCACGGTGTCCAAAAGGAAAATGGAGAGATTGAGTTGGATGATGGAAGTGGGAATGACAGCATGCCTGAGTTGGAGGATGTTAAGGGTGAACCTTGTGTAGAGTATCCGATTGCGGAGTCATTGGTAGTGATGCGTGCTCTTACTACACAAATGAAGGTGGATGATGAGGAACAGCAACAGGAGAATTTGTTTCACACTAGATGTCACATTAAAAATAAGGTTTGCAGTTTGATTATAGATGGAGGGAGTTGTACAAACGTGGCTAGTGCGACCCTTGTGGAAGAGTTGGGGTTACCTCTTATGAGGCATCCACAACCATACAAATTGGGGTGGCTGAATAATTGTGGAGAGATCTGGGTTACCAAGAGTGCCTTGGTGAATTTCAGCATTGGACGGTATAATGATCAAGTGTTGTGTGATGTGGTTCCAATGCATGCAGGACATCTATTGTTGGGCAGACCATGGCAGTATGATAGGAGAGTGAAGCATGAAGGATTCACAAATCGTTACAACTTGGTAAAGGATGGAAGAGCTATCACACTTATGCCTTTGACACCACAGCAGGTCCATGAGGACTAACTGAATTGAAAAGTGAGCGAGAGAATAAAAATAAAGAGTGGAAAAATAAGAGCAAGAGAGAAGAAAGTAAGGTGGCTGAGAGTGAGGGAAAAAGAGTAGAGCCACTTGAGCGAAAAGAGTGGAAAAAATCAGAGATGTGAGAGAATTCCAAAGTGAGCTTATATGCAAGAAAAGTCGAGTGTGAGAGGGCTTTAGTGAAAACTAACAATCCCCTCCCAAATTTGGATAATTCTCTTTTGCAGGATGTCAATGAATCATTCATGGCGGAATAATTCATGGTGCGCCATACCTTAACTATCCACGTGTTGTAAATCACATGGAAAATTTGGTGAGTAACAAGGAGGATGTAAGTGACCACGTCATGGTAACGTATCAAATCCCTATACTTAGATTAGACTATGAGCTTGTATGTATGGAAAATTTCTTATTTGTTTATGATTTGCAATTACTACATGATGAAATTCTAGCATGTCACAGGGAGTTAATCATATATGCTAGGCAATTAGAATGCATTATTGTTGACTGGGTGCATGAATGCTTTTATTTTAATCACAATAGTCTTACCTGTCTTAGGTTGGGCTTATGGAGTGTGTTATGAGTGAGTTTAAAGTCTACTAATCCCGTTCTGCATTCCAATTTGACAAATGATTCTAAGTCACTAATCTTGTTCAATTTAGTGTTGGAATTTGTGAGACACGAGTGATGATACGTACAAGGCGGATACGAACTCAAAGGAGATCCAAACTACATCCTAGGGGAGATGGACCATGTCATTCCATTGCTTTGATTGAGAATGAAGGCTACAGTTCACTTCTGTTGGGTAAGTCTGTAATATTTAACATTTTCGAGGTTGCTAATGTTGCTTCGTTTGATGCAGGTTCAGATTCGAGCTCGAATCCTTTCAAAAAGATAGGGGATGATATGATCTGGGATAGGAAATCACTTGGTCAGGTCACACGAGTCAAGGGTTCAAGCAATGGAGTTCAGATGGGTGAAGTTGACAAGCCAAGGTTCAAGTTTCGTGAAGGACTCGGGAGCCGAAACGAGTTGGATTCAAAGTTTGGAATATATTTGGAAATAAAACGAGTAACATGGATTAAAATGAGCATAACTCTCAGCTCGGGTGTCAAATTTTTGCTCATGAGTACAATTCGGAATCGTCATGAAATTCTGCACAAGGCTTCATGGGCACACGATACTTTTGGGCTTAGGGTCGCACAAAAACATGTCGAGAACAAGTTGACGAGAATTTTATCTTTTTTGGTAATTTCCTAGTTTGACTTAAATACCATCTTTTTAGCATCTTTTGTGATCTAGTTGAAATAAGCACGAGATTATCTAGCTAAATTAGGGATTTTCATAGTTTCATATAAATAGGATCTATTTATTCATTGAAAGGAAGACTTTGATTATTTGAGAGAATTAAATTAAATTTGAGAGTTTTATTCCTCAATGTTCTTAGTGGTTTAAAGTTCTAACTTGAACTTATCAAAAGGTTTCGCAATTCTTTTGTGGTGTTCTCACTTCACGGTTCTTGTTCCGGGTCGGATTTCTTACGCGTAATCAGGGTTCTTGATATGGGTCGAACAACGAATCGGGTTGATCTATGCGCGACGTGATTTCTAGTTTTCTTGGGTTGGTTCCATCTTGTTCGTGGGTTCCCAAGATCAATTCTTGGTTGGGTTCACATCACAAAGCAATTCTTATTTATCATTAATATTGAAGTAAACTTCTGTTAGTTGTTTTATGATATTATTTTTAGGATAAAAGTATTTATATGCATAAACATGTCATCATAGGTAGTGTATATAAGTTGTACCTTGGTCTTGATTATTAAAATTCATTGTTGTTTAATTCATGTTGTTGCTTTATTCTTTGACTTCAAAGAATTTTAGAATTGTCCTAAAATAAAAATTTAAGATGGCATGGCATTATGTTGAAAAGATTTGTATAAATATTAAGTTTGATTTCTATAAAATTCAGACTTATTAAACCCATGTTTGATTTTCCTTGACCAAAAAATTGATCGTTTCTTGTAAGTCTTAGTTTTGACAAATTTTAATATATTTTAATGACCTTATAATTATCTGATTTTTTGTAATAATTGTTCATGTATAAGTTAGGAATGATCATAACTTTTTATGAAAGAGCCTATTAAAGAAATTAATTTATAAGTATTTTCCAAATGTACTCTACTTTGACAGTTTTAATGCTGTCAGAATACATAACTCGAATTATAAAATAGAAAATGTGAATTGAATATCGATTTCAGACCTTGTAAAAAATTGTACATGACCTAATATGTATCTATCATGCTCCTGCAAAGTTTTGTTGAAAATGGACTTCTAATTTTTGAGATAAAATTACTTATGTGCATGTTGTTCAGAAATTTCAGCAACTACAAAGTTGGTAGTGAGCTGCTTTAAAAAATAAGAAAAATATTAAATATTACTGATTTAACTAAGTTTATAATTTTATTGTGTATCTCTTAAATATTAGAGAGGAATATATTAGGTTCATAAATTACTTCACCATTTTTATAAAGAGAGAAAATTCGTTCCTTACTATAATATTATGTTATGCATTTTTGAAATGTTTAAGAGTCTTTTATGTTAAAGAAATATGAACTTTTACATCATCGAGAATGTTCTCCTGCCCACGGTGGGCAGGATAAGACTGCCCACCTGCTGATGTGGCAGGAGAACCCTACGTGGGGTTCTCTCCAAATGTGAGAACCCCACGTTGGGTTCTCTCCGAGTGGGCATGATAAGATTGCCCACTGTGGGCAGGAGAACATCTCTGTTTACATCATATTCAATATATTTGAGTTATGACATTTTTAGATTTGTTAATCTTCTTATATTTAGGATGCATAAAGTAAAATAAAATGAAATAGCTTAATAGAAAAGTGTTATGACTTGATATTTGATGATATTTCTAGGGGGTTAATAATATGTAAATAAATGATGTGTACGTTGAGGTTTCTAAATAAATGGTAATGATTTAAGACTTATGGCATGTTGATTTTGTGGGCAGTTAGAGACATCCCCATTGGTTATTTAAAAAGTAAATTGTCAAGGATCCAACGTAAGTAAACCTCTCCCCGTTTTCACGTGTATGTCATTTGATTATATGTATAAATGTATTATCTTATTTGCTCTTACGTTAACTGATATTTGATTATTAAGTTTTATGTAATTAATGTTTCTCATTACATATTTATACATGTCAATGCATCCATAAACATACACGAAATTTCAAGAAACAAAAATTTCCAAATGTCAATTAGTCAATGAATGTTTTAAAGATATGTATCCCGAATGTTTTTGTTACAAGGTGGTATGACTTTGCTATGAGAGGCGTGAGTGAAAAATGGAGCGTAGGGGATCGGTGCATCCAACAAATGTTTAATGTTCAGTGATAATGTTAATGTTAACCGCTTTGCTGTACTATTGGTAGGACAAAACCGCGTTCCGAATAATAATTGCTCACTGCATTTTAATTGGCTAGAGGATACACCAAGTGAGCTCATAATGTCAATGTTAAACTTTTGAAGAACTGAAAGAAAGCGATTACATATTGAGAAATGATTTTCATTTTAAAGTAATTCACATATATATCATAAGCATGCATCATATGCACGAGGTTTGCTTACTAAGTGTTAGCTCATTCCACGTTATTCCTTCCCCAGATGAGAAGACAAGATGATTCGGATAACGACTTGTGATGACACGCACTTAGTTTGATCATATTTAACTATTGAATTCATTTTATAAATAAATTAAATATTTAATATAATTTAATTGTCTTATATTTTTGTTTAGTACAAACTATTTTCATAAATGAAGTCATTGATGTTTATTATATTGAAGAAAAATTAAATAGCTTTTCCGCGTTTATGATTTTAAAAGAAAATAAATGATAATACTTTCAAATCTTGGTATATAGATTTGGGAGTGTTACATAAGCCCCACCAAATATGAGCTTATTGTCAAATTGAATGAAATGGTTGGGAGAGACAAAACTTTGCTAAAGAATGAAAGTTCGGTTTTAAGAAATAAAATTGTAGAAAATTAATGCATCAAATAACAAACTGCCATGTAGAACGATTATTGATAGTTAGCTACTATGAATATTATTATTCACTTTTAAATGTCAATGTGGAAATGACTCTTTTTTAGAATACTAGTAAGACGCACGTGCAATGCACGAGCCATAGTATAATTGGCTATATGATAGCGTAAATATAAAAAAAAAATTATTTGTCTTAAACATTAGTTACATTAAACTTAAAACACTTGAATTGATGATAGGTGACAAAATTAATATTAAGAGATTTGATTCAAAACTTATTTTCTAGACTTTACGTTTGAAGGACTCTCCGTTCTTTTTTAAAAAAGATAGGACATAGATGATTAGGTGTTGATGCCCTGCTAAAGAGATAATGAAGTTCAATGTAGCCCTCCTTTTTCTACATATTGAGGTAAGGCATTATGTTTCCTTCATCTCGTGCTCATAGAATCTCCAATTACATGTATCAGTTACACCAGTATTTAATTTCTTTACCAAGACCCTATGCAAGACGTATATAGTCAAGACTAATTAATTAATGATAATACAGTGCATAATTTAGGACAAATCAATTGTCTCTATCAGTATTAAAACCACAACATAACAAAAACTTCTATCATAGAGACAAAAAAAATGACAAACGATCACATAACTTCATAAATTCCGTCGAATATATTTTCAGCATGTTCTAATGATACTGTACACTAAATCCATTTTAAAAAAACCAAAATAATCCACTTCTTAAAAGATGTGTACCAGCACTGCATGATGTAGGAGGATTCTTCTGAAAATCATTGAATTACTTCTGTATCCATTTTGACGCCATAAATTTACCATTTTTAACCGTAAAAACTGAAGAAAAATGAAATTGAGAGAAATTGGTGTAAGTATGAGGGTTGATGGTGGGGTAGAAAAGAAAAATTAACGAAATTATGATTTTATGTTTAATAATTTAAGATAATTTTTATATTTAAACTTAATCGACAATATATTTATTATTATCACATTTAAAGTTTTTTTTTTTTTAATTTAAATCGATCCAAATAGATATTCATATCATGAAATATCGAATCAAACGAAAAATTGTAGGAAAGTAAAGTTCGAAAAAAGGACATTAGAATGTGGTTAGGATTGAAAAGAAATATAAACAATCACGACTTTACGTTTTACAATTAATATAAAATTATTTTTGATATTTAAAATTTATCGATCATATATTTATCATTGCCGCACTTCAACATTTCCAACAAATTTTAAATCGGTTAAAATGGATATTTGTAACTTAAAATACTGAATTTAAAAAAAAAGGGCTTAGCTGAGCCAAGCCATAAAAATACTGAATAAAAAAAAACGACTTAGACGGCTTAGCCGAACCGAGCCATAAAGCCTTTTGGCTAGGCTCGGCTTATGAACAGTAACCACCAAGTGACTCTTTTATTTATGTAGGATAAAGCTTTACATGGGCAAAGATAGAAATTGGTTATACTCATCTAAACAATTAAAACCAAAGTTTGGGTATATGCCTCTTTCTTTGATGTTTCTAGGAAGCTCTTCTTCAAACTCAGAATTAGAATCACTCATGGTTTATTCTTCTATGATTTTACGAGTAACACGATCATCATAAAGCCTGTGAATAGACTTTGAAATGGCTGTCACTTCTGAGATACTAGAACGAGTATCCTATGAATATTCGATATACTTCATTTTGTATTCAGGATCCAAAATTGTAACAACCGCCAGTACAAGGAAACATGTTCTATGATTCGAACAAATTTATCTGAATTTTTGGCTTCCTTTATCAAACTAGCTTGTAATTCTTGAAGATTATGAATATAGATGCCTACACTATCATGTTTTGTCTTCAAAAGAACTTCAACATCACATTTTGGACAAGTTTACAAACATCTCTAACTCTATTCCACACTATGGGATATCACGATCCCTACAATGATCCGTTTCAAAATATTCGAATTTTTAAAGGTTAGAGAAGCTATTTATAGATCAATTTATCTTGATCTACGTTAGTTCATTTTTTATTACCCTCTAACAAGAGTCTTACAATGCCCAGTCCACCAATAGCCAACACAAGGAGAAGATTCGTCGGTCCTTGGTTTAGAGACTAATTTAGCTATACAATGAATAACCATATATGTAAATGAAGTTAAATTTCGAGATCTATTGTCCTTTTTTTTCCGCTTGCCTTCCTACTGTGTGAGATCATCACTGCATACAAAATCATGCGAGATAGCCATTCATACTCAGGTGACCTGATCCGGCCAAATAAAATTAGTAGAGAAGTATAATAAGGGTGTAGCACCTTCAAAAATGATACCACAAACAAGGTTTAATTTGCAAAGGCACTTGTAAGAAAATCTTGATGGTACCAGGTGTCTACTGCATCACTTCGACTTGGGTACAAGGGTCAGGTTTACATATGTAAATTGAATACCACAAATCTCGACCATGAGTCAAGTTGTAGTGCTAAGATTCTCTAATTCATTTAAGAGAAACAATACATACGCAAGTCATTATAATTATTCCCTTTTCATCAAATATCAAATTAGAATTATTTGGATGAAATGACAATAGGGACGAACATTTTACCTTGTTCCACAAACAAATAATAGACGTTCTTGCAATAGCAAATAGTCACACAAAAAAAGTATCTGAAATGATCAGATAATTAGATTAGGAATCGTATGAACGTTTAATGGTTAGAAAAACAGTCATGAGCATTAAAGCGCGTGCATCCCAGTTTTCTAGTAGATAATAGCTCAATTTATGTGTAGAAATTAGTAACCGCCATATCCGACATGCAACTTTGAAAGTGCAAAGTATAGAGTCCGTTGGATGACGTATTTAATTGATCCATAAAAAATATGGCCAAATTTGAGAAGGAAAATTGCTCATATCTTGTGGGCTTGATGCTAACGTCGACCAATCCCTACACCCAAAAATGGATACATTGTAGCAGCATGAAATCATATCTATTTAACAAAATTTAATATTAACTCTGACGGTATATATTAACTGTCTAATTACAGAACACTCATCCAGAGTGTAGTTTATATCCTTTGTATATTTTAAATCATCCTGTCTTCACCGGAAGGTTGAACGTTCAAAGAGCCACTCAGGATCTCAAGAATACATCCCTTAGCTGCTTCCAAAGAAACAGGTTCCTTACCAACTTCAACAAATGACTTTTGTACCACAGCTATCTCAATAGTTATTTACACACAAATATGTATATGTAAACACACATTCCTTATTTTGTGCATATGTACATTGGCGTTTACATTGCACAGACCTATTAACTTTTCAAATTCCAATAAGTTATGAGGATCAATTAGGCAATATTCAAGGGTGATTTAAACTGATGTTAGCACTGGACATGCATTGATATAACTTCAATGAATGATGTTTATCCTCTTTTTCAAAATGCATAACTCGGACCTCACATTAAGTCGAGCATGAAGGCACTTCTGGGTAAATTCAGACAAACCACAACAGATCACAATGCTCTATGTAAACAGAATAAGCAGAGCTTTTCTTTCTTGAACACAAGAAGCTCAAGAACTTCATGCAGTTCAGCAATTTTCCATTAAGTATTGTGGTGAGATGTGTCTACTTTTTTATTCTTCTGTTTATCGTAATACGTAGTTAATATGCTCATTCGTACCTCATAGACTAACGTAGGATTTGGTTGCATGAACTTTACTTTTGTAGATTTCCATCACCACTTTTAAGGACCCATGCAGAACCTTGTGATACACGCAATTCCTGTAAAACCTGCAGATCATAAGGGAATACATAAACCTAAATTAGCAAGCAATTAATTTACAAATAAGTCATTAAAGCTTCCACCAATGATAATAGGGAAAAGGACAAGAGGCTCAGTAGGTCAATTAAGTATTTAAGTGCTGGAACATACCAAGGACGACAGTGAAGGGGACATGACCAGTAAAATATCTCTGTTTCTCATCCTAGTAACTAAGGTTCTGCATGGGAAACTGATAAGAAGCTATAGGACTGGTTGCTTAGGAAATCATATGTATATATACTTTTCCCACAAGGAGGTCTAACTTGAGACATTCACACGAGAATCGGAAAATTTGCTGGGTGTTCACTAAGAGTAATCTTAATTATTGAGGGAATTCTAAGAGCATATGCATGGGGGAACTCCTAGGAGCATAAAATATCTTCCCTCAAATCACATATAACCAGCTCTCAGAAGTATATTCACTACACATTTCTTTGCTTTATAATTCCATTGTTTAGCTTCCTCTCATCAGTATGATGCTAGATTAAGTCCTAACTGCTCATTTAAAAGAAGTGGGTAACATAGGTTGAGCAATGCATTAGAGTCTTTCATAGGTAGGAAAAACATTGGAAGCTTTCGTGATAGACAGGTAAGATAGATGCTAGATTAAGGGCAAGGCCGTTAGGCCTCCCTCCTCCCAACCACATACACCCACACACTAGAGTGGTTATCTCCTATATCTCTTGTGACAATCTCAATCTTGTTTGTGCTTTCGTAAGGCCTCAAAATTTAATCAAAACCTAATTAAATTTTTTTCGGGAAATAGTACATTTGCCTCAATGGTATCAAGGAGAAAGAGTATTTGATCTCAACATCTAATTATAATTTCGTCATAATTAATTTGTAAGCTTGACTCCAACCTTCTGATGTTCAATCTGAGGTATATCCCTTTGAAGTTCCATCTTAGCAGCCTCGACTATGGGAGCCTTTTTGAGCTTTGCATTTGGTCCTTCAGCAATAAGATGATCAATGACAACCTTCCTGGAAGGGAAAGAACCACAAATCAAAAATGAACAATATAAAATGGTGATCCTTTATAAAGAAAACATGGTAAAAGAAAAATATCAATGTTCTAAAACCAAAATAAATGAAGGCACGTGTAACCTGAATGGATCATATTGTGGATGATCTGGTGATGATTTCGGAACATAGACGCCATGAATATTAAATGCAAATTAACTAATGATGGCCTGAAGCTCATCAGGAAAAGAACCAATGATGTTTGCTGCAACAACTACCTCTTTGGCAAATCTCCTCGAACGGGCAGACTCGGAAACTGCCAAGTCCCTCAAACGCTGGCAAATTTGTTGAAAACTGGCATACATAGCACCAAGTAAAATTTCATTTATTGACAATCAAACTAAATTGCCACAAGAAAACCCTAACACTCTGAGGGTGAAGTTAGGCTTGCTAGATTAAAGGGCACATTAGCTTGAATAAATTTAATTAAATAAGTAAATTCAAACAAGTTTCTTTACCTTTGCATTGAGAATGTAAGTAATATAAAATAATAACAAAAAAATGCTTAAATATGGTATATTGGCATTTTGTTTGTTAAACCATGTCAATTGCACCAACCCAGCTAATGCAAAAAAGCAATCCCACTAGTGTCCCATGCTAAGTGCAATAGAGAACTAATTCATATATCCACCCGTCTTCCTCGTCTCTTCCACTTACTATACCATGTCTCAATTTTTTTAATAAGCCAGGGGCCAGAAAAGGCCATGGATGTCAAAGTCCCAGCAGCACTTGTTGCTTGCGAAAAAAATGTCAAATACTAATCAAATCACATGCAATATAACTGTTTACCTAGTGCTCTAGGATACAAAACGTCAATGCAATAACAATAACTATTTTCAATAAAAAAATATGACCACATATAACTACTATGTGAAATTAAGGACTTGATGTAATGAGGTGATCTCACCTGCAAACCTTGATGCTTTTGAAAAGTTTCTGAAGGGCCTTCATTAAAGCTTCTCGAGTCTCTTTAGGCATTGGCATCCTTGAGAATGCCCCATTTGGAGTTTTCAGAGATACTTTACTGGAAATCATTGACGTGGCCGGATTGTTTATGATATTAGACTTTGAAGAAGTCTTTGTAGCAGGTCCATTTCTTCCTCCAAAAAGAAGATCATTTATCTTCTTTTCCAAGGATTCCCATTCTTCCTCTTGTTGCTTTGCAACCATAGGATTGAGTTTTATGAATCTCCGATCAGGAAGCTCTCTGAGTTTCCAATCACTAAAGGAGGTTCTCTCAACAGTCAATACATTGAGGACATCTTTCATTGCTTTAGCAAGTTGAGGACGTTGAGGTATTTGTGAGTTGTTAACTAGTGGGTTCTTGCTAAACAAAAGAAGAACATAGTCCCTGGCTAAAACTTCAATTCCTGAATCTGTTCCGTATACCAGTGAACTTTTTGGAACCCACAATCCATAGACTAATCGAGCATATTCCTGCAGGACTTCCAAAACTTCTTCACCAGACTCACCTAGAGCTAGGTGCTTTAGAGCATCAAATCGATTAATAGGAGAACCCTGTTCCATCAACTTCATACATCAATCGCAAGAAAAATTAGAAATTGCTGTTTAATCCATGTTATACATGTAAGGAATGACTAAAAGGATATCCTTGAATACAGCTTTGAGATCAAAGCAAGTAGCAACAGACCTTAAGAAGCCAAGTTTCGCACCGTTCTTTTAGTGGCAAAGACATCAAAAGCCTGAAAAAACATCACATTACAAACTGAAGATCTATAACTCATATACAGGTGTAAAGACAATTGCAAGTATCGTGCAATGTTTTCCTATGGAAAAGAATCGAGTTCAAATGACACGTATCTGGACCTGAATCCATTTTTTATCAGGTAAGATGAAAACATGGATCAAAACAAAAGAGTTTGAATTCAAAAAAGTTGGGTGGGCTTTTCATCATAGATTGGTTACGTAGAAAGACGAAAATAGATTCGTATTCACATACATGAGAATTATATAAGAAGAAGAATAATCTTTGATTCTTTTTTGAAAAAGAAGAACTGGCTTTCTTTGGAGTAATAAGACTTTTCCAATTACAATACTCGTGAAGAAAGAATCGTAATAAATGCAAAGAAGAGGCATCTTTTACCCAATATATTAATGACGAGGAAGGCATTTTTGTTATGCTACTAATACTTGTACTTGCTCTGCTATTCTGCCCAAGCCTGGCTGAGGAAGAGTTACGGGGCGTAAAACAAAAAAATACGTGGATGGGCCGGGGGGATTGTATGTGAGATTTTTTTTGGAATTGTATATTCAATGATTCACTAATTCTAATTAGAATATATTCTAAAATATAATTCGAATCAAATATCTAGAAAAAGGATATAAGCGGGTAGCGGGAATTGAACCCGCATCGTTAGCTTGGAAGGCTAGGGGTTATAGTCGACGTCGATTCAGCATTTTGAACGTCTCTAATTCAAAACCGAATGAAAACTCTATTCATGAGAAACCGAATATAAAGTCACCTCAAGTACCCAGAGAACTTTCCAACTTAATTCTCGTCCACACATTCACAAACAGGTTTACTTCGGAATGCTTGTGAATAGTAATATATCAATTAAAGGAAAGCAAACTTTAAACATTCGAATGTAGCAAAGAAATTACTAGAAACAAGATGAAGAACAACATATCGAAATTTCTGGTGTATCTGAAACAATTCAAAAGATGTCTTTTTATTGAAAATGGTCTCATTAGTGTACAAACAGTATTCATCACCGTCAGATAAATTCTGTCAAACAGGTAGCGAGATACCTTCTTGTAGGAACTTTAGATCTGAAATTCTTATTAGAGGTGCCCGGCCACAATCTATTCAGATAATCACGCCTTCAAATTGGAATAAAATAAAACAAATTAATTAATAACAACACATAGATTCCAATACAGAAAATTCAAAGGAGTTTCCGTAATCTTTGTAGAAAATTGATGAAAATAGAAGGTATCAGCATCTTAATGCATGCGAGCTCATAGAAAAATTAATAGGCGAGACTTCTTATGTTGCCATCTTTTGTAGATATCTATCTGCAATGTCACTCCTTGCGTTATGGTACTTGAGAGGAACCCAATCCTACAAAGAAAGAGAAAACAGTGGGAAAAAAATTAATATTTAAAATCCATAGTTAAGTCAAACTAGTAGGAATGAAAGGCATCGTGCTCCATTTCATAGATCTTTGCCCCAAGCCTGTTGCTTTATGGGTAAAAAAAAATTGAAGCCAGAAATAGCACAATAAAATCATTTGATCCATGTAATTTAAAATTTTGGCGATTGATGAAAAATTTGCAACAATTGAAGGCTCTATTACATCCCCCTAAAGCACACAAATGGCCACAAGATTCTAACAGCGTGATAACAAAAAAATTGAGTACAATTAAATTCACAATATTCATTTAATGTTATTACATCCTCCTAAAGCACACAAATAGCCACAAGAAAGAGTCAGTTTAACCCAATTGAGAAAGTCAAGAAAGACACTAAACCCCAACTTTAGATAGCCACTCTGGACTAGCGTTCCACGGGCCAAAAAGTCCACTAATTGAATGGCTCTATCATTCTGAATATAACTCTCTCATCTCACTAATTGCCTATTTGTTTCACTTTTAGGGATGGCAAAAAAACCTGACAAACCCGATACCAGCGGGGATCCGTCCCAAACGGGGAGTGGAAAACCCGCTTAAACGGGTAACGGGACGAGGACGGGTAACGGGGTCCCCGCCCCGTTAAAGAAAAAAAAAATTTTTTTTTTTAGAATTCAATACTTTAAATGAAAATTTTCATTAATTCTAATAGAAAATAGCAACTAAAATTATTTATCTAAATATAATGAATATGGATAATAAAAATAAATTATGAAAAACTAAAAAAAAAAAGAAAAAAATTTAAACGGGGAAATAACCCACCCCCGCCCCGCCCCGACCCCGCCCCGCCTTAAACGGGGAACGGGGCGGGGATGGGGATTGATTTTTTTAACGGGGCGGGGGAAGGGGGGGCATCCCCGCCCCCGCCCTCGCCCTGCCCCGTTGCCATCGCTATTCACTTTGTATGGTGGGCCTGTTAATTTCAAAAAAGGGGGAGTAGTAGTTTTTTATTTTGACGTGTGGTGATAATGGAACATGAACGCTAATTGCAGTATGTAGGGAGCTTGATTTGTGTGAAGTGTTACAACTTCTTAGTTTGCATGTGTATTACTTCATATTGATATTGTGTTACTGCATATCTTTTAGTTTTTGCTTAGCCTACATACTACTGATACATGGGTTAGTTTCATGAAGTTAGGGGGAGTTGTGTGTTATTTGAGAGAACTAATTGAGGGGGAATAGTTCGTATATTTTATTTTGCAAACACTACATACCATCACAAAAGTGAAATTAAAATTTCAAAAAATATTTTTGAAATTAAGCTAAGTCAAAGGGGGAAATTGTAAGAAAAATATATTTATATTTTTACTTATTATATATTTATTGACTTACTTAAATTATAATAATTTTTAAATGTCAAAACATGTACCAAAAACGTGTACAATTGGTTTCAATCCAAACACGCAAGTCAGTCAATCATAACTGACTTCGGGTAAGCTAGTCAATCCTAACTGACTGTGTGCTACATGTAAACATATTTATTAGCTGCGGATTTTAGGGTTTCCATGCCCTAAATGAGATGTAATATGTACCTTCCATGTAGCAGCATATAGAGAAATATATATTTACCATCTTCGATTGGTTTGATTGATCAAATAATTAAAAGAAGGAAATATTGTTTTAACAAATCAGGATTTTCCTTAATTTAATTATTGACCGTATCAAAAATCTTCTACATTATATATTTACCATTTTGGACTTATTTGATTGATTAAATAATTAAAAGAAGAAAATATTATTTTAACAAATTAAAATTTTCCTTAATTTAATTATTGACTATATCAAACATATTCTATATTATTTTTATTGTGCAAAACTTTTATATCTTAAAGATGACACGTTCGTGTTTTGGAGGAATCTCTACATAAGTAGAGAAAACGATTAAGAGACATGCTAATGCTTTGAGAAAAATCTGTATATATTCGACGAACCCGTAGGAGCAAATTCTAAAGTCTTCTGACCATCTCCAATGAGTTTTAGCAGTAATTGAAGATAACACATATAAGCGTACATAATATAATCGTACCCAAAGATCGAGCTACTGGCCTGAGTTAAAATTGGTGAATTTTAATCTAAATAGTGGTTGTGGGCGAATACATTAGTAAAGTGACGATAAAGTCAATATCATAGGGTTTGATTCCACCGTCCTAACAAGTCAAAAAGAGAAGAAGAAAAAAAAACAAAGGAATTGTTCTTCATTTGTTTTTGATTGTGTTTGTTAATTTTGCGAAATTACAAAATCGAAACAATTATATTTTTTATTCTTTAGTAGTGAATTATTTTACTAGTGGCATGAGGCTCGTCGATGTTTCCTTTAGAGGTTTATCACGTTATATTTGGTGTTTATTTTTATTTAATCTCGCAATAGATTATATTTTGTAGAACACAAATCCGTTAAGTTGTTCCAACTAGAATTGTATATAATATTGTCTGTAGGAAGTTCTGACTGAATAGAGAGTATTCTGGCTAAAACGAATAATTGAAATAAATTGTTTGATTAATTAGATTTTAGTATTTACACACTGGTCCATCATATGCCACGCGTCTCTATAAAATTATGTCATTGTTTGGTGGGGATTAAAAGTATATTTTTAGCATATTATGATAAAAGTTAATGAAAAATGTGGCTGAAAATGTGGGTCTCATATAATATGTAGTTAAAATTAATTATTAACATTGTCTTAAATTAAAATTTAAATTTAAATTCATACAAATAGGGGCTATTAGTTGTAATAAAGCGTATATTACCACATTTAGGAATTAAATTCATAATGTCTATATGGGACTTCAGTTTAACATGAGCATATTGACTGAACTCGATTATCTACTTAAATTCTACACGCTATTGATAGTCTTAATGCCAAATCAAATTAATACATTCATATCGTAACATGTGAAAGTGAATGTAACATTAGTCATGATGAGATAAAAGATGACGTTATTATAACACGCCATTAATAGAGGCATCAATCTTGCCCAATTTCAAGAAACGAGATAGCACGAATTGATTGGTGGTGGTGTCCAAAACTTAGTAGGATTTTAATGTGTGCTCAACATTGACCTAAAGAGTAGGAAGAGATTCAAAATTGGGAATAGTATGATCTTATGATAAAGCTACATGATGAATTCGGAACTATGTTAAGCAAACGCATTCCAAGTCGATGCAAACAATGATCATTTCTTGAAAAATTACATGCCGAGATTGTGGATTTATGTCCATTTATTAAACCACTCTAATCTTAATTATTACTTAGGTTAGGAAATAGTAGCGGTGTTCGCACGTAGTAAAGTCACGTGTGATATCTTGTCAGTATATTAAATTATATTATAGCTAGTAACATGCAGTGCTCTAAAATGTATGCATATGCTCTATGCGTTTTTGAAACGCCTCGCGTATGGGGTATGCGTATGATAATGTGGTCAACTCGTTTCATCGACTGTATATGAACAATTATACGTCAAAATGCACACGCATTTGTGTAAAAAATTGTGTCAAAATTAACCTAACAAAGCCTAGCCCCTTTTTAAGGCTTAAAAAAAAAATTTCAAACTAGAACCAAATCACCCAAGCCCGTGAATTATATATAGCAATCTGAAGGGTTTTAATGTTTAGAAAAATGAAAAAATCAAAGCAAATCTTTCGTAAAGTTGACACAGAGCCCAAGCCTCCTTTTTCTTCAGTCTCACTCTAATTTTACTAGTAAGTGATGCTAGTAATGCACAATTTGGATTATTGATGGTTGTGATAATGAGGAAAGGGGTTAATAATGATATCTTACAATTTACAAGAGGTAAATAGAAATTTTCGAGTTGAAATAGGGGAGATCGATGGAGATGATTTTGTATCAGATAACACGGAATATGACTTGGATGAAAAATGAGGAGATTGAATTGAAATCCGATAAAAGAGTCGAACAACATTTATAATTTTTTAAGCAGGTGTTTGTGTCTAATTGAATTTATTATCAAGTAATTGTAGTATTTATGATTTTAAATAATATGTTTTTTGTTGAAATTTTGAAGAATAGTATAAATTTCAAATTATTGTAGTATTTATAATTTTGAGCAATATATTTTTGTTGAAAACTTGAAAAATATGTATAAGGTTCAAATAATTATAGTATTTATGATTTTGAGCAATATAATTTATTTATTTTTGAAATTTTGAAGAATGTGTATGAACTTGAAAAATATGCTTTTAATGCCTAATGCTTGATCAAAACGTACTGTCATGCATTACGCGTTTTAGAACATTGACAACTTGTGAGCATGTCCTGATAAGAACAAAGTGCTACGAGATGTTTATTCTTCAATGATGTTTAAGATGAATTTCTTTCATCAAATTTCATTAACGCGTGATAATAAATAATGATTTACGAAAGGTGACAAGTTCAGACCTATAGCCGTCCCCCCGATATGTTGGGTCGGTTGGCTTGTTTAGTACCCATCTAAAATAGACGTGTTGTGTTGTATTATGCATAACTTTGTCTTCTTTACAACTCTTTTGATTGTGTTATTATTGACCGTGAATTATTTAAATTCAGACAATTGAGAATGACATGTTTGAAATTTTTGCACCACGTTTCATTATTCCAAAAGGGGGACGCCAAAACAAATATACACAGACAAAAGAAAATAAAAAAAATGGAGAAGAAAAATTGGTAGAATAGCCATAGAGAATGTCACAGCTTTTGGGCTTGTTGAATCTGCAAAGGCTAAAGCTACTTTATTTGGATGACAAGTCAATTTTAGGATTAGGACATAACAAAGAAACATTAAAACAAAGGCAACCTGTACTAGGGGAATGGGCTGTTTTGAAAAGGACTATTCTTGTTGAGTTTCTATTTGTTTTCACTATTGCTTAATGCATTTGAATTGAGAGGGGAAATTACATTGCATTATCGAAGTAAGAATTTTGGCGATTTTTTCACTCGTCGCATGCACGGGTTCCATCGTTCCCATTGCTTCATACTTAATGATTAGGTCCAAATTCTACAATGGAGCTCATAATCCAATTTGTTCCTCCTTTATGAGGAGGTACCCATTCTCCCGAATTTACAGGACTATTTTGTCGAATTTTTTAGAAAGAGTTGTCGTCATCGTTGAGTTTGGAACCCTGAATAGACTGTCTGTGATAAGCCGAAGGAAGGTGAGGATGACGTCAAGTCATCATGCCCCTTATGCCCAAATGTTTAGCATATTGAATTGGATATTACAAATATAACTAAAAGAAGAAGAAATAATATCGTGTTTTGTGTCTTGTAAAGTGTTACTTATGGTAGGGACAAATTTTAAGTTATTTAGTAGTGTAGTCTACTTTACATGCTATATAAGTTTTTTGTTCACATAAATTTGTATATGGAGAGCTAAGCCCCCGTCTGACTACATTAAAATTATAATACATTTTTCTCTTTCTATTCAACAACACATTTTCCAATAAAATAATATTATACATAAATAAAAAAAATTTCCTTCGTTTTTAATCACTCATTCTAAAAAAAAAACATTATTTCAAAAATTATAATACCAAATAATGAGGGTCAAACGGAGGCTGGAAGTGCACGAGTCAATAATTACTAAGACGTAGGATTCATGAGGTCATGTTCACGATCAGACTCTTTACCTATATAGTATCGTGCTGTTTTGATATTATTAGCCACAATATTGAGTTTTTTTTTTCCCCCTTCAATGCCTCGCTTTCAATTCACGGAAGAAATAAAATAATATTAAAAATATTATTATTCAAGTCTCGACTTTGTCTGTTGTTTAACAAATCACATCATTAAATTAAATTATCAGTCGAAAGAAGATGGAGAGACAAGTAACGCCTCCTACTTTGCATGGTACCTTAAAACATCATCACATAACATGCATTCTTGATTTACCTTCATTGAAATAAGAAAAAACTGAAAATTCTTGCATTGAGAAAATGAAAATCATATAGCCATAATGGAAAACTGAGGTCAACAATTTTCGAAGAAAACGAAGGTTCACACGTACAAAAAAAA
The DNA here is from genome assembly GCA_035079005.1 of Fraxinus americana. Lineage (NCBI taxonomy): Eukaryota > Viridiplantae > Streptophyta > Magnoliopsida > Lamiales > Oleaceae > Fraxinus > Fraxinus americana. The sequence continues at coordinate 30,911,591 of CM068717.1, read as the reverse complement.
AAAAAAAAAAATCACATTCATTACCCTTAAAGAAATATTTAATGATATCGTTTTTCTTCATCAATGTTGAATAAAAAGTAATTAATTATTTGAATAATCACCGTTGAAATTCTAAACGATCAATATAAACCGATTAGGAACATTATTGATTACATTATTTACATTTATTTGTAACAGATTATGAAATTTATGCCCATTATATAAAATAGAAATGCTTCGAATGTTAACATTATATATATAGTATTAAAATAATATTATCAATAATTGAAACTTGGGCTATGTTTGATTCTCATTTTTCTTAAAATACATTTTTCCCGCTCTTCTTTTCAACAACACATTCTTCGTTAAAGTAATATTACACGCAAATAAAAAAAATTCCTTTTTTTTTAACAACACATTCTCCATCAATTTACTATTCAAAAATACATTTTTTTTTTCAAAAATAAGGTTGATGTAGTTTTATTATAGTTGTAAAATATAATATATTAAACGTTGTATTAATATAATGGTAGATCATTACAATATAATATAATAGATATTATAGTTTTAATATAATTATATATGTAGACGAGTTTCAATTCTAAGTGTTTAAACTGAATTTGATTATTATCAAATTCAAAGTATTCCAATACGGAAAATGAACTATATATATATATATTTAAAAAGAGACTACAAGAAGTTAAGTTGTAAATAATCTATCATTAATGTCACATTTAATATGTTATAATATTATTTTATATGTATGTATATTATATTATATTATTTCTATATGTGAGCTTCACTTAAAATCGACACTCATCTACTTATATATATATATATATATATATATATATATATATATATATATATATATATATATATATATTTGATGAAATAATTATTGAAATACAACTGATAATACATTGAAAATAAATAATTGCTAATTACATTACACCTAATAATTAGGGGTAACTTAACCTTTCCATATTTGTATCCACCCCACTAAATACAAGTTTCACACTTCAATTACACATTTCCCACTGAAACCAACTCTGTAAGTATTAATAAAAAATAATATTATGTGTTCTTGAAAAAAATATAAGCATAAAACACATGTGGTAATCCAATTATTTATTACATATAATATATTTTTAATTATTCATCCTCAAGGTGCGATTTTTTTATTTTGTAATTCCATTTCATATTCGTTTTCTATCTTTTATGTGAAATCTAAAAATCAAGATTCCAAATTCTCAATACGTACAATTTAAGTTTATATTCTTTTTTCTTATCTACTTGTCGAAGAAAATTCTTTTTTCTTTCTGTATTTGAATTATCATGACTCAAAATTATTACCGTTATCCAAATTTTATATTTTTATTCATATTAAGTCAAAACTCTTTTCACGATTGTTTCTTTCGGTTATGTAAAAATTGTTTGCGTCTATCAAATGATCATTTTTCAATGAATTTTATTTTTTGATACATAGTTTGATTATTCGTTTAGGTTTGGATTTATATTCTCTACTTTGGTGCTTTTTTGTGTCTTTACTTAAAATATTATGTGTTTCAATGATTTGTAATTTTGTATAGATGTGAATATTTTTATATAGGTTACATATTTGTAGATTATGTGAACTACAAATAAAAATAAAATAAAATTTGTGGGACGTAGAAAAAAATATTGTCTACAAAGAAGTGTTATTGTAATCAAAATATTACATTTCGATTTATTCAAAACTTTCACATTATATACATAATTCCATTAAAAACTTTATTCATATATAAAAAAATTATTCTGAAAAAATTTAATGTTTCCTTTAATAATATTAATTAGCTCAACTACTTTTCAAAAAAATATTAATATTTCAAAAATATTACGCATGTCATTCATTTGATACATGAGACGTGCAAATCATGTGCTTACTACTAGTATATTTAAAAATAATCCTCGATGTTGTGTGAGGGTGTGGACACTCATATGTACCAAATTTTATGTACATGTAGCATATGCCTATAATTAATGGTGACACTACTCTAGATGCATCCAACTCAAGCTTTATAATTTAACTTCTTCTTTGCTTGAGGCTGCCGCGTCAATGATTCGAATCCTAAAATATGGATTTGACCATTGGGTAAGTGCAAGTGTACAAGCAGCCTTCTACCCTGTACCCTTGGAGGTATAACCTGCGATTTACTTCATTCACCAAGGCTCAAGACATGGCAGGTGGGGGCTGCTAAGAATGTGGTTCATCCTTTTTTATAATTTAACTTCTTTTATTTAAATACTAGTTAACCTACTTATTAAACACCATAATATATTTTCTAACTCACGATAATGCTAATGTTTTAAAAACGCATTCACCTAAAAGAAAAATGATCGATGACCAAATGATTGACATGGAGGCAAATCGAATTGAGCCACTGGTAAAAAAAAATCAGATATTTTATTCCTTTTCAAAAAAAAAAAAAATAAATATTATTTTATATTGTAATTAATCTATCATTATATTAATGCAACCTTTAATATATTATATAATTATAATAAAATTACATCTATATATGCGAGCTTCGATTTTAAACAGCAAACTTAATTAAATAATGTAATTTAAGCAATTAAACTTAATTTGATTGATGTAAAATCTTGAGTACTCCAATATAAAATAATGAGCATTACACTTAAAATGAATATTAAATAAAGTTAAATTATATTAAATGGCGCTATATTAAATATATAAGTGACCAGATAAATTTCATTCTTATAAAATTGCATAAATCTTATAGTGAATAAATGATTTTTCCTACTTAAAAAAAAAAAAAGTCAAATATTCTCTTGGCAAAATCTTCAATACTTCATCACAGATAGCTTAGAGGGTGTTTGGTGGGGATTAAAATTATATTTTTAGTGGATTGTGATAGAAAATTTTGAAATGTGTGGATGAAAAAATATGGGATCCATAAAAGATGTGGTTAATATTGATTGTTTGACTTTGACTTACATTAAAATCTTATTTTAATTCGATCCAAATATGCCCTTAATCTCAATGTCTAATCAGTGGACCACACAAAAGGAGCAGGCCATTTTGATTTATGGTTAATTCCAAATTAAGTTGGTAAATAATTAGGATTATGGCAAAATTAACTAAGAAAAAGACAACCACCCATATGCAAACTTCAACGTGTCAAAATTCAAGTGGCCAATAAGTTTCAGTGAATTAATAATTTAGTTTGACTTTTTAGACCCCTTAATAAACACATTCTTGACACTTGATTAACGTTTTAACCCTATCATTTGTCCAATACAACGTATGCGATGACAATAAACCAATTTATTGTCCATTTAATTTATTTAAAATAACAAATTAAGCAATAAGAGTTATTTTTTATGATCGAGGTGATAAGACATGTTGAAGAGAAAAATCTAAATATGTAAATAAATTTATTATCTACCGTCAATTCTAAATTAATCAGATTCGTTTAGTTTATATTAAATTTGGATTACAATTTAAGTCATAGTTAGCAATTACTTTTCATTACACATTTTATCAGACTCACAACTTTTCAACCACACAATTCGTCAACTTTTATCAAAATTTATTAAAAAAATTATTTTTTAGCTGCAGTGCTGCACCAAACAGGGGCTAAATCTTTCACAATTGTCCCAATTAAATCTCATTTTATTGGTAAATAAATTCAAACTATATTTTTTATTACATGCATTACATTTTAATTGCAACGAAGGCTCCTAATTTTTGTTATTTTACATTCATATTTCCAACATTTTTCGACTCATCCTTGTTAACCTTCTAGCACTTCTTCTTGTTGTTGATGACTATTTTTGTCCAAAAAATTTCGTAACTTGTATCGAAATAAATATTTTGTCAAACTTTTTATTTATTGTTTTGATTGCTTATTAAAAAATACGAGAAGAAATAAGTCTTTACGCTTTTGTACAATTTTTTTAAACGACAATCGTCATCAGAGGTACGACGTTCAAATTGGTAGAAGGTTAAGAAGTGATAGAAGTTAGAACATAAGTGAATGAATTAGCATCAAACAAAATGTGGTGTGATCACTTCTATCATTCAAGCTTCATTTTCATGACTTCCTGTCATACCAAAATTAAACCAAATAAAAAAAAAAAAAATCTTGTAGCACTTATTCTTAAGACTTATCTACTCATATTTCAAGTTAGATATTCTAATTTCTTTAGTAAAATCCTCAATTTAGTGTCCAATTAATAAATTGGTTCCCAATCTTTATAAAAGAGCAAGTTAGCTCTAAATCATTAGTTGTAGGTGCACAATCTTTTTTTTTTTTAAATAAAAAAGTTCAATTCTCTTTTAAATCATTACATCTCCCTTAGAAACACATCCCTTCCAGATTTCTAAGCATCAATTAAGCTGAGAAGCAAAATCTAGTACTATAAAGTTAGACGCATACATGTCGCGTGATAATTTTAAAAACTATCTCGTGTAACTATTTCGGTAGCTAAAGACCAACTTGATTAATATTAAAGGTTGGAGACGAACTTACTCATTGTTAAAGGTCAGGGATACGAGTCAACGATAAGTTGTCCATTTTCATCTTGTAACTAAAGGGTTGTTTGACAAAGTTTTTGATAAACATTTTAACATATTTTAATAAAATTGATTAATATGTGATTGAAAAGTAGGTAAAAGTTGAGTGTCTCATGAAATGCGTAGTTAAATCTTAAATTTGACAAATTAAATGTTAAACGAGCACTAAACGAAGATGTCTACTGTTGTGTGGATAAACGTAGAATTGTAATCCTTCACAGTTTTTTTAATAAGATAAGAAAGAATACTCACGAACTAAAGGGTTCAATAGTTATTTATCGTTTTCTTATTTGACTAGAATCCCCAAGATTAGCGGTCCTATCCCTAAGTATTTGATACTCCCTTTGTTAAGGACTCAAGTGTCAATAGTTAGAGTGCAATTGCAACTCGGACAACATGTTAAGGACCAATAGTGCAATTTCCCCAATTTCTTTTGATTCTCCCAAGTAGGAAGTGAAGTGTGAAGAAGATCCAAACACAGAAGACTTTTTGCATACACAGCAAAGCTCACAGTAGACTTTTTTCTCCCTCTCTCTGTTCCCTAAATTGTATGGTTCTCTCTCTAGTTTCCGAAGCCGCCGACTCGAGAAACATCAACTCTCCGGCGTTTTTGGCTGCCTATAATTGATTATATTCAGTTACCCTTCCTCAGATTCAGGCTTTTGTATCATTTTTTTGCATCAAATGTAGCATTTGGACATTAAAGTAGCTATACATTTTTTTTGATAAGATACAGAGCCATGCCCAGAAAATCACTTATGATTTTTCAAGAATTTTTCTTTTAATCCAAAACCCATTTCATTATATTTAGAAATTTTCACTTTTTTTCTTCGACCACTGGTTTGGGATCAGTTGATTTTGCATAATTTTTCTCGAGTATAAATGCCCACCAGATATTTGTCTATTTGATTGACTCAGAAATGCCTGCTGATTTAGATAATTCTTCTACTATTAATGACTACACAGCTTCTGGAGATTCCTCCTCAGGTAATCAAATAACTCCTTCTAAACCAAGTGTGAAGAAAAAGCGAAATCTCCCCGGGATGCCAGGTATTAAAATATGAATTATTAGCTCATTTTTTGGTAGTATTTCAAGAAAATTATGCAATTTTGATTTTGGGTTTTTAAATTTTTTAATAGATCCTGATGCGGAGGTGATTGCTTTATCTCCGAAGACTTTATTGGCAACAAATCGATTTGTTTGTGAAATTTGCAATAAAGGGTTTCAGAGAGACCAGAATTTGCAGCTTCACAGGAGGGGTCACAATTTACCTTGGAAGCTGAAGCAGAGGTCGGGTAAGGAACCAAAGAAAAGAGTCTATGTATGCCCTGAGCTGAGTTGCGTTCACCACGACCCTTCACGGGCGTTGGGCGATTTGACGGGGATCAAAAAACATTTCTGCAGAAAACATGGAGAGAAGAAGTGGAAATGTGACAAGTGCTCAAAGAAATACGCGGTTCAATCGGATTGGAAGGCCCATTCGAAGATTTGTGGAACTAAAGAGTATAAATGTGATTGTGGGACTTTGTTTTCGAGGTTCAAGACTCGATCCTTATAGCAGTTTTTGTTCCCTTTTTGCTTTTGATGAATTGATTTTAGATGTTTGGAGTAAATTTTTATTTGATTTTTATGCAGGAGGGACAGTTTTATCACTCATAGGGCCTTCTGTGATGCATTGGCAGAGGAGAGTGCAAAAACGCAAACAGCAATTGCACCTCCTTGTGCTGACGAGGAACCGAATATTCAAGCTGTTGAATCATCACCGTCATTGCCACCACCCGCTGTGGCACCACAGGCTCTAGCTCCACCTATTCCTCCTTCCACTGGTGTAGTATCCTCTGTTTTGCCTGTTCAGAATCCAGGTATTTTGACTGAAAATTGGATATTTGCAGTTTCAGATTTGGAGTTTGTCCCTATGTATTATTTTCACAAACCAACAAAATATATTGTTGTTTATCCGTGTTTGATCTTGGAGTTTATTTGTATTTTATCTGTTACTGGTATTTGTTGTTATCTGCTAACAACGTTAGACTAAAAAAACTAATAATTATTTGAAAGTGCAAAAACTAGAAAGAAGTTGAATGGAGAAAAAGAAATCACGTGAGAGAATTAAGAACTAAGATTCATCTAAGCGAACTTTTTGGTACAGTAGAAGCAATGGGATCCAAAAGCTAAAAAATAGATCATAGTGGACTTGAAAAAGGAAACTATAATTGATTCTCTTTTTGCTTCATTTAAATTTCTTTAAAAAGAAAAGCTCAACTTTTCTCGCTGCTTTAGTTCTTTCAATGAGTAATTCTTTTCTGCTTCTTTTCCTCTTGATGTTATAATATCTACAGAGTTGGTCGAGAGCAGCAATCCCAGTCCCGCTACCACACAGATTCTAGAGGAGAGCCCAACCCCGATCTCGACAGTAACCAGCCTAACCACAAGCTTTGGCAGCGTTAGCAGTTCTAGCAGCAGTGGAAGTACAAGTAGTAATGTGTTTGCCAGCTTATTTGCTTCATCCACAGCCTCAGGAAGTTTGCAGTCTCAAACAACTGGATTCACCAACTTATTTCAAGTCATGGCTCGCCCTGAGCAGACAGCCGATGTTGCACCATCTTCGTCATCAGAACCTGTGTCCCTCTGCCTTGCGACGAATCAACGGTCGTCAATTTTTGGAACAGTAGGGCAAGAGCGCAGGCAGTATGCTCCAGCACTACAACCTGCTGCCATGTCTGCAACAGCATTGCTACAAAAGGCTGCACAGATGGGTGCAGCTGCGTCAAATGCATCGTTGTTGAGGGGGCTTGGAATTGTATCATCTTCCTCACCTTCTAGTGGTCTGCAGGAATGGAGCGGGCAACAAATTGAGCCGGAGGGTGCACCATTGGCTGCTGGTCTTGGATTAGGATTGACCTGTGATGAGGGGTCTAGTTTGAAGGAATTGATGTTGGGGACTCCATCTGTTTTTGGCCCTAAACACACCACCCTTGACCTCCTTGGATTAGGAATGGCCGCTAGTGGCGGCCCAACTGGTGGGCTATCGGCTTTAATGACGTCCATCAATAATGGCCTAGATGTTGCCACGGCATTTGGTGGCGGAGAATTTGGTGGCAAAGACAGAGAATAGGGCAACTGGACTCTCGACCGAATCATCCACTTTTGTTTCACTCGAGTTTCATCTCTGTCAAGTTTACGACCAATTGCTATGCATGGACTTGAGATTTTCGACTCAATTATTATGGATAGCAACATTTGGTATACCATGCTATTAGTGTATAGAAATGTACTTATCAATGGAGTCAAGAGGAGTGGTTGAGCCTCTTCAATGCTGTCTGCCATCTTTTACCAGTAAGGGCAACTGGACTCTGTGTAATGTACAAGTACTTATTCTTGTTCTACTCATAATTATTATATGAAATACCTGATTAAGATACATAAATCCCTTGTAATGGCCAATGATCGATGTAATCAGCACCGACACTAATATATCGATTTGTTTCAAACTGATTAGGTATGGCAGTGCTCATCTCGTGCTAACGATTTGAACAATAAAAATAGAAGACTCGAGTCTACATGTCCTTTAGGTCCGACTTAGCTGTATATGTCACTGCATGTTTCAGTTTACATGCTATGGCACTGTGTTCTGAACTTGATTAAATGATGGATTTTGGATAGCGATAAACATAAAAGAAAGTAGTAAAACAATAAAAATAAAGAAAAATTGCAAAACAAGTCCCATAACGTTTCTCACATTTAAAATAATTAGATACATATTAACACAGAAAATTAGAAAAATTTGATCTTCCTCAACCGAGCTTACCCTCCATCCCTATCAACACATCCCACGCCCACCGCGGTCAAACACTACCCCTTAAATGCAATCACGGACACTGGTGGTTCTGTAATCCAGGGTATTGGTTTTTATCTAGATTTTTTTTAATAAGGTGGTGGTAGTGACGTCGTTGTCATGTGATTGCATTTGTAGATGTGATGTTTTGCTACGGGTGAATGGTGATGGGCGAATAGGATGTGAGGTGGGTGGGCGAGTGAGTTTGATTAGTGAAATTTTTTCAATTTTTTTTTTTTTTTTTGTGTTAATATGTATTTAATTATTTTAATTGTGATTTATCTGTACTTTTGAAAAATTATGGAACTTCATTTGCAATTTTTTTTTAGTGCATTCTTTTATATTTATTTGTTTAAATAGAAGTACATTCGTCATTTAATGAAAAAAAAATAAAAATGGAAGGAATTAAGAGTTCTATTACATAATTGAGAGGTAGGGATGAATTATACTAATTAAAGTTTGAGGATAGATTTATTACATTTTGCAAAGTACGAAAATAGAAAGTATAAATTTAAGTTTGTGAAGTAAGAAAATAATAAATACTCCACCGTTTGACAATAATTTTTACATTTTTTTTTAATTTCACAGTCTCCAAAAAATTATTATTCTAAAGCTCAATTTTCCCAAAAAAAAAAAAATTTAAAAAAGAGGTTTTTTAATTTTTTTTTTTTTTGGATAATTTCCTCGAACTGTAGCAGTTGGGCGGCAAATGATTAAAAATTGGCTGCATTAGTGATGAGACATCATATAGGTGGATTAAATGAATGTATATTAGGCATGCAATTGCTTGCTTGATTGTGCCTTTTGTTTGACCTCTTAAAGGAATATTTTATTTGCAATAAAATTAAATTATGAAAGTACTTAATTAGCAAAATTATAACAAAATTTGACTATTATGATTTAATTAAGAATCTCTTAAGAAATATAATATTTTCTCCCCTTAATTAGCAAATTATAACAAAAGTTGTTTTTTTTTTTTTTTGAAAAGTGTGTAATCGTTATTAATTTCTTACGATTTTTTTTTTTTCAAAGTATGTAAGCATCCATTGATAATTGGGTGATGCTACACATACATGATGTGATGGTCGTAACGATATCCACTCCCTCACATGGAAGGGAGGGGACCCACTTCGAATAAAATATAATATATTAGAAATGAGTTTCCTTTCATGTGAGAGGGTGTATATCATTATGTATACCGCATTATGTACAAGTAGCATATTCTTTGATAATTTTGTTTATGATTCAATTACTTTTTTACTTAAATAAAAACAATAAGGGTCCCTTTGATTGCAAAGTTAGAAAACGGGGTGGAAAGAAAATGAATTATAGGGAATTGAATTGCCTAAAAATTATTTTATTGAGAATTGTAATTAATTGTGTTTAATTAATATAATTTTCCACCTGAAAATGTTGAAAGTTTGGTATCTGTTTGACTTTATTTTTCATGAAAATTGTCCATTAAAATGATAATTTTTCTACTATCGGGTCTAAAATTTGTTCAAATTGCCAAAAAATTTAAAAAAATTACAATTTTTTTTTACTATACCGAATATAATTTCTTTAGCTTTATTTTGCATGAAAATTGTCAATGAAAGTGAAAATGTTTTTTACTATTATATCTAGAATATTTTCTAATTGCCAAAAAAAAAAAAAAAAAAAAACCATTTTCCCACCATTTTGGTGGGAAAATGATTTCAAGGAAAAACAAAAAAATGTGATTGTTTGAAGAAAAGTGGGAAAAACATTTGTCTAGAAAAAAAATCTATCAAACAAAGGAAATGTGCCATGGAGTTGGCTCTCTATCAAACACACCCTAATTGAAACGGAATTACATCTCAATACCATCAATCCAACTATCAATGAATTAATCGATTAATCAATCACAGTTCGACCAATACTTAAACATATCAAAGTAAGATGATTCGCTAATCTTCTCTCTTTTTTTAATTAAAAATTTTTTTTTTTTCGAATTGCTTTCTTCCAAATGAGATCCAACCCAGTGGGCTAGTTGGTCCGTTGGGCTTGGACATTGAAAAGACGAAGGGGAAAACAGATTATGGGCCTAAAAGTTAACAGGCCTAACTTGAATGAATAATGATTAAGCCCATAAGTCCAATCAGGGCCTGTTTTGCCCACTGAAGCTGAAAAATCAGGCCCAAATGTTTTTCTTTATTTTTTAGTTTTTCCCATTTTTTTAAATCTTGATATTTTCTGTTTTTATATTCATTTCATATAATATTTAAAAAATAAATTACTAGATAAATAACGATCTCTCTCTCTCTCTCCCCAAAATCCCTTTATTCATATAGGGTTAGATTTTGTTTATTTTTTGAATTGACATTTCATGACTTCAATTTTCACCACCTTTTCAATTCTTGAATTGTATTTCTTAATTTTTATTTATTTATTTAACTTCATCTGCCATGTATCCAAATAGCCTCATTTTTCGTGAATCGCCTATTAACTTTAATATAGACTATTTTGTTTAGTGTATGTTTGGGTGAGATTATTATTATTTAAAAAAAAAATGAATAGTTAAAAAGTAGGAAAAATTATGAATTCACGTACAAAATAATTTTTGAAAGAATATTAACTTATATTTCACGAATATTTGCCAAATTTTATTTTTTGCATAGAATACAAAATGAAAACAAATACCAAACACAAATTATGGCCACTAATAGTCATTTTTTTCAAGAAAATATTAAGAATCTTTAAGCGATCCCTAATTTTTCAAGCTTTTGCAATTGTGACTGATTCATCAAAAATAGAAGTTAAAATCTTGTAGGTATCAATTTCCGATCTTTAATCTTTCATCCTACTATTAGTGAAGGTAACGGGATATGATTGGGCCGACCCTATCCCATACGTGCTCTGCTTTGGGTTTTTTAATAGCTGAGGTGGGGTCGAGCCAATCTAGATAAAAAAATTCCTCATTATCCCATCCCATCCCATCCTTCTCGACTGACTTATTTAGCTTTTTGAATGCAATTTGGATTTAAAACACAAAAATAAAAAAAGAGCCATTTGATGACTAACTACTAATAAATAATAAATTAAGGTTCTGTTTTGATGTATAACAAAAGTAGGGGTGTAAATGTATCATTTTCTATGTTTATGTTCGAGGTACTTCAAATAGAATAAAAATTCACGATGCTCTATTTTAGTATCTGAAAAGACTTGCGATATTTTCTTTTGCAGAATTCTTTCAACTTTTGGTACACGTAGTCGACTATAAGTATCCGATAAAACCATCTTTTTCTTTATTAATTGAGAAAGGGAGAAAGATGGGCGTTAATGATATGCTTTAGCCTTTTTATTTTTCTAAAATTTTCTAGAGAAAGAGAGATGCCAACCGTGAAAAATGAAGGAATCAGCCATATATTATATGTTATTACAGTGTTCACAAAGTAGTGATTCAAAGGGTATTTCAAAAGCAAAATCAACATATCCAAGAATCATTAATCTTCGCATAACCAAAGGGACCAATACTCTAGTTTGCTTGTTCACATACTATAAGAGAATAGTAGTACTTTTGATGTCCGTTTACAAGAATTCAATAAATTGTCAGCTCCGTTAAGTACCGAGTACCAAATATGTAGTCGAAGCAAGTTTTGTGCAAAGTACTTTATAAAATTAGATGATATAATAAAGAACATTGCTACACTTACAGAATATGGTTCACATAATTCATTCAGGTGGGCTCCTTGGCAAAATCTGGTTGAAAGGTGGAAAAAAATAAAATTGAGCCATACAGATGTTGAAAAATCTGTGAAACAAAACTTGTACACTTAGCATTTTACTATAATAAATATGATTTTAACCTTTTTAATACAGTGTCCAATTATGATTGATCATTCTTGCGATTGTAAACTTCTAAAGGCTCGCATTTCGGAAATTGAAGCTCTTTAGAAACGTTTCGAAAGCTCCAAAAAAAAAAAAGTTCCATTTTTCTATTATTTATAAAATTCAAAAACTTTGATAGAAATTTATTTGAAGTCTCAAATGTATTTTGACCAAAACAATTGAAAGCTTAAATGAAGAAATGCACATTATTATATCATTTCTGCATTTCGTGTGGGGCTATATCCTATAAAATATAGATCAATATATAAATGATTGAGTTAGTCATTTTAATATAATATCAGAGCTCATTAAGTTTCAATTAGCAATTCAATTCGATTAAAACTCAAATGAGCATATGAATTTCAAAATTTGTCTGTTAAGACAAGTCATCATCTTCCAGAGGACATTTTAAGAGATAAATTTCACATCTAGAAGCCGAGTTAAGAAATGATTTATTTATTTATTATTATTTTTAGCAAATAGCTATATATTTTACGGTAGAAAAACTTACTAGGCTTATGTTGCCTTGGAACCCAGGACTACCCTTATCTACGCCCCTGCCCACATCGAATAAATATTAACAAATATATAAGGATTAGAGATATTACTCTTAACAAGATTGTTTTATTAATATTTCGTATCCTACCATAAAAAATAACGTTTCAAAGTATTTATATCGTATCGTGTTTGGTTTCTCCTTGTTCATGCAACTTGGGCTATGGCCATTCACCACCACACTCTTGCCTTTTCTTTGGCGAGTTGGCTAAGATGGTGTCACCTACCTTTTTTTTTTTTTTTTTTTTATGACTGATCATGTCAATAAGAATCTCAACACACAAACTTTTGTATGTTACAAGCTTCTTCTTTTCTCTCCTAGTGTGCCCCGTCTTTTTCAAACCTTAACTCCTAAGTAATGAATTTAGTGAATGTTTGGCTAAGTTCAAAATTTACTTTTAAGTAAATTTTAAAATAAATATAATGTTTTGAAACAAGCAAGTTACCCTCTCTTTTTTTTTTTAATGTATTACTCGAACTAGATATCCATTTTGCTAATGAAATGCAACTAGTTTATATTTTCCATGCGTCGCTTCATCAATCATTTAAAAAAAAAAAAACTGGAAATAATGTTGTCCGATATGTTTATCTGAAAAGTATTGAACTGTTACAAAGGGAGGAACTTCAGTTGAGATCCAGACACAATATCTTTTATAGATCATTTTTTTTTTTCAAATATGTATCACATCGAATGAACCTTCTTTATATCTTCTCATGTCATGTTAATTTAAATCATCTAAAACATGAATTTTCATTGTTGGTCCCCAAACTTTTGATTGAGTTGCAACTTGATCATGAAACTTTCGAAATAAGTTCGTACCACTCCTTAGTCCTTACAAATGGAGATCGTCTAACTCTGATGAATCCTTACACGGCTCTCAGATAACTAATTTCTTTGTGAGGGAAAATTAGGTAAAACACAAATAATCTTAATATAAAAATAAATAAAGAAAATAACAAACTTATTTTTCCTCGCCACCCACACCCACACCCACACCCACGCCCACTGTCGTTTCACCACCACCACCATCACTGCAGTCCCCACTCGTTGCAACCAATTCAAACCACCGACGTGCCTATGTGCACTAAAGTCTGGGCTCGATGGTGGGGTGATAGGAGATATTGGTTGGAGTTTATGGTCGTTCTTTTTTCTTTATTATTTTATTTTAATTGAGAAGAATATTCATTTAAAAAAAATAAATTTGACGAAAATTATCACTCAATCAAAATGTTTGAAGGCGAATAGGGTAATCTTTCATTATATTTTAATCAAACATCGTATCATTATATCAAAACAAAATATTAAGACTTTCGTGAGAATTAACTTTTTGAATTTATTTATAATATTTACTAGACCTAAAAGGTCATGATTAGAATTTAGAACAAAACTTTTAGGGTGCGTTTGATTGCAATGGTGGAAAATGTGTGAAAAGAAAATATTTTACAGGAAAAAAATTTACCTAGAAAATGTTTTGTAGGGAAAATGATTTCAAATGTATTTGATTGGTATAATTTTTCACCTGAAAATTTTTTAAAATTTTGGATCTTTTTGTTCACCTTTAACTTTATTTTACATGAAAATTGTTCATTAAAATAATTTTTTTTCACAATTGGTTATGAAATTTGTTACCATTATCAAAAAGTAAAAAAAAAAAAAAGTTTGCTCAAAAACTATTTTTTCACCATTTTTTTATTAAAGTTTAGTATTCGTTTGGCTTCGTTTTACATGACAATTATCCATTAAAGTTATTATTATTATTTTTTTTTTACAATTGGCTATAAAATTTATTACCATTGCACAAAAAAAAAAAAAAAAAAAAGAAAAAAAAGTGGCCAGACTTGGAATTCATTTTCCCACCAAAATGGTGGGAAAACATTTTCAGCCAAAAACTGGAAAATGGGCGCATGGAGGGGTGGGAGGGAAAACATTTTCCTTGGAGAATTTGTGTTGTCAAACAGCACAAAAGTGGGAAAATCCGTGGAAAAAAAACCCAATCAAACACGGCCTTAAAGTGCAATCTAGATTTTCACACATGTTTGCACTACACACTATAATCTGTTAAGTCCAAGTTATAATTGACAATTTTTAAATTTGTAATTGATAATTTCTTTAGTCAAAATCAAATCGTAGTTGAATTGTAATAGGAGTTTATCTAGTTGTAATTAAAGTCAAAATATGAGTTATTGAATCCTAATTAAAGTTAAAAGAGTTGGGGTTGGTAGTTTAATTCTTGAAAGAGTCCAAAATGTCTAAGAAGATCACATATGATCAAGGGAATGCAATTAGAAGTCTAAAGAGTGTCAAAGAGCTTACAAGTTATGCTCCAAATTCTCAATCGCAAATTACAATGCATTTTTTGCATAGCATACATTGGAATTTGGACAAAGCAATTTCTAGAAGTATTATATCCCATTGAGTTATATTTTCAATACATTTTGAATCACCTCAATCGGATATCGACAGAGAAAGTCATGATAAAAATACTGACGACTGCTCAGTTGCTGCTCACCTGTTGTTGGCTTGGTGTTCGAGCTACATGTCGATGTTCATAAATCTGTTTTGCTTCAAACACTTGGTTTTCAATCCCTTTTCACCCCCAAACACTTTTTCCTATATATATCCTATCATACGAACGTCCAAAAGTATGTTGAATCATATTTATTCCATAGAGATCATTCATTTGAAGATCCAAAACATTCATTGATTCCAAAATTCAACCACCACATATTACTTGATCTATAAATTCATCTAAATCATATTTTGTTGATCAAGTCATATTGTTTCATATAAAACCATAGATCAAAACACATAAGATCTTTTAATCAAACACAAAACCATTTAATCTAACAAGGATAAATCGATACAATGGGTTGAGAGTTGTTGTAGAAGCACAAATTCAGGAGGACTAAGGGAGATACCAGGAGTCGGGATCGATGTTAGGAGCACACATTCCTAGGAGGGCTAAGGTATAAACCAAGAGTTGAGATTTTTTTGTTTGAAGAAGTACACCTTCGGTATGATCAAGGGAAACTGCAGAAATTGATGTCAGGAGTTCCACGGGATAGACGAGTCTGGATCGTACTGTAAGTTTGCTTTGATTTATAGTTGATTATTGACTGACAAAGTGCCCAGAGCTTTTACCCAATTAAGTTTCTTTGTGATCATCTTTGGTTTACTTTACTACTTTAATTATTAATTGTAGTATTCAAATTTAGTATGAATTGACTTGTTAGTCATCTAGAAACAATTAAAAAGTGACTTATTACTTTTAATTATGTAATTCCGTACGTAGGTTTAAATAATTTAAAACTTTCAGGTGGTATCTGAGTTTAATAGCGATCATTGACCCAAAATTTTGTCTAGATGAGTCAATCAATTTTGATTCGAGATCTCAGTATGATATGAAAATTCGAGAGGCTTATGACCAATTGTTTGAGGGTGTCTTAAGTTTAAAAAGTGAATCGCCCTGCCTTCAAAAAATTGAATAATCTTGAATTAGAAAAGGAGAGTCTTGCAGCCAAATTTGAGGAATCCACTGGAAGTTTAAATGAGTTAAGAGT
The DNA here is from genome assembly GCA_035079005.1 of Fraxinus americana. Classification (NCBI taxonomy): domain Eukaryota; kingdom Viridiplantae; phylum Streptophyta; class Magnoliopsida; order Lamiales; family Oleaceae; genus Fraxinus; species Fraxinus americana. The sequence continues at coordinate 30,895,232 of CM068717.1, read as the reverse complement.
TGAGAAAGAGTCCTTAAATGTTAAAGTTAAATATCTTATGAGTGATCTGGAAAAATAAAATACCCAACTCCAATATTTTTCTAGCGGATCTGAGAAAATTGATAACATGAAAAGTTTGAATAAAACAGCTGGGGATAAAAGAGGTGTAGGCTTTAATGCAACAAATTCCTATGTTGTTTCTTTTTCAAAAAATAAGTTTGTACCTGTTTCAAAACCTAAGGCTCAAAACTTGAAACCTAGTGCTTTTCCTAGGTTCATCCCCACGTGTTACCATTGTGGTAAGGTAGGACATATAAGAGTGTTGCGAGCTCTTGAATAGGAATAAGACCAAGAATGCAAGTGTCCAAGAACCGAAATCATCTATACAATATAGATTTCCCCCGCCTAAGGTTCAAAATATGAAACCTTTGGCCATTCCTAAATTTACTCATACGTGTTACAATTGTCGTGAGTCTGGACGCATAAGACCTAGGTGCCACAAACTTTTGAAAAGAAATAGAAGTCAGAATATATCCAGCTGGGCTGACTTCCTTACTAATCAGGTTAGTTACTTGACCGAACTGATGACACAATTGACTCGAATTAATTTTGTTTCTCGAAAAGTGTGGGTGAAGAAGAGTGATCCGAGAGATTATGAATCTGATCACAGCACTCTTCATGTGGAGAACCGTTTATTCTTTGAGAAGATTCAACTTTAAGAGCATTTTTGTGCCTCATTGAATATGTAGTTAGGTGCATGTATCTACATTATTCATGACATCTACATATTCATGCATGTACTTTGAACATTTTCTTTGTTTGTTTTGCATTTTATTTATTATCTTGAAAAAAATTTGGAAAACAATTGAAAAAGGAAATTATTTTTTTAAAAATTTTTTCGACATTATTTTCCTATCAAGTACTATTTATGTTCATAATTGGTAAATTAAATTTTCATTAATTTATTTAAAACTTGTTTGGAGTACTTCGTATAAATTATTACATGTATCTTATGTACTACACACATTATACTCTTATGATTGAGTTTTGACCGTGTGTTTGAGATTTGGGATGCCTGTTATTTATGTGGTGAATTGACTTTAAATATGAAATGACTTTTAAATTAGTTGATCTAAACTCTTATATATTCCACTTAGAAGAAAGATTACTATTGAACTTCAAAGAGATTTTAAAAAAAAATATCGTGAGACAATCTTATACTTTTCTTTGTAGCCTATATGAATTGAGTAGTTAAGTCTGCAGGATATCTTAATACCTAATGCCCTATAAGTCATCTGACTTTGGAGTTATTGACCTAAAACTCGTATAGTAGTCATGTAGAAAGGTTAACGAAGAGTAGTCTGCACATAAGATTCGAAAACGAAAAGAGAAATATATGTATGTATGTATGTATGTATATATATATATATATATATATATATATATATATATATATTTTTTTTTTTTTTTTTTTTTTATGAGCTCTTTAATTTATAAAGGCCCTAGTAACATTGAGTTTGACTTCATACTTTGAACAATATATTCATTCACCAGCGGTTCTTTGCATGTAATTTCTCATTGATTTAAGGTTTTGAGACTTGTTTACATGAGTTTAATGAAACTTTTCAAACATGAATGACCTATAAAATTTACTACATCTAGGTTTAACATAAGTTATGTGAGAAAATGTTTTACTTGTGTTATGAACTATGCATGTATAAGTAAGTAAATAACTGTTCGTGATGATAAATTTGAAAATCTATGAAAAATTAAAAAAAAAAAAAGCAAAAGCAAAAGCAAAAACAAAACAGTTGATGTAGTGTTGTGTTTTATCTATATTGATATAAAATTCTATGTTTTATTTCTAAGTTTATAATTCACATGATATTGCATATAGTGCTGCGTTTTATCTATATAGATATAAAATTCTTTGGTTTATTTCTAAATTTATAATTCAAATGATATTGCATATTTCGGTGTTACATATGTTTTATTATGCGTTTTATTTAACTTAGTTATACAATTTTGATTTTGATAGTTTCCTTACATTTCACGTGATATTGTGATTTTCATGCGTTTCAGTAAACGAGTTGATACACCATTGAAAAAAATCTTGGAAAGTTTATTTTTGGGTAGTTTTAGACTTATTGACTTTGAAATAAATGGTTTTGTCACGGAATGTCATATAGGAAGATTGTTAAGTCTAAATTATAATTGACAATTTCTAAATTTGTAATTAACAGTTTCCTTAGTCAAATCAAGTCCTAGTTGAATTGTAATAGGGGTTTATCAAGTTGTAATCAAAGTCAAAATATGAGTTATTGAGTCCTAATTAAAGTCAAAAGAGTTGGGGTTGATAGTGTAGTCCTTGAAAGAGTCTAAGATGTCTAAGTGGATTACATATGATCAAGAGAATTCAATTAGAAGTCTAAAGAGTTTCAAAAAGTCGTATAAGTTATGCTCTAAATTCTCAGTGACAATTTACCACGCATTTTTCACATAAAAAACATTGGAATTTGGATAAAGCTATAAGAATTGTAGCTGTTTGAGTTATCTTTTCAAAATATTTTGAATCACCTCAATCGGATATCGGGAGAGAAAACTATTATAAAAATACGGAAAACTGCTTAGCTGCTGCTCACCTGTCGCTGGATAGGCTCTTGAGCGACGGGTCGACGTTCAAAAATCTGTTTTACTTCAAATACTTGGTTTTCATTTTCTTTTCATGCCAAACACTTTTCACTATATATATTGTACAATATTCAACCATCACATATTACTTGATCCATAAATTCATATTTTGTTGATCAAGTCGTATTGTTTCATAGAAATTACAGATCAAATTACACAAGATCTTTTGATCAAATACCAAACCATTTAATCCATCGGAGATAAATCGATACTCGTAATCGGGCGCTGTTGCAGAAGCACAAATTCAAGAGGAATAATGTGAGATACCAGGAGTCGGGATCCACATCAAGAGCACATAGTCCTGGACGGCTAAGGTATAAATCAGGAGTCGAAATTTTTTTTGAAGGAGCACACCTCCGGTAGGATCAAGAGAAACTGCAGAAATTGAGGCCAGAAGTTCTACGGGATAGATGGGTCTGGGCCGTGTTGTAAGTTTGCTTTGATTTATAGTGGATTATTGACGGCAAAGTACCTGAAATTTTCCCCAGTTGAATTTCTCTGTGATCATCTTAGTGTTCTTTACTATTTTAACTACTGATTGTGGTATTAAAATTTAGGATAAATTGATTTGTTTGACTAACCATCTAAAAGCAATTAAAAAAAGTGACTTATTACTTTTAATTGTATAATTTCGTACGTCTATCTAAATAATTTAAAACTTTCATCATCCATCCTATGATTAGGTACAAATAAATGCTAAGAGACGTTGTTAATGAATATATAATCTTTGATTAAGACACGAGTGCTCCTTTGCTTTCAATATTATTATAAACCAAAGGGCCTCCAAAAATCTTCTACTAAAGTTAAAATGCAAAAGAAAAGCATGATCCCGAACTCCGACTTTTCGTGAACTTTAAGTCAAGGAAGGCTTCCTCTTGAAGACTCGAACAATCGGTGCGATATCATTTTAGAAGAGTTAAAATTCTAACGTCGTGTCAATGTTCATGGGTTAAAAAGTAAAGAAAATGTTGATTTTCTCTACATCGACCGGATTGGACAGATGTTTAATTCCTATTGTAATTGCACCATCATTGAAGGAACATATTCTTCTTGTATTTGAGTTGCTTTCATCAGGTTCACACTTCATGTTATCAAAATAATTTTAAAAAATTGGGATAAATCTCATTCAAGTTAGGTAAGAGATTTTAGCCTACCTACTTGAGCTCAAATGAAGGGTTTGGAAAATATTTAATTATTGAGTCCCGTTTGGGCCACCTTATTTTCTCATTAAAATGAAAAATATAACCGTTATCCATGACATCAACATTTAAATTCAAATTTTCTATCTCTTGTGTGGGCCCCAATATCGACTATATTTTTTTATTCTCATTCTACAAAAAGGTGCCTCAAACAAGGCCTGAATTGTTCATGTTTAACTTGAAAAATTTAACATATAAATCCATTTTTTCCCTATATACATTCATTTAAAATCATACTATTTTGTTTTTAACCAATATAATTTTTATTTGAAGATGTAAATATTTCCAACTAACAACTTGGCATTTTAATGAAAATGGTCGTTTACACAATTATTGATTCAATAAGATGTGTGGATGAAGCTATGACCTTTTTAAAAAATATAAGCCATTAAAGCACAGGGGGGAAGATTGGCCAAACAATGTAATTCCGATCAATATCTAGTTATCTACAATGTAAAGTCGGTCGAAGAAAAAGGCAAAGTGGGTACTCATTTTTTGAATTGCTTGTCATTGAGGTAAAAAACAAAGAAAAAAAGAAAAAAAAATGTGACTTTTTTTGGAAGTCCCTTTTAGCTTTGCAAATAGAGACTTCCACTAAGATGACTTTCCAAAAATGAAGTCTTTTGTCACTTAAAGTCCACTAACAATGCACTTTTATTGTGTGGAGTGGAAGACATGTACGGGTAGACTCAAAGTTATCAACGGCTCTTATTGGTCGATCAAGAATAATTTGATCAATCCATCAATATTTCAAAAGCTACTTGATGGATTGGAAAGGTTACTTGTCCAAGGCCTTTCATCTATTGTCAACTTTGTAATAGCTGTTCCTCTAGTAGAAATTAAAATTAAGTCAATAATTAATTTTAATAATACATTTCATAAAATTTACAACTCTGCAACTATATATTTCATTAACTTTTATTAGATTCTATTAAAAATTTGATTTTAATCCCAAACAAACAGGAACTTGATATGCAATATTTTGGTAACAATTTAAATTCAGTAATGTTATTTCTACATCCGGGTTGACACTTCGAATGACATCCATCTCACATAGTGGGATCCACGCAAAAAAAAAATAAAAATAAAAATGATTGTGCTATGGGTACGTAGCACAATACATAAGAGTGTCCATAACTAACACATGGAAGGTCTCTATTGGTCTGCGGGCCCAGACACCTCCCCAATAGAGGCCTTCCATGTGTCCATTATGGACACTGTTTGTACATGTAGTTCTTTCTAACCCTAATCTTATTTCTAATGTTGCTCGTTAGCAATACTTTTGAATTACCCACATAGTATTAGTGCATATCGAGGATAATTTTGCAGATGAGCAAGTTAAGTATGCGAACAAGAGAATTGAGTTTGAAAAATGTTAGATGTACATCAAAAGATGTACATCACCTCACATGAAGGGACCCACTCGAATAAAATATTCAAGTGGGCCCCTTACCCATGTGAGGGGGGTGTACACCGTGATGTACACCTCGATGTGCCTCTAGCATTGGTCAGTGAGTTTAGTGAGCCTCATTTTTTGGTAAAATAAAAAATAAAATGTGAATATCATGTGATCAAGAAAAGCTGAGGTAGAATCAAAGAAAGTAGCGTAATAAAGTTTTGCTCCAAAGCCTTCAACAAGAAGTTTCTAAGAGATGGATCCACAAATCTTCTGACTTGTGTCCTTCACTGTATTATTGTCCATTACCTGTTTCTCATGCCTCCCACTTCATCCATACCATCCCCGTAACACCCCACCCCACCCCACCCCGTCTACACCACATTTGTGCATGAACTTTTCATCGTACATAAATATTAAGATCATTCATTTAAAACACAACTTCGGATCTCGAATCACTCAAGTTCCGACACTCAAAACACGGAATGAGTAAGCCCACCCGGTATATTTCTCTCTCTTACTCCCTCGGCGTATGAGTTTCGTGATTTAAGTAGATGATCCTAACCTATGTGCATATAGAAAAATCTCATTTTTCTCCGCCTTACACCCAACCTACCTCACCCTGCCTCCGCCTTTGTGTATGCACTTTTCATTACACTCCATCCATGCCATTCCCATAACCCCCCACCCCACCCCACTACACCTTTGTACACGCAAAGATAAAAAGGTGGCAATCATCAACCCTCAAAGTCCCCCTTTCAATTTTCAACTCAAAGCCATTGAAGATCAAGAAAGGATTTGCACTGGAAGAGAGACATGAAAGTACCCTTCTCTGCACATAATCAAAGCAACCAAACTGTGAGCTCAAAGCCAGTGAATTGCACCATCAATACCACCCCAAACACCACTTTACAAGACATCACCACGCCCACCAGCTTCCCCTACGAGCCTAAATCGGTTCTTGAACTCCGGGGTAGTCCGAGTCCTGTTGCTGATAAAAAACCTGCATCTGATACTGATAATTCAACAGTTTTGGACGATCATTTCCAGCTGGAAGATCATGTGCTGAGCCACCAGTTTGATGATTTGGATTCTTTCATGAGAGAGTTTGGTTTGAACGACGATTCCAGCCCAGTTTCAAAACCCATTTATCAACACAGTATTAGCAGTGAGCCTCAAACTCTAACTCAATATTCGTCTCTCCAAGAATTTCCACCTAATAGCTCGTTCGATTCAACTCAGTTTGTGCCATCAGATTTTGGTCTTTTCTCTGATATTTCCACATACAATACTGCACCTTTGGGCCATAATACTAACGTCGTCAACACATTTGATGTCTCTACTGATATTCAATCCTTCAATGATAACAACTGGAACGTGGGATTCAATTATGTGGACGACTTAATCCAACTAGCAGAGTGCTTCGATACCAACTCGCTCCAACTAGGGCACGTGATATTAGCACGGCTGAATCAACCTTTGAGGTCTCCAATAGGAAAGCCTCCTCAGAGAGCTGCCTTCTACTTCAAGGAAGCCCTTCAATCCCTATTCACAGGGTTCACTCAGCCCACTCACCCTGCCAGTACTTCAGAAATTATCCAGACAATCAAAGCACAGAAGACCTTCTCAAGCGTCTCTCCAATTCCCATGTTCTCCAGCTTCACGGCTAATCAAGCCTTGCTCGAAGCCACAGATGGCTGCACTCATGTCCAAGTCATCGACTTTGACATCGGGCTTGGAGACCAATGGGCTTCCTTCATGAAAGAACTAGCCAGTAAAGCAGATTCTCGTAAAACACCACCACCCGTGCTCCGAATAACAGCTATAGTTCCTGAAGAGTATGCAACTGAATCAAAGTTGATCGCAGAGAATTTAACTCAATTTGCACATGAACTGAATATAAAATTTGATATAGACTTTGTTTCAATACGGAGCTTTGGATATTTATCTTTCAAAGCAATCAAGTTCATGGATGTAGAAAAAATTGCAGTTCTTTTATCTCCAGCCATATTCCAACAAATAGGGACAGGGTTTCTGAATGATCTCCGCCATGTTCCGCCGCATGTGGTGGTGCATGTGCATAGTGAAGGGCAGATGGGGTTTGGAACCTCGTCCTATCGTCAAACTGTGTTTGGCGGGCTGGAGTATTACACGGACCTCTTAGAGTCACTGGAGGCAGCAAATGTAAACGGTGATGGCAGTGATTGGATGAGGAGGATTGAGACTTTTGTGCTGTTTCCCAAGATTCTCAAGGCAGTGGAGGCTGCTGGCCACCAGGGGCCGCCATGGAGGCAGGCTCTGGTGGCAGTGGGGTTGAGGCAGGTGGGGCCGAGTCAATTTTCATACCTTCAAGCTGAGTGCTTACTAAGGAGGATGCAAGCAAGAGGATTCCACGTGGCAAAGCATCAAGAGGAGATGCTGCTTTACTGGCATGACAAGCCACTCTTTGCAACGTCAGCTTGGAAGTTTTAAGTGGCAGCATCTTCTTAATGAAGATCAATTAAACTCTTATGTGTGTAATCCGTAATTTATATTTCTGTTTTTTGCTGGGAAAATAAGGGATTAGTGTTTCATTTTTCTTATAATTGCATTCATAACTTAACCATGGTGACAACTGATACAAAATCAAGTAATGTTGGTATGTAAAGGGAAAAAAGGGGAAAAACATAAGAAAAAGAAAATCTTTTTCCTTCGGTTTTTCTTCTTGGATTGTGTAAAAGCCATTTTTCTCTGACAATGAAGTATTCTAGTATACTTATTCATAGCATTAGAAGGGCCGAAGGGGGTTCAATTAAATCATTGAAAATAGTAAATGAAAATTTCATGTTCCATGAGATGAGCCCGCAGTGAAATTCCCATATGTTTGGTGTGCTCAACTGGATAAGATTATAAAATTGAAATCACATCGTGCAATCTTGTCAAGCAGCATTTAGGGGCATGTCCTTTGTGTTTCATATGGATTTCTGCTAAAGAAATGACGACTCTCCTCGATCATCCCAGTAACTAAAAGTTTGCTAAGGATGGATGCAGTGATTTTTGTTTATGTATTTCGTCGGTTTTGGGCTACTTTTACTTTCAATCGGATTCACCGCCTACATGCCCTTTATGCCCAGTCATTCTGAAGAACATTTGCCCCCCAACTCCAAACAGTTTGATTTCAGATAGCCAATATTCTGGAGAAATTTTTTTTAAAAAAGCATAAAGTAAGTATTTGAGTGCATGCAAGTGATAGTCTAGGTAAAAACACAAAAATCGAACACGATTAAAGAAAATAACCAAAGAGTGTGTGTATTTGAGGGAAATAGAAGAGCAAGAGCAAAAGCATGGGTTTAAGATTCCTCTAATTATGTGAAACATGGTAAGAACATTATGAACAACATTGGAATTAGACTAAAAAGGGTTATCTTAGGATACAATAACAGGCATGACAAACATTTTTAATTGAACAGAGACACGAATTTCTCAGAAACACGTCGAATTATTGTCCAATAGAAAACAATATAATCTACTCTCCAACGTTCTATTTCAATAGTTACCTTTATAGGCTTATTCTCTGATTTGAGCTCTCCGATTTAATAGGAAAGCCTCTGAAGCTCGTCTCTGAGTGTGCAAATCATTTCTCGATTTACTACCGAATGATGTACATCGGAATTACAGTTTGTACCACTGCAGCCTTTCCGATTTCTAAATATTTAAGCCTTTAGACGAGCTAGTATGCAAACAAATTGAATCCTTCTCATTTATGAGAATGAATGTGCACTAGTCACTAGTCAGGCGTCTGATACAAGTACTATATGCATGCCAGTAGAACTTCTAAAAACTAAATTTAAATAAATAAATGTATGCTAAAGGAAATGACTTAAGTTTTCTACAATTTCTAAAAACTATTTAGCTTTTCTCGGCCACAGTCTTTGGACCTTCAACATCTTTTCCGTACTCTGATAATTTAACTCAAAGTTGATATAATTTATCTTTCTCAACCTCTCTGCATGCCTCCCCACCACCCCATAAAAAGGAAAAAGGTCCACCACTATTAACACCTTTTAGATTATCGGTCATAGGTTGCTCGCGTGGGTTGATCTTACCCACAACTTATACGAACGGATTGGAGGGAGTAATCTGAATTGGAATTCAAACTATAATCTTCCCTTAACATCCTATAACCGTCCCCACCATTCTCGTAAGTGCAAAATGGCCGAAAATAAGCAATTTCGTGCATGAAAATGCATTATCAAAAAGGGCCTAAACAACCATTTTGAATAGAAATCATGTTAAAATTGGGTACTTGGATTTTGGGAAATGAACTTTAAAGATTTGGAGCATAGAGATGTTGATGCAGGGGATCCGAGCCAGACGAGGTCGAGCTGTCTGATAGTTCGTTAATGGCGCTGAGATACCATGAGTTGGCGGATCAGCGCAAGAATGACAAGTAATCTTCGATCTTTCCTAACTAGGGCCGCCTTTGGACACGTTTCAGTATTTTGGTCATAACTTTGATTACAGTTGTCAGAATCACGTCCATGACCCCAATTCGGAAAGCTCTTTCCGGCGCGCACGAGTCGTGGGCACCTAGCTATGCTCGGTGTGCATTGGTTTCGAGGTCAAATTCAGCTGTTTTCCCTTCCGAATCATCAATTTAAGTTATTTTTTGCCATTTTTTGTAATATTTCGATTTCCTTTTTGACATAGATTACGATCTCAAATTTAGCCAGATTTTTGGGATCTTCTTCCTTTCGTTACGTATTTCGTTTTGGTATGAATAATAGAATTTTGCTATTTTTGGCAAAATTTCAATAATTAATATTTTCTAACTATTTAACCCGGCTTGTGTGTTATTTTCGTTTAGTTGTTGAATAATAAAAAAATTTCTCGTTTCTCTTGGTGTTTCTCTTGCGTTCTTCTCTATATTTGTCAATTGGTTCCAGCCTGCAAAATAATCACTATTCTGCCCGGCGTCAGATGTTCAAGTGGATTTCAAGTACGATATTCTTGAACACAATTGGCATGTTTCAAATTCTTTCAACACCAAAATCAATATATAAATATACTTAAGTCCATCTTCTGTTACTAAAAAGATAACTATTTTTATAAAGGCCACTTATGACTATATCTTGAGATTTCTTGAATCCCAGCAACATTTCACAGAAAAATAGAAAAGAAATGCAATTGGGCTTGAAGAAAATGGACGACGTTGTTTATGATCAAAGCCATCGATTAGGAATAACAGCACAAAATATTCATCTTATTTAGAATACAACGCAAAAACTTAAGGACGGTTCTTTTCATGTTTCAATTTTTTGTTTTGAGTTTTGAATTCATTTTGAATTTTGTATTTTGAGTGTCTATTTTGATATTGATGAAAACACGTTCTTTTGTCATTCTGAAAAATTATTTTCAAAAATTTTAAAAAAAGGGAGTTTTGACTTGGTTTTAACTAAAAATAGCCAAAATGACTTTTTGACGTTTTCCGTTTTCTTTGTAAATTTTAAACTCGTTTTTGGAAATTCGTTTCCGAAAATAGATAAGTAAACGTGTTTTCGGTGTTTTCGAAAACTGAAAATAGTATTGAAAACGGCAAAGAGAACATGCCCTTATTATCTTGCTGATATACAAAAACAAAAAAGACATTTTCCAAGATCATCAAGTAAGCATTGATTCATAATACAAGAATTTCATGATATTGTTCAAAAAGGGCACCAAATTATCATCCAATCAGCGAGCAAAACCCTACTACGGAATTTCAAAAGAGTGGATATGATTGTACCTTTATAGTAGCGATCTAATGTTTCCCTCGAATTGATAAACAACAACGCCCAGTTTTTCGGAAGCAATTTATATAGGTTATTGGGATGGATCTTAATTCGCCAGGTGTGGATTAAACGGGACTTTGATTGCCGGAATTTGATTATAGAAATTGTAGAATTGTGTTCTGTCAGAAATGCAAAACTTTGATTAACCTTTTAATTAAATGCATTCTGTAACAGGGATTGTCGCTTAAAAAAAAAAAAAAGGAATTCACAACTAGCCTTCAAATTCAATGATCTTGAAAATCCCATCTTCATATAATTTTCAACAAAGGCCTCAAGAACATATCTCTAAATTTCCAATGTAGAAAAGAAAACAGCCCCAACCAAAATGCCCATATTCAAGAAATCTCAACAATCAAAGCTTCCTTTCCCTTAAAATCAACTCTCAAAATCTGGGATTTTTCGGGGAGTTTATGGTGATTCGGGGGCGATGGTGGTGTGGAGTGATGTGACAGTGTGTGGTGGGATTAGCTATGCTAACGAGCAGAGCCGAGTCGAGTCGAGCCCGAACCGAAAAAAAAAAAAGCTCGGGCTCGGCTCGAGCTTTTTTCGGGCCCGTGCCGAGCCCCGACAAAAAAAAGAGGGAAAAATCATATTTAAGGTGTATTCTTTACTACAATTCAAAAGTAAGGTAAATTGTTTGAAAATTCAAAAATCAGGTATGAATTTAATTAATTAAAAATATTTATTAAATAAAGATAATAAAGTCACAGTTTGTGATTAATGGTCACATATTTATTTACTGGTTACATATCGTCAAATTTTTTTATCCCAGATTATTTCAAGGTCACATATTAGATTATTTCGAGGTCACAGATTATTTTGAGGTCACAGATTTTTAAATTAGTTGGTCACAAATTATTTTTGAGTCACGTATTATTAACTTTTTAAGTCACAGTTGAGTAATTGGTCACAGATATTACCAAACATTTGGTCAAGATTACCAAACATTTGATCACATACTACCGCCGTTTGGTCACAGGTCACAGATCGACCAACACAAACTAACAAGCCACATGACGAAAACTGAACCCCAACAACAACAGATCCGCCACCACCAACAGCCAACCACCAACAATAGATCCGCCACCAACGACCGCAAATATAAACTGCTAACCACCAATCCGCCATTCCACAGATCCGCCAACAGCAAACGACCGCCAATCCGCCACACCCACGGCGTCGAAGTAACACACTCGCACACCAAACCACCAAATCAACCCTATCCTCCACCTGCACCACCGTCGACTGCCACCCGCAACACCACGAACACACCCACAAAACTTCACCATCGTCGCACTCACAAGACCTCAACCTGCACCACAGCACCACAAGACCTCAACTGTACCACAACACCTCCACACCTCTACACCACTATCGCCTGCCAAAATCCACCCCCCTTTCCCAAAAGTACCGCACCACAGCCACCACCCCACCAACAAGTCATCAAGTCCGCCACCGCCATTTGCACTTTTAACACCACAAGATCAACCCCCAACTCCAGCCACCACAAAATCAGAAAAAAAGAGAGACGAGAAAAAATTAAATTCCCCAAAATGTCGTAGATCTCACAGGTAGGAAGCTGGAGAAGGTGAAACCATACACCGTGGTCACCTGCGGGATTGAGCGTGGGCTGAGTCGGAGGAGACATTTGATACTGTTGTTGTGTGTAATAGCCACCACTCACAGCCCAAGACTCGCCGTTCGTCGAGTTCGTAGTAGCGATCTGTTGATCGAAGGGTGGAATCAGCTCAGCATCACCCAATGCCAGCAGTGTTGGTCGGCGCGTCCCTTCGTCATCGGTTTCTAGAGTTCGAATGGACCACCGGCGTTGAAGAGAGGTCGAAGAGAGAGAGAATGGAGAGGAGAGAAATGAGAGATGTCGAGAGGAGGGAGAGAAATTATATTAAGGTTTGGGTGGATACCTGAATTTTGATTAAAAAAATTTCTCACCTGATTTTTGCACTATGATTTTCAAATACTTGAAATTATGTAATTTCCTCCAATAAAAAATAAGGCTCGGCCCGAGCTTTGGCCCGAGCCTTAACGGGCCGAGCCGAGCCGGCTTGGTTTTTTTATTTTATTTTTTATTTTTTCAACTATTTTAGCTTTAAATTTTTTTTATTTTTTTTAATTTTTTTAATTAATCACGGGCTGGCCTGGCTCAGGCAGACCGCCCCAAAATGGGGCTCAGCCCGAGCCTAGGCTTGGGTCCACCGAGCCCGAGCCGGGCCCGGCTTGGGCTTTTTCCGGACCGAGCCCGAGCCGGCGAGCTTTTTTGCCACCACTAGGTGGGATTGGTGAAGCAGATGAATTTTTTTTTATTTCTTCCATTTTTATTTTTATTTTTTAAGCCCCTGTTTGACACATATTATTTTTTTCATTCTCATTCTTTTACTCATTTTCAACTACACATTTTTTAATAAAATAATATTTTCCATTACATCAATAATTTTTCCTTCTTTTTCAACCACAAATTCCCTACAACATCACTTCTAAAAAATGCATTATCTCATTTTAATTTGCACTAAACACACTCTAAGTGAAGAATGTCATTTGACGAGATTTTCCATTGAAATAAAAGAAATTAAAGGCAATTACATTGCACTCCCAAAAGTAACGGTAGCAACACAAATATAGCCTTTGTTTGGGGCATATTTTCAGCCCGAAAGAATGAAAAAATGGACCGTTAGTATACCTTTTTGGGCCTTTTTTTGACCTCTCTCTCACAAGGTAGGGCCCACTAGTAGTACAAAAGGTCATATTTTTTCTATTTAGGAAGTGAAGAATGAGCTCCAAACAGGGGGTAGAAAATGTTGACCTCAAAAATCTGCACAACTCTTGTTGTCAACAACTTCGTTGCCACCTTTCTATCCATCTGTACGTTATTTATACACTTGAACACAAATCGTTAAAAACCTTGGTCACTAAGTTAGGGGAAAAAAGGACCGTGCCACAGTTGGCACTCTGAAGGTCAAGTCAACTATCGGTATAAATTGTATAGAGATTGGGTGTGAGAGACATATAGAAACAGTTGTGGCTTGGATCTAGAATTGCATACCTTACAATAAAAAGACTCTCTCTCTCTCTCTCTCTCTCTCTCTCTCACACACACACAAAAGTTACGATAGTCATATTTGGCCCAATTCGATTGACATCCCAATGCCTAGTTAAGGCTAAGTCAAACAGTGTGGGGGCCCATCTCGTCACCTGTATGCCCCGTAAAATATGGGTGCAATAATTGTCTCTCGAATTTGAGTTGTATATTTATGTGTGGCATCAAAATTGAAAGAAAAGTAAAAGTATATCGAGCATTTTTTTTAGTTTGTCCTAAGATTCATGATGAACCTTCAAAATATGAGATATCTTCAACCATGCAAGGATGTACATACTACCTTAATGAAAACTGTCTCATGTGGTTTCTGCATTGGTAACTCAGTCTAGGTATTCCAGCGAGCAAATTGAGTGTGAGCCATAATCTGAATCCTCTAGCGAACACATTATTCCGTTTCAGAATCGAGATTAATCCTTACAGGTCTTGCAAAAATTTCAATACATTTCTTAACCCTTAGAACTAGTCCCCGTCATCACGACGCTACATGGCCACTTATGGCACACCATAGGTGCCTCAATAGCCAAAGTGAAAGGTGGGGTGCGCTACGACCACCTTGACAACAGTTGCAAGAGGCCAAAAGGTCATGCATTATTGAAAGGATCGCTCCATTAAGCGTTTTTGAGAAAAACTTGGGTTGAACATTTTATTGTTTATCTTGCTCGCCCAGTGGTCACCATATGCTTCACAAACTAGTTGAACACTAAAAGAAGCTAGATACAACAACATATTCACAATTAGTAACATATTTGAGACGACTAAAGTCACATCCATACCTAGATCAGGGTGAAAGCAAGGTCCCAACTCAGCAACAAACTCGACTATTGTAGGCTTCCGTAGTTGCTACTTTTACGGTTGTCGTCAAAGGCCGTAGGTGGCATTAAGGTTGTCTCGATTGGTGTCGTTGTGGACTGAGTTAAACTAAGCACATAATCGAATTTTTTTAGTGCAAGACACTTTTCTTTGTGACACTTAAATATAAAAAATAGGGTGTTGGTGTTGGAGAAAATAATATTCTTTACCGTCATAAGATCGTTCATGTTGGATCAGCAAGAACTTATTAACCAAAAGTGGAAGCATATTTGGATCAGACATGATTATCGCAATGAACTAGTCCTGCAATTTTAGTCTTCCAGATCAACATGTTGTTCCTTTGTTTCTCTCTGAAGATGGGAGTCAGAATAGAATGAAAAGAACATGTGATATGGGGGACCATAATCGTATATTTATACTGATTGCCCATTGACATAATTCGGCTCATCATGGAATTAGGAATATGCCCGGTCTCTACACATATAAGCTCATACTTTATTAGATGCTTTAAAACCCAAAATACCGAAACCTTATTAGATCACTTTAAACGGACTTAACCAAAATTGATAATCTTTAATTTAATACACAATATTTCACATATAAGTCCACATGTTTGATTAAAAATCCTTACAGTTGGTGCCTACATTGTGGTAATAGCTTCGGCATCTAGTTTGTTGACTAGTTGTAGTGCCATTTTGTGAATGGTGGCAACTATTGTTGCCTCGATGTCTATTGCCGAGGTTGCAACTTTGCTTGACAGTGTCATTGAAAGCAGTAATGGCCTCGACGATCGCCACTGGATATAGAGATCCCACCAATTTTTATTGAAGAGTTTGTGACACTTTTTTTTCAACTTATGTCGAAGAAAATTATTTTTAGATTTGCTTCAGTCGCCCCAACGAGAAAAAGTTTTCAGATGACCTTTTCTTTTGGCCTTTTCATCATATGGTTCTTGATCGTGATTATAGAACAAATTCTTATAGATGATGCCAATCTGTTGATCTAAAAAATATGTATGACTCTTGATGCCAATAGATCCCTTGTAGCCTGCATGTCCGTTGTATGATACCTACACACTTTGATACAAACCGTTATGAACTAAGGTCTCGAAGCCATGGAAAAAGAGGTCGACGAATGTTGGCACTCCAACTGTCAAATCAATTGTGTGGTATAAGTTCTACGAGTATTTAGGTGGGGTTGACGACCATTGACACTCCGAATATCAAGTCAACTGTTGGTATAAGTTATGTGGGATAGAGATCGAATGTACAACGTCGTGGCTAGAATTTAGAGTTACATACTTTTCAAAGAGAAAGAGTCCTATATGTATAGTGATACATTAAATGGAAAAATTCATATCTAGGAGTTTAACTATGACTAATTTCAAAATTAATTAAAAAATTATTCTATTAATTAAATATATTAAGGTCACAAATCCATACAATTTGGTCACAAATTATAAAATTAATTGTTCACAAATTATTTCTCGTTCACAAATAAATTTTTTTATAGGTCTCAATTTATTCATCGATCACAAAATCAAAACTTTTATATGTGACAACTCATTTATTGGTCACTAATAACAAATTTTATAGGTCATATCTTATTTAACGATCACAAATAATTATATTAATTGGTCACAATTATAAATATGGTCAGGATTACACATTCTTTAAGGTCAATTACAAATTAACAATTTATTGATCACAACATCTAAATAATTAGTCACAAACATTCTTTCCTCCTCCATCCCCATCAACCCGCCACGAATACATAGCATCTATTTTTGAGAAAATCAAACTTAGGAAAAAAAATAATAACAGATCTGGTGGTACCAAGGCAGCTATGCGATGTCGATGGCGCCATCATCGCTGCTACGCTGCTCGGCACAATGCTCTTGCACTGCTACAAGTCCGTGCTTGTGCCGGATTGTGATGATGGTTTCTCCATCGCAAACGACGTCGACGAAAAGGCCTGAGGTGTTGTAGCCCCAGGGGGAGTAAAGAAAAAAGTGAGATATTAGAGAGAGAGAGAGATAGAGGGAGTGTAATTTAGAGATAGAGTGAGATATTAGGGTTTGGGAGGAATTTGTCTATTTAATATTTAAATATAAAATATTTGATTTGTGAATAATGAAACTTTCCCCCTTTTTTGGAATACATCACTTAAAAAATAGACGGTGTAATTTTCACTAAATTAGATTACCTACTCAAGATGGGCTACAAATATTATTTGGTCCATGATATAGTCTTATGACATCCATGAAAGGTTGACATGGCCAAGGTTGATCCCATTCGATTGACATCACAAATGCCTGGCCAAGGTCCATTCATATAATGTGGAGCAGGTCTTGGCACATGTACGTCCCCGTAAATAGTGGTTCGATTTCATAAATTTAAAGAAGCTATAATAAGGAGAGGTGAAAAGATATTTTGTTTTGACAATGTTAGATCAAAGTTGAAGAAAAATCATTTTGTAGTAAACTATATTTATCGAAGAACATATCATAAACAATATAAAAGAGACAGTTTGAAATGTACTGTTCATGTCAGATGTTGTAAAAATGGATAGTCAACCATAACGACGCCGTATTTCCCAATTGTATTTTCTTCTTCTTGCTTTCCCCTTTCATTTCCTACTCGAAGCACTCTTTGCAAATTTACAACCTACTTGTGTGACATTTCCTACTTTGTCGGCTTCAGAAGCCTGTGTTTCACTTTTGCAATCGTAAAAATTGTTGCTTGGCCTGTGTTTTACTGTGTCAAAAGCAGGAGTGTCAAAGCAACTCTCAAGGTTTGTCTATTTTCTTTCTTTCAGTTTGAGTGTTGGGTGTACGATGTTTTCAGTGTTATATTTTTTTCCATATTCCCTCATAAATTACTGTTGATATACTTCAAATTAAACCAAAGAAAATGAAATAGAGAAGTGTTTCTAGAACCCTAACCTTCCTTAATTTCCCTTTTCTTCAGATCAATCATAAAAGACTTCTCGTTAAATCCAATTTTTTGCCAATTACGAAAAATACAATACATAATTACAACAATTTCATAAATATCAACACAAATAATCGAATAATTATTAGGAAAACAGGTAAGTTTTATGAATAAAAAGAAATAGCTTATGTATTGCCCGAGCAAAGGCACGCTCATGCCTTCGCCACCATGCTCGTTCTACGTGCACGGAGGCACTTGCGTGTCTCAAAATAGTGATTGAAAAAAGGTATTTTAATGCAAATTGTTTTTCAATAGTTTTCAATTTTTTGCTGTGAAGGTATTTTCTATTACCATTAATCTATTGTCATTCTTAAACTCAATTTAACTATGTATTTTTTTTTTTTTTGGATTTTTAGTTAATTTAATTGGTGATTGTTGAAATTGAATTTTACCGGCATGTGTGACTTGTTTACTTTGGATCTGATTTCTCAGTATGGAGTTTCACTTTCTTCTTATCTTTGCTTCATCTCTTTCACAGTCAAAATCAAATCAGGTACTTCTTCTCTTAGTTTGATATGAAATTTAATTTTAGGAGAAAATAATAATTCTTGAAACGAAGAAATTGAGTTCAATTTTGATCCATCAACTTGGGTTTGTTCTGTTTCTCTAAATGTAGTTTATTTACTCCGTAGTGCTGAGTACTTTTTTGTGGTATTCGTTCTTCAAATAATAATTAATTGAGGATTTGGAGTGAAGACAAGAAATAAAGAAAAATGTTGAATATTTATTCAATAGAAATTTTGGTAGATCCTTTT
Source organism: Fraxinus americana (assembly GCA_035079005.1). NCBI lineage: Eukaryota > Viridiplantae > Streptophyta > Magnoliopsida > Lamiales > Oleaceae > Fraxinus > Fraxinus americana. The sequence goes on along the minus strand of CM068717.1, from coordinate 30,876,487 downwards.
ATATGAATTTTCGGGTGTTTTCATAAGATCACTCCTTTCGTTTTGATTATTTAATTAAGCTTAGGTTTGGCATCTATTTATTTCCTAGGATTTCATCAAATAGTGGAAGTTTGGTTTTCAGATTGGTTCTTGAATTTCAATGGTTGCTCGTGTATTTTGTGGTATTTTGTAGTATTCAGCTTAGGTTGGGGGTTTATTAGGAATGGATGCTGCTGATGTTAGAAGTTCTGAGCTAAATCGGCTCCGAGTGATTTATGCTAAATCAAAAGAATCTTCATATGCACGACGAAGAGAATTATATACTCAGGCATGAGAATTGTGTAACATTCGTCGACAACAACTGTAGAGATATAAAATATTGATCATATCATTTAAATAGCAGCGGGGGTGTGAGAGTAGTTCAACTTCTGATTTTCTAGCTTCTGAAATTACTAGGAATGATGAGAACAGTACTTCTAAGGATTCTTCTTCACCCCCTTCAATGGGTTGGTTAATACAGAAAAACGTGAAGCCACATCGTGCCAAGTGTGACGTTTCTGAAGAAGTTTAGAAACACCATTTGGATAGCAAAAAATTAGAGAAGAGAGAGTGATCTATGTCAGGTACTAATTATTCATATATTTTTCTTTTGTTATTTATATTAGTAACGTGTTTGCTTGTGCCTTATATGATCATATATTTCTATTGGATTAACATAATTCCTTGAATTTTCGTATTGTGTACAAGTTGAGATGATGAAAGAAAGATTTTCAAAATTACTCATTCGAGAAGATACATCTAGTTGTGGAAATGGGGTTTGTACTGCTGTGACTATATCAATGCTATTACTAATCTTTGTGGTATATTACTTAAAACACTAAATTAATATCGATTAATTGATTGTACTATTTATTAACTTAGTTGATTAAGGGAAAAACAAATTTAATGAGGAATTTTTTCCTTAGAGTTGAAGGAAGTTACTTCATATTTTTTAAGGGTAAATAAATGTCATGTGGTCAGTTATTTAGTTGGTATTTGTTATATGGATTAGATTGGATACACTTTATGTTTCTGACATCGATCATCAGGTAAAGAGAATATATTGTGTGAAGCCTGTATTATTTTAGAGTATGGAGGCACCATGCTTAGATGCCTCCGTCCAAGTGGATGGAGGCATGGTGCCTCCATCGAAGTAATGGAGCCTCCATCCACTTGGATGGTGCCTTCATCCAAGTATCCACTCCATCCAAGTGGATGGAGGCATGGTGCCAATACCTCCGTCCAAGTGGATGGAGACACCATGCCTAGACACCAAGTGGATGGTGCCTCCATTCAAGTAATGGATTTGGAGGCACCATGCCTCCATCCAAGTAATGGAGGCATGGTTTGCCTCCATCCAAGTGGATGGAGGCACGGCGATGTCTCCGGAGGTGTCCCCGCCCGCGCACACGATTTTTTTTTTTTTTTAATCAATAACATTTTTTCATTTTGTTTTGATGTAGGTTCCTTTCGTGATTATATCTTTGAAACTATGCTATGAAATTTAGCTTATGATTAATATGTTTTGATCATAAGAAAAAAAATGAGGCAAACAGATAAATCTTTGATGTTGATGTTGTTGATTATTTTATTAGAGTATTCACTTTGCCTTCATCTATCCAATTCTATACTTCTGTTTGTACCAAAATGCATTTATATATCTTGTTATTAATTGTCAAATTAAAATTTTTTGTACTACATTCGTTATAGTACATATGATGCAAACTATTTAGTCCCGAACTAAACTCAAAGACGTGCAATGCACGTGCCTCCAGTGGTATTAGTTTAAATGTCTTGCATCAAACTGGTATTTTGTCATACACCCTTTTTTCTCGTGGAAATACCAGCGCGTTTCTACAAGCACAATTTTACGGACCAGCTGCTCTTCAGTCAGTCATTTTATCAAATACTCTTTCCTCAATATGAATTTTCTACCTTCCGTCGATTTTTCTCCCCAGTAATGTTTTGCTCAATGATTTGATTCTACAAAAGATGAGAAAAAGATTTACTGAGATATCTTCCCTTTTTCTTGCAGTTCGTAACTGTGTCAAATTTGAGCACACAGCATCATATATCAATCAGCATATACAATTCCCGTCTCAAAATGCCACTACAATTACGAGTACCCATCTTTTCAAAGCCCCCCATTTGATGCTTTCTGTCAGTAATTTTCCCATTACCAGGCCCTTCTCAACCAACAGCGATCACGAATCTTCTAGTGACACAGAATATGAATTTGAGCGTCAGGCCAATGGTGAAAAGCTGGGAGACTGTAAAGGAATAACAGAATCGGATTCTTTTGGTGATTTAGAAACTATTATGGAAATTTTACGAGCAGGTAGTGTTCAAGAGAAGAGCAAAAACCTCGAAAAATGTTGTGTGATAGTTACCCCGGCGATGGCGTCTAACGTTCTTTCTCGGGTACGAAATGATTGGGAAACTGCGTTTACCTTCTTTTTGTGGGCTGGAAAACAGCCCGAATATACCCATTCGGTTAGGGAGTATCATTCAATGATCTCCATTCTTGGGAAGTTTAGGAAGTTTGATACTGCTTCAGCTTTGATCAATGACATGAGAGCTGCATCTTTACTAACTCCACAGACCCTTTTGATAATGATCAGAAAATATGCAGCTGTGCATGATGTAGGCAAGGCAATCAGTACTTTCTATGCGCTTAGACGGTTTAAGTTTGAAATTGGAATGGAGGAATTCCAAAGTTTGCTTTCTGCTCTCTGTCGGTACAAGAATGTGAAGGATGCTGAGCATTTGCTCTTCTGTAACAAAAGTTCTTTCCCTTTGAATACCAAGAGCTTCAATATTATACTTAATGGATGGTGCAATGTGGTTGGTGACTTGCGCGAGGGTAAAAGAATTTGGATGGAGATGGAAAAGAGAGGGATTATGTGCGATGTTTACTCTTATTCTAGTATCATGTCTTGCTATTCGAAAGCTGGTAATCTAAATGCGGTTCTCAGGCATTTCGACAAGATGAAGGCTCTAAAACTTGAACCGGATAGGAAAGTCTACAATGCAGTGATTCATGCTCTTGCAAAAGGTAGGCTAGTGAAAGAAGCTCGGAGCCTCATGAAAACAATGGAAGAGAAGGGTATCAATTCCGACACCATCACTTATAACTCGCTCATCAAGCCTCTTTGTAAGGCACGGCTGTGTGATGAAGCCAAAGAAGTTTTTGATGAGATGATAGAGAGAGGCCTTTCCCCGAGTACTCGAACTTACCATGCTTTTTTTCGGATTTTAAGGAATGGGGAAGAAGTTTTTCAGCTCCTCGAGAGGATGCATATGGATTGCCATCCGAGTCATGATACATATATAATGTTGATCAGGAAATTTTGTCGTTGGCGCCAGCTAGATAATGTTTTCAAGCTGTGGACTGAGATGAGCAAGAATGGACTCGAACCAGATCGAAGCTCCTACATTGTGCTCATACATGGGCTCTTTTTGAATGGAAAATTGGAGGAGGCGTATAAATATTATATAGAAATGAAGGAAAAGCATTTGTTGACAGAACCAAAAATAGATGAGATGCTTCAGGCATGGTTGCAAGGGAAGGCTGATGCAGGGCACCATGTGACTGAGTCGACGCACAGTCAATCAAATTGTAGTGAGTTAGGACCAAATGCCAAAGTCAAGTCCAAGACAAATGATAGGGACATTGACTTCCGTCGACAACCGGAGACGAAAAGCATTACCAGAGAGAGAGGCTTTTCTTTTTGTGACAATTAAGTAGTGATCATGACTCTGCCATATACTGTTCTTAAGCAGCAATCCATTTGATCAACACCAAGGATTATATGCAGGTGCATTACATCTTGTACTATGTTTGGTTTATAACTAAACCTCCTTAATCTAACCTATGATGTCCGCTTTTTATTGTTTGATGGTATTTATTCATTTTAGATTTGTTACATAATATTTTTGCTAATTTTGATCCCATAAACTGCAAAGGCTGTTTATATTTTGATTTCTAACCACACTTATTCTAACAACTTGACCCAAATAAATGTTTGGCCAAGTATAGGAATGCATTTCAATTCTGTTGGACCAGGGAAGCCTTTTACAATGCGTTTCATGTATATTGGTTTATCTTTTAGTATCCAATAAGCATACACTTGACCTGGTATCTCTAAGCCTGAATGTAAACGACACGCCCATAAGTTGTAGGCTATAGTTTAAGGGTTATTTCTTTCTCATCAAATCTTCAAATGATTGTTAGGCTCTTTCGTCCATAATTCTTCTTCTCATAGTATTGTAGTCCTGTGATCCTGTCATAGTTTCAAATGAGTGGCATGGAGATACTTTGGCATTTCTAAAGAGGAGTAGGCCATAGTGGAATATACCCAATTACTTTGTCCTCACTCAAAATGTCCATTTATATCATCAAAACCTTGCATTAACAACGGAATGGCAGGAAGAGACATTTGGATGTTTGGAGTCAAGTGGAAGTTCTTTTTAAGGTACATGTGCTTGAAAATGGAACTGAAAAGGTGAAGAAGTACTTAAGTGGAAACATTACAAGTAATCCTACGGGCATCATCACTTGGATGGGGGTACAGAAATCGTAGTGTCTTTGAAGGCCCTGAAAGTTGGAAAGTGAGATCCTGTTGATTTTGAGAAGATCTTATAGCTAGTTTAGACACATATTGATCTCCTACTCGTCATCTTCCTAAACTTCGGGGACTAATCCGCAAATTTGTATGAACTGTTATAAAGTATGCCTGATAATTTCTCTGATTTCTTCATAACCTTTTAATGAAATTTGTACAACCGCTATTAATTTCTCGTGTACTACGAATTCCTTGCTTATACATGTCCTCATATGTACAAGTTCTATTTATTAGCATGTGCTCAATGTGTTGTTTATATGTTCCCTGTCCTAACCCAAGCTTCTTAGGTGGTGAATTCTTAGGAGTCCAGCCTTTTTTTATGCAAAAACCACGTTGTTAAAATAGCTTGCCTTTCCTGCTTTCAAGGCTTTCCTTGGCAAAGGGGGGAAGAGAGGTTTTTAAAATGATTTTTGATTGAGTCAGATGTGGCATTGCTGATTCGAGAACAGTTGCCCTTTCTTGAATCATCACATCTTCTTATATTTTCAATTTTATTTAAGAGACCAACAGACCAACTTGGGATTGTTACACTACTAGTGAAGCTTCTTATGAATGGAGTGCGCAGAGATAAAACTTATCAGTATATTGATAAATCACACTACTTGGAAACAAGCAAGAAAAGGGGAAAGGTAGTGCGAACATTTTAATTGAGTATAAGATTTTTTGATTTCCGTCGAGAACTTTTCTCTTTATTTGACCTTCTACTTCAGATTCTTTTGTAGGACTAGCTTGGTTTGCTCGTATTGCTTTCGTTATTATCTTGTTATTCATACGTCACATTTTATTTTCTGGTTTTTTAAATTGTTTCTTTTATATCAACCCATGTATATATTGTGTGTTTTTCTTGTTTTTGCTAGAAATAGTCATGAATAGAGAAACAAAAGGGCACTGGGTGATGATTAAAGAAATTTTATAGGAGAAAAAGACAAGAAACTTACTTACCCCTCTTGATTTTGGCAATTGCCAATCCAAACATGGGCCATGTAAACTGCACACTTCTTTCAAGAACGAAAATATTTTGAGTATCATTTCAACATTGTTTATGATACTATTAATGGTAAAAGTACCGACGGAATTGTTTTTGATAATGGCAGCTTAATATTGTCAAAATGTTAATTGGGATGAGTGATTAAAGTTCTTGATCCTATTCCATTTCAAAAATGGAAATTTCAACACAATTGGGGATTTTTTTGGAAGTAGGGTACAATTGCCACGGAGTCCATGATAGAACAGAAGACTGCATATGAGGAGTAGGTCCAATATGATGAAATGATCCACTGCTACATTTCGAATTCTATGTCAAATGTGTTAAAACATAAATATTAGAACATGGACGCTGCGGCTCAATCTATGATAAGCTTGATGTATGGACACCAATGTCAGCGGGCTCGAAAGGCTACCATTAAATCTATCATGAAAATGTGCATGGAATCAGGGACGCCTCTGAGGCATCATATGCTTGCTTTGGTAGTTCAGTTTAACGTAGCTCAGGATTCAGGATTTCAAATCAAATTAGAGGAGAAGTTGACATGGCTTTAGAGACTATTTCAAAGATGTTTTCTTAATTCTAGGGTATTATAACATGAACAAGCTTAAAATGTCCGAGCTGATGAAGGAGCTCCAAAATGTTAAGGCTGTTCTAAAGATCAAGAATATTAATGCCTTTGCTCTTTCTTTTGATGGACCATCCTCTTCCAAGCAGAAAAAGGGCCCACAACAAGAAGCCAAGAAAGTAAAGATGGATGGAAAGTCCAAGGACAATGTCTTCATTATTGGCTGAAGGGTTTAGTGGTTGATCCTACTGATACCTAGATAGTATATTTTAGAATTACTTATCATATTTGCAATTCATTGAGGGCTCATCGTAACCTAGAAGTTTAGTGAAGGAGAGTCCAGGAAGGTCTTTTCGTAATGGATAACCCTCGAAACCATATCTGTTGATATGCCAATTCGAACCTTGAAAAGGATAAGACAACACAACCTAAAAATGCACCCAAGTCTTTCTTTGGGGCCAAAGAAAGGAAATGGCTAAGCGGAGGCCGGGAGTCGACAAGATTTGTTTCAGGCTTGGCATTTTGAATACTGTTGAATGGCTGTGATTCTGGGGCTCAAATGAAGAAAGAAGAAAAGAGGTTGCACTAGAGAGTTCGTGTTTGCTAGAGCCATTGGATCTGTTTTTCTGTTTTTCAACATAACAAATATTTACATTTGAGAAATTATTATTTTGTTCCAAATGCTAAATAAAGTTTAAATTGAATAATACTATTATTTGTTGTGGACAATTGATTAATAATTTTATGTTTTAAATTGTGTCGTTGGCTCTATTGATAATGTCACCGCTTCAAATAAACACATGAAATTATCTCCTACTAATAAATCTTATTTGTGGCACCTTGACTTGGATATATTAACTTTAATGGAAACCAAAGATTAGTTAAAGGGCATAGGGTCAAGGAAGTCTTGTAGTTAGTGCACCGATGTATGTGGACCAATTGATGTCCAGACTAGAGGAGTGTATAACTACTTTAGTACTTTCACTAATAATTAATTCAATGAATTCAAGATTGAAGTAGAAAAGAAATTAGGTAAGGGCATTAAACACTCCGATCAAATCAAGATAGAAATCATCTATCCCATGACTTTAGAACATATTTATTAGAGAATGAGATTATATTCATACTGAGTACACAATATATACCCCAATAGAATGGTGTATTAGAAAGGAGAAATACGACCTTGTTGGACATGGTCAAATCTACGTTGGGCTTTCTGACTTTGACTTCCTTTTGGGGATATGCTCTACAGACTACAATATACTTATTGATATGGTTCCACCTAAGTATGTCCCTAAAATACCACTAGAATTGAAGGTTGGGCATAAGCCTAGTCTAAGACATATTAGATATGAGGATGTCTGGTACACATGCTGAAGGGAAAGATGGATAAGATGGATTTGAGATCAAAATGCATCTTTGTGGGATATCTTAGAAGAACAAGTGGATATTACTTCTATAGCCCTCAAGAAAAAATGTATTTGCAAGTACAAATACAAGATTCTTAGAGGACATATATATAGAAAAATGTGAATTCAAGAGTAAGGTTCTCTTGGATGAAATGAGGAAAAATGTTCCCAACTCGTCTAAAGAGATCCACGCTAAAATTGCTCAAGAGGAATTCATGCCGCATTCACCGATGGTACCTAGGCGCAGTAGGAGATAAGTAGAGGTCTCGCATGCCATATTCACTAACTTGTCTTCAAAAGAGGTGATAAAAGGATCAAGTCTCAAATGTTCAATCATTGAATGGCTTTGACACTGAAGTGGCTCGACATGATACATGAGAAAAGTGAGAAAACAATTACAACCTCCAATCAATCAAGAACCTTTACAGCTTAAACATGGTGGGAGAACCATTCGATTGCCCTCAAGATACTTGCTCTATGGAGAGTCTTTTGAGACAGTATCTATCGAGCAAGAGGTCAATCTCACTTTATATAAGGAAGCTATGAAGGATATAGATACTAACCATTGGAGAAGTGCTATGTATTCAGAAATGAACCCCATGTACGCTAACTCGGTCTGGGATCTTATACATGCACCAAATGTGGTAACATTTATATGATGTAAAGGGGTCTACAAGAAAAAAAGAGGCGTGGATGGAAAGTTGGAGATTTTTAAATTAAGACTAGTTTCTAAGGGTTTTACCTGACCAAAAGTTTTCAGTTAGGAGGAGACCTTCTCATAGTAGGTGTTGAGCATTTGGCTGCTGTAAGCATATACTCAAGTATCTTTGTTTATCTAGAGATTATATGCTGGTTTATTTCGTTTTGATTTTTCAGATGATGGGGACTCTTGCAAATCTATATCATGATTAATGTTCACAGTAGTTGGCCGTGTCATTATTTGGAAGAGTATCAAATAATAGAGGATATCGATTAGCTCCTTTCTTACTATGACCCCAAGTGGGTACATGCGAGGTCATAATAATATAACTTTTGACGAATAGAAGATATCGATTGAGTACTAAATATTTAATCATATATTTTCTTTCAAAAATATCTAAAAAACATAAAAGAATAGGAAATTTGCAGATTTCAAATATTTTCTAAAATCTGACAAATAACACTTTAGTTTACAAATATAATCATTAGGTAAGAAATATAAAGGTAAGTTGATGCAAAAACAGGGATCTCTATTTTTTTTTCTCGACGGTGGTAAAGAAATAAAAAACAAATAAAAGAAGAAAAGTTTTGAATAAACAAAAACTGGGAAATTTTTGAAATTTAAAGAATTATTCTTTCACACCTTTAGCAATTATTCAGATTATTAATTATTAATTTCCATACTCTTTTTCATTTCTTTAGCTGAAGCATCATTTAATTGGACATAATAAAGGTGGGGACCTAACTATACAGAAATTGAGGTTTTGGAATATCAAGGAAAAATTACATCCGCAGTCTTCAAACGTACCTTTTGCAACATCTAGATTCTAAATCAAATTTTTAGATCTGTATTTTTATTTTTTGTTAATAATAGGTTTTTTTTCTGATTTTTCTCAATGAAAAGTACTAAAATATTCCATTAAATAACTCTGACTGCCTTCATCCCCCTATCCGAGCTCCTTGAACTCAAGTCACCCCATGAAATTGGGATACTTCCCTTTGGGTTCTTATTACACTAGGTGAGATTTCTCCTCCCTAGTTTAGTAAAGCTAGGAGGTGAATTTTCGACGAGGTGGTGATGATTAGACTTATCAAGAATCTAAGGACAATAGTATTGACAGAGGCTATGAGAAGTCATGAAGTAATTGATAAGTACTATTAAAAAATGATGTCATGCGCAGAATAACACCATGTTTGATACTCATTCTTCTAAAAATACATTTTTTTCTCTCTTTTATTTTCAACGACATATTTTTCAATAAAATAATATTACGAACAAATCCAAAAATTTTCCTTATTTTTTAACCACATATTTTCCATCAAATCACTATTTAAAATGCATTCTTGGGAGAATAACGTGCATCAAACATGGTGTAAATGTCATTTTAACAAATTTTCTCACTATCTTCATCTGCAATAATTTATATCCACCAAAAATAAAGTTTAGGGATCTAAAAATGAAGAATATTTGACTGGAGACTTAGGTGCTCCAAGGAGTATAGCTTGAGGACCTCTAGTGTGATTATCCCAAATATCAATGTAAAAAACATTGAGTAATATCCAATGGCTAGAGTTATAAATGCCAATCTATCTTAAATAATTGTATTCATTGTTTTTAAGCATACACATCTATGCATAGTAAATAATATTTAGTGCCTATTTGTCTATCATTATGGTGATGAAAATTGTGTAATGAATAGTATTGTTTGGAGAATGTGTGGTTAAAATTAAAAGAAATTTTATCGGTTTATGTGTAGAATATTTTATTATTTGAATGTGTGGTGGAAATTGATTACTGTAAAAAATAATGTTTTGAAAAATGGTACACAAACATGGGCTTAACAATTTCCCCATAGCTCCAAATAGGCCAATTAATTTAATTTAATTTAAAGAAGTAAATGTCTCAACACATAGTTAATTGAAAAATTAATTAGTCTCCAAGCAAATTCAACAAACTTTCTATTAGATGTATAATAGAGACATATTCTAAATTTAGAGAGTAAAAATTATTACACTCCAGTAATATTCTTTATTTTGGTTATTAATTTTAATTTTTCAATAAATAATTATTTTTTGCCTAATCTTTTTTAGATAATCAATTACTAGGTGAAATGTGACAGTTAAAAATTCTCGAATAATAACAATAACTCTATACTTCGTTCCTATTTTGTTGACGTAAAAAGTTGATAAAAATATAGGTCAAACTCAATAATTAATTTTAATTACATATTTAGTATAAATCACAACTTCAATCATGCCTTCTCTCAACTTTTATTAAAATTTATTTGAAATCAAAATTTTATATATTTAAATATGGCTTCATATATTTATATATATTGCTTTCAAAAAAATCCCATTATTGATAATTCCAACCAATCAAATGACACCAAAAGTAAGAATTTCCTTTGTATATTCGTTGACTATACATACTAATGCTGCCTAAGAAAAGACGTAGGATTTGAATCTTGCCCTGTCCCTTTTTCCATCGTGTAATTTAACATTATTTTTGTTCTAATACTCTATTGTCAGTACCACGTCTGATGGGAGGTGGCTGGTGTTGTAGATCGGCCACAGATGAAAAGTCTCACAATCTGTGTAATTTATAGTTAATTGATTGGTTGACTGATTCATGGGACTTAGCCTCCGAACATCTAGATTTCGAGGGGCTGTTTATTTTGGATCCAAGAATCTTCTCCCAAGAAATCTTGAAACAATGAAGTAAGATTTTCGATTCGTCCCATGTTATCTTCTTTTGCTTTATGGGTTTTGCTTTTACTATGTTTCCTTTTTTTCCCTATTATTTATGGTTGTTGCAGTTGATTTTTGATTGGATAGTGGTAGATTAAATGTTCTACATTAGTTTATCAATTGTTAGATTAGTATTTATGAGGCATGTAGTTCATTTAATTGCAAGGAACAGATTTTTAGCTGTTCGATATCCAGATTCAGAAGATAAGCTCGCTTTTTAAGGAATCTTCTTTCCAGTGAGAAAAAAAAAAGGAAGGAAACTTTGGATATGATATTGGGAATACTGATGGTAGTATGGAATTAAAAAAAAACAAATTTTTTTACCAAAAAAAAAAAACTTTTATGGTAATAATTTCCACTCTTCCCCAATGTTTTGTGAAACATATAAACTGTACCTATGCAGTGGACATTAGTTATACTGTCTTGATTTTTGCTCTTTAAATTACTAATAACTTCTGTAGAACCAAATTTGAAGTTTTGTTTGTAATGACGACTTCAACTTTCCCTTTTATTGCTCCGAGGACGGTTTGCAACCAAACATTTCATTATACATATTGTAAAACATTGTAACCATATTTTCTAGCCATAAATGTAAAAGGAACTCTTTTCCAGCAATAAAATTTGGTATGTGATGCACCGACACGGACACATGTGTCTGATACTATACGTATCGGATACGTCGACACGCGATTTTTAAAAAAAGTATAGACACGACACGTTATCGACGCGTTGATTCCTTGTTAATCAGTATAAATTTAGTTTTATACTTGTTATTAATTTTTCTTGTTGAAATCTTTTAAACATGAGTACCTATTTGTTACTTGTTAATAAATTTGAATTAATAATATATAATATTTCTAATATAAAAAGAAAAATAATTACTGTAGAGTGTCATTGAAGTGTCGGTATCGATTTGGTCGGACACGGACGCGCTACCCTAATTGAATTGTCTGTGTTGCATAGAATTTGGTTTTTCTATTTTCCGCAGAGCTCTCTAGACTACAATTTAATGCACTTTACATGATAACATGATAGCAGACACATCTAGTGTTATTCTTCCTACTTTGGAGACACCCTTGTATCAATTTGAAATATGCAACTAACTGACTGATATTAAGTGGAGATTCACTATACTCATAGATGAGTTGAGAGACTCTACATATCTAAAAGTAAGAAAAAGTTTAATTATCGATAAATGAAGGTCGCCTAATTTATTTTTGCATGTATGGTTTGTGATCTTACTTATTCAGTTTATCAATAATATACTTTTCGTATCAAATTGAAAATGAAACTATTGACCAACTGATATGAGTTTTCAGACTTCACGTTGCTAATATCGGAAAAAGTTTGATGATCAGTAAATGAAGTAGTCGAGGTCATTGAAAAGGTCTCAAAGCTATTTAATATGAGCAACTGACGTGTTTGCTTATCAGGATATATTATCTTACTGATTCCTTGTTATGCGCTGTTTACCTTTTGCCATTATCATGTTTTATATAGAAGTTCCAGATTTAACACTTCTTTGTTAAACTCGAAGTTGAATTTTTAAGATTGTAGACACCATTGCCTGTAATAATAGTTTTCATTCCTATCACAGTTTGAGATGTTGACATTGTTTTTCTCTGATAATGAACTTTGGATTTTGTTATCTGATACGAGTTGTATTCTCATATTACAGAACAAGAAAATTTTTAGGCATATCTCTCTCTTTAATTATCATCAACTTGGCCGCTATAATGGAACGTGCTGATGAGAATCTCCTTCCGGCTGTTTACAAAGAAGTCAGTGAAGCTTTTTCTGCAGGGCCATCAGATCTTGGATATCTCACATTTGTACGGAACTTTGTACAGGGACTGGCATCACCTGTTGCAGGTATTTTAGCAATCAATTATGATCGCCCTACAGTACTTGCAATCGGCACCCTGTGTTGGGCCTTGTCGACTGCTGCAGTGGGTGCAAGCAAGTACTTTTTGCAAATTGCATTTTGGAGAGCGGTAAATGGCTTTGGACTGGCAATTGTGATACCTGCACTTCAGTCTTTCATAGCAGATAGCTATAAGGATGGTGTACGAGGTGCTGGATTTGGGTTTCTTAATCTTGTTGGTACAGTTGGTGGCATAGGAGGCGGAGCTATTGCTACGGTTATGGCCGGTAATGATTTCTGGGGTGTACCTGGATGGCGGTGTGCCTTCATCATGATGGCAACCTTGAGTTGTTTAATTGGGTTCCTAGTATTTCAGTTTGTTGTCGACCCAAGAAGAATTAGCACTGATCATGATACGGGCAAGATTTCGAATCGGTATCGACTCTCTGTTCAGTTACTTTATTAACAATATATTTTCTTGTGCTGCATTGCAATTGAGAATTTTCATGCTTCAGGGAAAAGTTGATAGACAAAGGCAATACCAGTTCGGTAACAGTTTGGTCAGAGTCATTGGCAGCCATGAAATCTGTCATGAAAGTGCAAACCTTTCAATTCATTGTTTTACAAGGTCTTGTTGGTTCAATTCCATGGACAGCCATCGTGTTCTTTACCTTCTGGTTTGAACTAATTGGTAAGCTTTTCTTCTGTACTTCATATGAATTCTTGTGATCATTTTTAGTTTATGATGAAATGAATTGGTATAATATTTCAAAATTTAGGTCTTTAGTCTTACTAGTTTTCTCTGTTACTTTTGAAACCTTTGATGACGGATAGAAAGGAAGTGATCGGAACTTAGCCATTGATTTGTTGAACTGTGTGGAGCCTAATCATACTGTATGCTTACCCCTCAATCATGGATTGACCTGTTATTTAGGGGTATATTATGTCTTCCATGTATGATAATAGGGATTAGATTTAATCCATATCAGATCCTTGATACTTTTGCTTGCTTGGTCACTAGTTAACTAGTTGCGTCTGTAGGTTTTGATCATAACGGGGCTGCAACCCTGGTCAGTCTCTTCGCTGCTGGATGCGCTCTGGGTTCTTTTCTCGGTGGTGTAATAGCAGATCGATTGTCCCAAATATACCCTCATTCGGGAAGGATTATGTGTGCGCAGTTCAGCTCCTTTATGGGCATCCCGTTCTCATTATTCCTTCTTCGAGTTATCCCTCAGAACGTGAGCAGCTATTATATATTCGCTGTCACCCTATTCATAATGGGCCTAACAATCAGCTGGTGTGCTACTGCTACAAACGGCCCGATGTTTGCTGAGGTGGTCCCCGCCAATCATCGTACAATGATTTATGCATTTGATCGTGCTTTCGAGGTATCATTTTCCTCTTTCGCTGCACCAGTTGTCGGAATTCTTTCTGAAAAGATATACGGTTACGATCCCAAGTCTGTTGATCCCCTCTTGGGATCAACACGAGAGGCTTTTGCATTGTCAAGAGGGCTCCTTGCGATGATGGTGGTTCCATTTGGTTTATGCAGCTTGTTTTACACGCCATTATATTGGACTTTCAAGCAGGATCGCGAGAATGCTAGAATAGCCAGTATAAAAGAAACCGAGATGTTGTAAAATTTCATTCAAATTGTAGGGACAGAAAATTTTCATCTGCGAACATTTTGTGCTTATTTTTACCTTCCGGGGACGTAGAAAGATATTGGATCGAGTTTCTCATTTTCATGTCGACTTCAGAAAATGTGGTGACGTACTTTATAAAATCGTTGTGCTGAAACTGTTTTCGAAATGTGTTGCTCAGGTAGGATCGAAAGAATGCAGGTTATTAAAGAACTGACTACTATTGAACGATATGCTACGTGCAAAACAGAATCCTCTAATGAGAAGGACGACGACTAGCATCCACAGCTGTGCAGGGCACCTCGTTCAGGTGTAAGGGCTTTCTATGCCGCATCTTCTTCTTTCCCCTTTCCCTTGCTTAGTGCGGCACTTACCATTTTTGAATCGAGAATCTCTACGACATATTTGAATACTTTACAAGAGTGACGCCATCTCAAGTAGAGACCACTTAAGACTAAGAGTACAAAATTCGAGTTGACTCCGAAAGTCCGAATAAATGTAAAAAGCTGGCTTGCTTCTGGGTTTCTGACATGGACTGGGTTTATACTCTGTGGGCCTGTGCTTGTTGGGGTCTCGAAGCGACGCCCCTATCTGTCCCAAGCTTGGGTGGCTCGACCCAAATTTAAACCCACCTGTCAAATACCCAACATAGCCCTTGTTTGGTAGAAATTAAAATCATATATTTAGTAGTTTTAATAAAAGTTGATGAAATGTGTGGTTGAAAAGTTGTGTCTCATGAAATATATGATTTAAATTAATTGTTGACTTTGATTTGAGATTTTAATTGAATTTTAATCCAAACCAAACATGGCATGGACTTTTTTGGCTAATAATTTGATTATTTTGGATATTATAGTGCGCTACTCTACGAGGTGATTTGTAGGACATGTCCCTTTACTCTGTGAAGGGGGAGGGAAATGGTTTATTAACTTGCTTTGTTGGCTACTCAAGTTTAATTTATAAGAGTTGGATAGTGTTTCGCGCGGGTAGTCACTAACAATTTAAAAAGAAATTCAGACGATTGTATAAGGGACAAACCTTTTGAGACAAAGTCTCAAAAAGAAGTGCTTTATTGATGAGAGTTACAACTGGAAATAAACAGAATACCTCTAACGGGTGCAAACACACGAGTACTGAAAAAAGATAATTAAAGTTATTCTAAGAAATTGAAATTACATATTCTCTGTTTGAAAGTGTTTAATTCGGGGTCCTTTTCTCTATGTCTATTCTTCCTTTTATATTCTCATAATGATTTTTTCTTGACAAACCGCTTGGAAACTGCTACCCATTTTCTTCATGATGGCTAACTTGTCATGGAACTGTCATCTCTAATTGCTGTCATTACTCTTTGTTGTTCAACCGTCTTCAATGGGCTCCTTAAATCGTGGAATGTGATAATTGGCTCGATAACTGTTTCAATAACTGCTATTCTGGATGACCATAATATCTCATGTATTAAGATTATGGGTGACTTAAAGGTTCGAGCAAAAATTAGGTTGTCGCTCTGAGCGATGGTGAGGCATTTCATTCGTCCAAACTCTGGGCGTCTTGCAGGCTTGGACGATGATGTTACTGTGTTCGTGGGCTTCATCTGCATTCACCAATAACCTTATTTGAGCCTTTATTCTGGATTCTCCAATTGGGCTTCACTCTTCGGACTATTCAATTTGGGCTGTATTTTTTGTAGCGCCCCGATTTCCGTTAACCCGGATTGCCACGTCATCGTCTTCTGTAACTAATTTAACTAAAAAGTTTTGCGGAAAATAACTAAATTTCAAACTTCGCATTTATAATGGTAAAAATCTCGTCGACAACAAAACTCATTTTAATAACTTAAGAAAATTGATTAAATTTC
This sequence comes from Fraxinus americana, assembly GCA_035079005.1. NCBI lineage: Eukaryota > Viridiplantae > Streptophyta > Magnoliopsida > Lamiales > Oleaceae > Fraxinus > Fraxinus americana. Next base: position 30,860,073 of record CM068717.1, on the reverse strand, counting down.
AAATCTCGAGTTTTTGAAATACTGAAATAACAAAGTACATTAATAGCGTTCAAATACGAAATTTCCAAATATAAATAACTGAATTATTAAATTGTTGCCACACTGCCCATCAATCACGATCGCCTCCGAAGTCTGCAAATATTGTTAAAATAACGGGGTGAGTATTTCAAAGAAATACTCAGTAGACTCATCGCCGATAATTAATTTACAGAATAATTGAACACATACTTATGCAATATACAACGTGATATCATCATCATCTTTGGTTCATTTTCTTGAAAATCATAGCTCTTTAAAACATAGGCTGAGGGTAGTCTTTCTTTCTCGTGCATTCAAAGCACATAAGTTATGCATAACATTCTCATCTTATCTCATAAGAGATTCTCTTCTTTCTCATGCAATTAAGCATATAAGTTATGGCAAGCATAACAATATCATATATCTCATAGATTTGTCATCTCATACAATTAAGCATATAATACACGTAAATTCACATAAGACATGCAATTATAATTTAAACTAATTAATGGTGGCGAGTCTACCTCAAATGTCTCGATTTGCGTGAAAAGTGGAGCGGGATGAAATCTCAATCTCCTAATTGTTCGTACGTATCGTCTAGCCAAAATAGAAAATAAGTTTGAATTAGTATTTCGAATATTTAAGGCTTTAAAGTGATAAAATAAAGTTTAGGGATTAAATTGGAAGTTATTAAAATTGAATTTGACAAATCTAAGGGTTGAAAATACTATTTTCAAAGTATTGGGGCTTAATGTGAAAAATAAGAATTCTAGGGACTTAATTGGAAATCTATTAAAACTGAAAATAAGATATTAAGGACTGGAATAAACTTTTACAGAAACTAGGGGTTAAATTGAAATTTCTTAAAACTGTAAATAAATTGTTAAGGACCGAAATAAAAATATTTAAAAACTTAGGGACTGAAATAAAACAACTTAAAACTTGGGGGCTTAAAGGTAATTTCTAAATTCGAAATAATAAATTGATACAATAAACTAAACATAAATCATAGGGACTAACTTAAAACAAATTAAAACTTGGGGGCTAAAACATAACTTTTAGAAATCAAAATCAAAATAAAAATCAAACTCTCTCATTTTTCTCTCCCTAAATCGATCGAGAGAGAGGAGGGGACGAAAGGGGCTCTGCCCCTTCCTCCATTTCTCCACCACTGACCGGTGGTGGAGGTAGTGCCACTATTATGGTGGCGCCGGTACGCGAGGCGAAAAAGGAAGGGTGGAGGCGACGAGTTTGGTGCGCGATTTAAGGGAAAACCGAAGCTTGGGGAGTTCGATTTTCTTGGGTTCTTCCGGTAGACTGAGATAAGTTAATGGGTTGTTTTTATTTCTTGGTTTTGGGGTCGATTGGGGGTTGATTTTAGTGGTGGAGTTTGGAGCTTGTGGCGGTGGTGGCTGGTAGTGCATTTGGTGTCGATTTTGGGTTGCTTCAGGTGGGGCAGTCTGTTGATTGGGAGTGCAATGTGGCTGTCGATTTTGGGGTTGTCGATTTGGTGGCTTTGGTGCGTGTTCGTGGGTTGCAGGTGGTTGTGGTTGTGCCCTTGGGTGAAGGAGTTGGTTTTGCAGTGTGGTGTTGTTGGTCTCGTGGGTTGGTGGTTTCGGTTTGGCAGTGGTGGTTTGGGGTTCTTGAGGTTGCAGCTTAGTTTAGTTGGTTGCAGCTTGGTGTGTTGGTGGTGTGAGCTTGGTGTTGGTGTTTTGATTTCTCAGCTCGTGTGTGTGTTGAACTGGGTTTGAGCTACTGCTGAGTGGAATGGTGGTGTCTGCTGGTGAAGGTGGGGGTGTTGCAGTGGTGGTTCGATAGTTTTGCAGGCTGCTGGGTGAGGAGATGGTTTGGGCAGTGAACTTGGTGGTCTTGATTTTGAGTGATGTTGGTGAATGGTGAACTGTTGAATGCTAGAAATTGATATTCTAGCATCAATTGTGAGTTTCCATTCACCTGGGATGTTGTTGATGCTAGAAATTGATGTTCTAGCATCAATGGTGAGTTTCCAAATTGAGAGAGATAAATGTTTTCTTACCAATTTTTGAGTTGGCTGCGTAAGGTGGAGGAGTAGAGGATGAGGTAGAGTGAGGATGGTATTTCAATAGTAGAATATTAGGGCACAAATCCCTAGGAATTCAATTGGGCCAAAAATTTGGGTAACAAGGATTTTCCTAATGGGCCTAGGTGGATTGGGCTGAAAAGATTTAAAATTTCGTTTTGGGACATAATTAATTTGGCCTATGTAATTGGATTATAATTATTGGACTATAAATATTGGGCTCTAAATATTGGACTTGAATTTATTAAAATTGGGCCCAAATAAAATAAATCGGAATTGAAATTAAAATGATTACTCGATATAGGATTCAATTTGAAATAATTTAAATTCATTTATAACGGCTAGAAGAACGCGCTATTTCTTTAAAATTAGGGTTAGGGTTTAGCGACACGTTTTTCGAGAAATAATTTTATATCATTTAAAAGTTCTCAATCGCTACATTTTTGGTATGTCAATAATTATCCCCCAATATGGTAGATTTAATACCAAGTATTAATTATTGTCATATTCACCTTGTATTTTCTAGGCAATATTTGAAATTTCGAGAATTTCAATCATCATTTATTTTTATAGTCTAAAAAGGTACAACGTTACAAACCCTTATAAACCCAAAAGAAGCGTCATTTCACCATACCACTAAACCACGTCCCTATATTTCGCGCTTCTTCCCCACTATTTTACTATTCATCTTCTTGCTTCTCTTCTATGTTTTTTAGGCAAACTTTAACAAGACTGCACTTTGCACTCAATGGCAACTTCACAAACTCAATCTGATGATACTTTTAGTTTCAAAGATTTCTGGAACATCCTTACTAGGCTGTATGTAAATGCAAACTTCCTCGTACTAGCCAATGCTAACCTCAATGAATTCTAGTTAGGTCCATAATTCAATAATGCCGAATCCATTGAACAGGTGGCAGTGGCCAGTTGTTCCCTTGCACTGAAGATCTTCCATTTCTGAACTCTTTGCCATTGAATCCAATCCGTGATAAAGGTATTCGTACTTGGCCAAAACCTAATCCTAATTTTCGTAGATAGCATGCACGTATGGTGAATCATGGTCCCACCAAAGCAATTTTTTATCGTGCTAAGATTTTCGACCTATTAGAAATTACCCTTTTTCCCCAACTTATGACCCAGTACTCTTCCCAATCACCATGAGTTTCTGGTCCTCTGAGTATAATACTTTTATCTTTCCTCTGGCCCAATGTCCATTACTCTAAGGGATGTTGTAGCAATCTTCCGCCTTTGGGCGACACTATCTTTCCCGGTATTTTGATTTTCAGTGTTGCTCTATAATTTGACAAAAAGGTTGCCAAATCTTATTCAAGCATGCAAGGCATTTATACTGCTTCCAATTCTGAGCCTACCCATGCTAAGCGTGTTGCTTTCCTTTAGGTCTGGCTCGTAAATATGTTCTTTATGTCCCCAGCCTGAAACCCTCATTGAGTTAACTATCTCTGTCGCATGAATTATTTTTGGCCGCCTTTTATAGAGGCATGGCTTTCCTTCAACTCCAATTAAGGAATTGTGCATCCCCTACTGGTAGTGGGTCCCTTTGGCTTGCTCAATTGTGGTTAAGAGCCTATTTTCCACAATTTGGTGCTCCACCATCTCCTCCTCCAACAGTTAGCTATTATGGGCTATTCATTTATCAAATAAGCCATGTAAATATGTCCAGCATGGACGTTTTAACATTGTTTTATGCTTTGAATTTAATGCATTCTTTCTTTCCTTTTTCTCCTCATCAAATCCCTCTATACGTACGGCCTCCCTCTACCTTAGTTGAAGTGAGCACTTTTTTACCTATTTGGGTTCAGTTTTTGGTTGGAAGAGAATTGTTTCATGACATTGTCACAGGAACAAATGCTAAAGCAGAGGTTGAGATATATATTCCCCAATTTTTTGCTCGCCAACTTGGTTTCAGCCAGAGGTGGCCGTTCTTCCTTGTTATTCTAAAGCTTGATAGTGTGTTTCCACACTATCAGTAAAATCAAAACTCAGGCCATTGACATCCATAATAACTGTTTAGCCGAAGGTTTCTCTTTAGCCCCTTTCGCTTCTACCACTGTTACACATCCTCTTTTTGAATAGCTTGGCCATCAGTGAAACGCAGATTGTTTGCAACTGATGCTAATCGCGCCTTCCATTTATTGGATCGGCCAAGCACTTCATCTGCCTCTCCTGTTTTGGCTACCCCTATGTCCAACAGGAATCTTTCCTCATCAGCTCGCACTAAACGTTCCATTCCTCCATCTTCTTCTCCTCCTGACAAGACTACTATAGCCAAAGGCACCTCCAGCTACAAACGGCCAGCTTCAGCATCTTCCATTTTGCAAGATGATGATGATGCTCCTCTCATCCTTAGGAGAAAGGTAACTGAATTTGTTTATTCACAAACATACTTCTCTATGTACTAATGGTTTACCTGAATTCCTCAGAAGAGTTCAGCTTCTCCTTCGAAGGCTCTGGTTTTGGCAGCTCCTGCTTTATCGTCCTCTGCAGAGGCTGCTTCGTCCCAATCAGCTGATGAAGGGACTATACTCAAAGATAAACCCTTAGTCCTAGAATCTTCATTACAACCAGTAGCAAGGTCATAGCCAGTAGAAAAGCCATATACTTCCCAAGCCGTCGACCCCCTAGAAGGTAATACATATTTTAATGTTTTACCTTTGCTTGTACTTCTGGTTTTTTATTTGTTGCTTTCTTGAACTATGCAGAGGCTCCCATGGAGCTGCCTATTATGGCAGAATCTTCTGTCTAGATAAGAGAAAGTCCCCACAAGTGGTGGAACCAACTGGTGACATGCCTGAATCTCCCATGATTGATGATACGTTAACCTTTTAACTCACTTTCATTTTCACTTTGCTCATCATAGTGAAGATCTTCATTATTGGCCTATTTCTTTCCAGGGTGCTAATGACATTGTGTTCCATCCAAGACTTGTTCACTTCTTGGGGACAAGTAAAGACACCTCGCCCTACCTCAACCAGTCATTCTTCTACTTCATCCTCCGTTTTTTCGAAAGAAATATATGAAATCTCTCAAGCAGTCAGTATTTTAGGTCTTTCATGGATATGGAAATTGGCCAAGCCAGCCCTGCTAAATAGAAGGATAAATTTGAACTGTTGAGTGCAAAATTGACACAAGCACTTACACTTCCTTCGCTCAACGTTTCTGCTGACTTTAAAGCGACATTGAAGGTTGTCCACTCTGAATCCTTTCCTTGTTAGCCAAAAATGCAGATTTAAAGGCCAGGAGTACTAAATATCTTCGTGCTTCGTCTGAAAGAGAATCTCTGCTGTTGGAGATTAACAAAATCGGGGATGAATTAAAAGACATCTCCTCTGAAGTTAAGGTCGAAGACTCTTTGATGATAATCTTGGCTGTAGAGATGAAGGAGTTTCAAGCAAAGATGCAGGACTGTAGGGCGAGGATGGTTGTCAAAAAGTGCAATGCTTCTCAGGGAATTGAACGAGCCAAAGCTTTGGTTGAGCAGTACAAAATACTGGATGTTGATGACGATTTTGTAATTGAATTGGACGTTGCTTCTTCTCAGCAGAGCGAGGATTGGGGAAGACTTAGGGAAAAAATATGTTTGGCTTGGGGCGAATTATAATTAAGACATTCAGTGCCTTAACTTTCCTTTTGTAATTTCGCACTAAATGCCGTTGCTAATTTTTTATGTAACAGCAATTTAATTGTTTTATGCTAAGATTCATGTACATTCTTTCTTGGTATTCCCATCTCTTTTCCTAAGACTTAGGACCATGTGATTTCAGTTATTATACACGAATGTGGCCGTTCATATTCTGTCCTTTCATCTTCATGACTCCATAAATGTGCGTGTATTTCACACTTATCATTCTCATTTCTATCCTCTTTTTTAAAAACTAATTTGCTACAATCATTTTGGCACTTTAACGGTTGATCCAAAATTTTCATCTAAAATAGAAATGGATCATTTAATTCACCCATTTTGTCGTCGGTCTTGAGTTACCTTTAGTATGAGAGGTATATGAAATGTTCTTTGGCCAGCAAAGTTCTTCCCATCTTCTCCACATTCTCCATGAGGAGTTCAATGATGAAAGACAATTTTAGAGGATGACTTTCAGGCCACTTCGCTTGTTGAGAGTGCTTCTCAGTCTCCTTGCCTATTATTGCAGTGATGCAATTAGGAAGGCGATTTTGAGGGTCCTTTTCTTCCTTATTGTTGTTGAGAGTGCTTTTCAGCCTCTCTTTTGCCCTTGCAGCAGTGCGATTAGGTCGGCGACCAAGGTGAGTTCACCCTCTTACCTGGCGATCGATCGAAGAATTAGTCTGTTCTCAATTGTAACTATTAGAACATTCATTATTTTGTATCTCACAATTTTTAATGAATATTTGATAATAAAGGAATTTATTTGAACGTATTTCGTTCTTGTGTTGTTTATCTATGGTTGTTTGACACAATATTGATTACACTTTCATTTGTTTACTTTTCCATAAGGAACGAACATATCTTTTTCAATATTTACCATTAATAAATTTAATGTGTTTGGTACTATCTAAATCTTCTAAATGATAGGCTCTATTATGCAACACACTATTTACTTTATATAGCCATTTCCAATTGGGCGATCATTTACCATATTTCGGATCCTTACTATCCAAATGGAGTATTGTTTTTCAAATAACTCGCCCAGGCTAAAGGACTTTGTTATAACTTTTTTATTGTAAAACTTAGCTATTCTTTGTTTCTGGACTCACAATCTGTCTAGGACGTCCAATTTTAAATCGTCCAACTTCAAAAAGTTTTGAATTAGTGACTCAGCGTATTCACCATCATTTACCTTATGTTGCAAACATACCCTAATTGATTGGACGTGGATTTTCATAGGCAAAACGGCCTCCTGTCCATAAGTAAGTTGGAAAGGAGTAACCTAGGTACTTGATCGAGACGACGTTGTATAAGCCCATAAGGCATTGTTTAGACATTCATGCCAATTTCTGACATTTTCATCTATCATTTTCCTTATGATTTTTTTAGAATCTTATTAGAAGATTCCGATTGTCCGTTAGATTGAGCGTAATATGGTTTAGAGTTCACTAACTTAACTCCAAACTCGCCCAAAAATTCCTTCACTTGATCTCCATTCAAGGAAGTTCCGTGATCTACCATCAAAGTTTGTGAAATTCCGAATCCATAAATAATATGATCACGGATAAATTTTATGATGCTCTTTTGGATGATCTCTTTTAAATGTATCGCTTCTACCCATTTAGTGAAGAAATTGGTCGCAACTATAATAAAGGTATGTTGCTAGGACGATGGGGGATAAGTTTTCCCTATCAGGTCTATCGCCCAACTCTTGGACGGCCAATGTTTGATGATGGGTGTCATCTCTCTTGCCGACGCTCTCTGTATTGGACCATGCTAGACAACTCTTCGCTTATTGAACACATGATTCTCCCATCTTGGGCCAAAAATATCCATTCCTAATAATCAACCATCTCATCATTTGGCCAGCTTGATGAGCTCTACATATCCCTTCATGCACTTCGGCCATGATCGTTTTGGCTTCTTGCAAACTTACGCATTTCGGTAATATACCATCAAAGCGTTTTTTAGCTAACGCAACGTCATTTTTCTATCACCTCCTTTATTAGGTTCTTTAAGGAATCTTTTGATCTATGTCCTCCAATATACTGAATCTCTATCCTGTATGCAGTGAATTTCTGTTCTTTTCCCCTTCTTTGGACTACGGGCAATATTACTCCATATTCATAAGTAGAATCCCAATTTAAAACTTTTGAATACCCCAAGGCTATCTGAGCCAACTAATTTGCTATGCCATTATATATCCTATTGACATATTGAAGCTCTACTTGGTCGAATTCTTCCAAAATTCTTGGGCGATTTCATATTGATTTATAATGGAATCATTTTGGCACTTGAAATCACCGATCAATTGGTGAATTACCAATTGAGAATCACCTCTAACATTCACATTCCTTATCTCCATATCTATCATTAATTCTAAACCCACAATTAAGGCTTCATATTCAGCTTGATTATTGGTGCATATTCTATCCAAAGTGAATGCGAACTTGTAACAAATCTTCAAAGAATTTATCAATGCCACTCTTACTCCTGTGCCTTTAGAGGTTTTTGACCCATCAAAGTATAAAACTCAAGGTTTTCATTCAAATGAATTAATTTCTAATTCAATTTCCTCAGGCATGTCAAGGCATGGATGATCGGCCGAAAGTTAGCAAAAGCCTGATTTTTTTATTACCTTTTGGGGTATGTATTGTATCTCTAACCCTGATAACGCTAAAGTCCAAAAACCAATCATTTGATGTAAAATAGGGTGAGAGAACATATATTTAATCAGATTTACTTTAGAAATCAAAAAAACGGTTACAGGCCATAAATAAGCCCTTAATTTTGTACATGTGAAATACAATGCAAGACATAATTTTTTAAGGGCAAAGTAATTACATTCACATTTTGTTAACCGTCAACTCAAGTAGTAAATAACACTTTCTTTTTCAAATTGGTCTTCCTGCGCAATCATTACAAATATTGATTCTTGTTCAGCCGATATATATACTTTCATTGGCCCTCCTTGGATTTGTGACTCCAACACTGGTGGACTTGATAAATATGTCTTTAGGCTATCAAAAGCTTTTTTATGCTCTTCTTTCCAGACGAATTCGTCTTATTTTTTTAACTTTATAAGCGCCGAAAAAGCTTTAGTTCGCCCTGCACATTTATGAATAAAGCGTCTTAAAAAGTTTACTTGGTCTAGAAACCTTTGTAATTCATTTTTATTGTTAGGAGGTTTGACCTCTAAAATGACCTTCGCTTTATTTTTGTCGAGTTCAATTCCCCTTTTGTGCACTAGGAAACAAAGGAAATTTCTTACGTTAACATCAAATGCACACGTCAAGAGCTTCAGTTTTAGTTTATATTGCCTCATTCGCTCAAATGAACATCTCAACTGTTCAAAATGGTCTTCTTCTTTAATAGATTTGACCACTATATCATCTACATATACCTTAACAAACTTGCCTTTCATATTGTGAAAAATCAAGTTCAGTTCCCTTTGATACGTCGCTCCTACATTTTTCAGGCCAAAAGGCATAACTATACATTCAAAACATTCTAAAGATCCAGGGCATCTAAAGGCAGTTTTATGTATATTTTCCTCAACTATATAAATTTGATTATATCCTAAATACTCGTCCATGAAGGAATATATTACGTGCCCGACAGTTGAATCTACTAGAAATCTACTGTAGGCATTGGATATTCATCTTTGGTGTGGTCAGGTTTTGGTTTCTAAAGTCTATGCACACCCTAAACTTACCACTCCTTTTTAGTACCGGCACGATATTGGACAACCAATCAACGTATCTGGCCGTTCTAATAAAGTCTGCTTTAAATAATCGCTCTATTTCTTTCTTTATTTAGGGAAGTACATTAGGAGCAAAACGCCTAGGGGGTTGTTTATGAGGTTTGAAACTTGGCTTGGTTGGTAATCTTTGTTCTACCAAATTTTTATTTAAACCAGGCATATGTTCATATTCCCAATCAAAACAATCCTTATATTCTTTTAATAAAGCGATTAATTTGTTTCTAACCTCTTGATTGAGCATCTGACTGATGAATGTTGGGCGATCTTCCCCTTCATTGCCAATATTCACTTTGACGAGAGGGTCTTATACTTAAGCATATCCAGGCTTGGTGATCCCTATTACTTCATCATCCATGTCTCTTATAGGCACTTCTTCTTCTAAACAGTCCACTTTGTTGACTTCTCGCTCAATACTTTGTTGCAACTCGAACAATGCCACTTTGTCTCCCAATGCTTTCAAAGCTACCGCTTCTTTTATCCTGTCTTTGCATTCTTTGTTGAAAGCCATTAACTTGGCTTTGAAGGCCTGAATATCGGCCATTTTCCTTTGTTGCTTACAATCCATTTGAAACTCTTTTATTACCTTTTTGCTAATTACTGGCTCCTCCAGGGCCACTATGTTTGGCCTCATTTGACTGAACATATCAGTGAGCTCATCTACTGAAAATGGCTCTTCCCTCTGCACAACAATCTGAGTTTCTTTTCTATCTTGGACTACTCTTACAGGTCCACAATTTCCCTCGTACATGAACCTTTCCACGGAGTTTGCTTCTGCGACAAACTGTACCACTTACGCTTCGCCCTTGTCATTCCAGAAAACCAGGCATTCATGGAGTGATGAAGGTATGCAGCGACTTTCGTGTATCCACTCCCTTCCTAATAACAAATTGTAACTGGTAGGACCATCTATTACGAAAAATACTGTGGTCCTAGGAATTGTCCCAACAGCTATGTCCAATGGTATAACCCCTTTAACTGAAGTTACTCCTCCATTGAAACTCGTAAGGATGACTTCTATTGTAATCATATCACTTTCTGCTTTTGCAACTTTCCTCTCACCCTATATGAGATGGTGTATATAGCTGCTCCATTATTGATGAGTACTTTCACTACAGGTATGCCCTTAACTAGAGCCTTAACATATAGTGGCCTAAAGTGATTGGTCAACTTCATGGCTGGCCTTTTGAAAATAACCTTTTCGGCAGCGTCTATTTCCACTTCTTGCTTGTCTTCTATTGAACTATCCTTTTGTGATAAGTTAACGTGCAGTATGTCAAACTGACCTTCTACTTCTCGGACTTCCTTTTTATTACTTTTCGGAACTTCCTTTTCAATTACCCAACCTGTGGGAGGGGGCAATATTCTTGGAGGTGATCCATACTTTTCAGAGCGATGTACTCTCTTTTTCCTTTTGGGCGTCCCGTATAGCACATAATAATCGAAAGAATGCCCAGATGGTTCCCCCAACAAGTCTACTTCACGAACTCCCTTTCGATGTAGTTGTTTCAACAGAGTATTACGCGATATTCCTCTCTTTCTTCTTTCTGCCTCCAATTCAATTTCTTCTTCGATGTCTATCATGCCATCATCATCTTCATCATTGTAGGCCCCTGTGGAAGTTTAGCCTTCTTCACATTCCAATACATATGCTTTTTCTTCATTATCCTCTTTGTTCTTGAATTCATTGGCTAGTAAATAATTATTAGCCATGACGAGTGGTAACGTACCAAACTGAATAGTAAGGGGTTGATCTGGATCTTTTTCATCCTTTCTGTTTCGCTCAAATTTCGATCTCCTAGAAGAAATTTCTGGTAGTTCTCCCATCGAGTTGTCAGTACCAGTCTCTTCACTATCTCCGATGACATTTTGATTGGCCACCTCGAGTATCTTAAGCACCTTAGGACGTGTCAATCCCTGTTGTTGTCTCATCATTCGTCCATAATTCCGTTGAAAATCCCTTTGTTGGGTTCTAGCCGTCATATTGAAGGATGTCACCATTCCTGCATTATACTGGAATGAATGTCATACATTTGGTTGGCGAGGTTGCGGCCTAAATGTCCTCGCATTATTCGTTGGCTTGAACTGCCTCTCAAAATGCGGCCCTCTGTAGAATGACGTACCTCGTCCTCTAACTGGCTGCGCGTTTGGAACAAAATCAGGGCGATGGTGACGATGCCCTATTCCTGAGCTCTCTGTTTTCGTACTCACTTCTCCTTTACATATTGCACATAGGACGTCTTCATCCTGCTTGGGTTCCTTCCATTTGATATGTTCGAAAACATTGGGGAGTGGCTCAGATTCTTCTTCTCCGTCATCTATGACCAATTTGAATTTTGGTAACTTGTTTTTAAAATCAGTTGTCACCATATTTACTCCAAGTTGTTGTGGGAAAGGATTCTCATCCATTGTCATCTTTTTCTTATCTTCGAACGTAATTCATCCTGATTTGATGGCATCCTGTAACACATGACGGAAAACCAAACAGTTGTTAGTCAAATGTGACCATACATTATACTACTTACAATATTTTTTACCCTGAATTTGTTCAAGGCTTGGCAACTTATATTTATTGCTCAACTTTATCTGTTATCCTTATATAATTTATCGACTTAAGGTCAGTTTTAGTTACATCGAACGAGAACGTTCTCACCTTTATACCTTCATCTTTTATACGTTTATCTTTGCTCGATGTTCTAGGCTTAGCCATTATAGGACAAGTATATGCATCTCCTTTGATTAGTTCGGCCAAACATATTTCGTTTTGGTCAAAATATTCGTCATTAATGGTATGAACATCAAAATTCGGGTCTCTATAATAAGTCCACTTACTAGAGTTTTTCATTTGTTCTTATTTTCTTATTAATCGTTCATACCTAATCACGTTTGCGCTCAATTGGAAAAGATCTGTAAATTCCCTATCCTAGAATTTTTTTTTGGATCGAAACTTAGACAGCTTTGAGCGATTTTGACAAATTCCTTTTCGGACAGAGGTACAAAGCACTTCTTGGTGTTTTGAAATTTTGAAGGAAACCTTTTGTCCATTTATTGGCATTTGATGTAGATTCGCCAAATCGGCCAAAGTAAGTTCAAATTCGGTCTTATAAAACTGAGCATAAAACAATTGTTCCAATTGTTACCATATTTGAATAGAGTTTGCTGGCAAGTTAATGAACCAGAAGAAGGCTACTCCTGTTAATGAATTAGGGAACAACCTCATTTTATGGTAGTCGGTTACTTCACAACTCTGTAGTGTAAATCGCCATATGTGTTCTAAAATAGATACTTCCCCTAAACCAGTGAATAATGAAAATTCTGGCACTTTGTACCCTTTAAGCCATGGATATGCTTGATCTACCCAATCAGGATAAGGCTTTGTATAAGTAGGCCTGATGACAGGACATACCCCAAGAGCCATTTGATCCTGCACTATCTCCATGATTTGATTCCTCAATATGACATTGGGATCATATGGAATTCCTACGGGTTGGTCTAATGGTTGATTCGTTTGAGGCCTAACATTTGGTCCTTGGTTGGCAACAAAATTGCCATTATTTGGGTCATTATTACCATTGAACTGAGTGTTTAAACCATCATTAATACGCGGCCTAAAAAATCTTTTCTTTTTCCGAAAAGGATTAAGAGGAGCTTCCTTTCGAGAAAACTTCATTCTCCTTTTATGGAATTTTGCTGCTTGGAAGATTTGTCGATGATTTTTCCACATATGATCAGGAAGAATGGCAGGATTGAGAATTGAGCATGCTGCACCAGTATCAAATAGTGCGACAACTGTTATGGGAAAGTTGTGTATTAGAGAATGTTGAAGTGGCGTTCTATCTATCATTCAGGACATTATCTCTTATAATTGAATTACCTCCGAGGTTGTTAATCTCATTACCACCATTCGAGTCTGGCATCCCACTACCCCTCTGGTTTGAAGTAGATTGACCAAAGGGCGGTTCTAGTCCTTGATTTAAGTTCAAAATAGAAGAACTATGTGGTGAATTATGTCCCATAATTGTCCTGATTTGAAAGTGGTTTGCAACAGGCATAACTGGCTGACATAGTTGGCCTACTAACTTGTTCGTTATCTCTCTTAGTGTATTCAGTTGTTTGGCCATATTATTATAATGTGTATTCCCACTTTGAGTAAATCTTTCCATAATATTAATATTTCGTAAATTTACATATTCAACGACATCCTGTGTGAGTTCGCCGAGTAATGCACGCATGGTTCGAGGACTCAACTTCGTCATCGGTTCGTAATGACTATAACTGCATTGACTTTGTCCCTTTGTTCGTGGAGAGTTTTGCCGCTCTTCATATCGCTCGATTACAGATTGGACTACTCCTTGACTTGCTGGTTCCTTATCAGAATATTTATGAGGCATAATGCTTCACTTTTTGTATCTTCAACACTAAACACCAATATCCTATCGAGCATGCCAAATTGTTTCACACGGGTAGTCGCTAACAATTAAAAAAGAAATTCAGACGATTGTGTAAAGGACAAACCTCTTGAGACAAAATCCCAAAAATGAGTGCTTTATTAATGAGAGTTACAACTGGAAATAAACAGAATGTCTCTAAGGGGCGCAAGCACACGAGTACTGAAAAAAGATAATTAAAGGTAATCTAAGAAATTGAAAGTACATATTCTTTATTTGAGAGAGTTTGATTCAGGGTCCTTTTCTTTATGTCTATTCTTTCTTTTATGTTCCCATGATGATTTTTTTGTGACAAACCGCTTGGAAATTGCTACCCATTTTCTTCATGATGGCTAATTTGTCATGGAACTGCTATCTCTAACTGCTGCCATTACTGTTTGTCGTTCAACTGCCTTCAAATGGGCTCCTTAAATAGTGGAATATGATAATTGACTCGATAACTGTTTCAATAACTGCTATTCTGGATGACCATCATATCTCATGTATTAAGATTCTGGGCGACTTGAAGGTTCGAGCAAAAACGAGGTTGTCGCTCTGAGCGACGGTGAGGCACTCCATTTGTCCAAACTCTGGGCGTCTTGTAAGGTTGGGCGATGATGTTACTCTATTCGTGGGCTTCCTCTACATTCACCAATAATCTTATTTGGGCCTTTATCATGGATTCTCCAATTGGGCTTCACTCTTTGGGCTGTATTTTTGGTGTGTCAACGGATAGATTGTATTCTTTTTTTTTTTTTTTATAACATTGCTGTAGTTTGCATCGCTTAATTGTCAATAAGATAATTTCGTCTTGGCTTTTAAAAAAAAAAAAGTGTGAAATTGCACGCGGCTGGAGTTTTGCAACTTCTCAATTGTGTATCTCAACAATATATATATATATATATATATATATATAATTGAATGTCAAATTGAAGGATTTTTCTACGATCACGTTACAAAGGTGGTGGCTAGCAGTATCAAATTTAATTTTTATTAATGCTATAGTTGTTAGTATGGTCCATCACAATCAATTCTAAGCAGAGGCTGCACACATTTGAGTTATGGGGCACAATCAAATTTTGTACAAATCGAATATTTTGTACTTAATTTTTGAATGATTCATATTTAACTCAAGAAAATTTAGACTACATTTAGGTTTTGTTTGATCAACATTATTTTTTTCATTCTCATTCTTCTACTCATTTTTAATCACACATTTTTCAATAAAATAATATTTTCCATTACATCAATAACTTTTCATTCTTTTTCAACCACATATTCTCAATCACATCAAAACCAAACGGGGGCTTAAAAAACATTTCTTCATTAATACTTTGATCATCATTTTCATCCACTTGATTTCGAACGATCATTTTATTAGTATTTTGCTCATAAGAAGAAAATGTATATTTACGTGTTAAAAATTTATACTGTATTTGATACAAATAATCAATTCAAGTAAGTGAAAGGAAAAACATATGACTAATATTCAATATTAATAATTAATAAAATAAATACAATTCGTTAAAAATAAGTCAAATTGGATATAATCAGTTCAGACACATTCTATATATACAATTTGATAGGAGAAAATGTAAATTTAGGTTCTAATTAGTTAAAAATTTGATTGGATAATGAGGATTTGTAGTAGATGTGATAATTTGTAGAGAAATTATAGACAAATTTTAAAAAATTAGAAGGGTTAAGGTTTTGATAAAAGATTGAGGGAGAGAGTAAGAAAGAGCAAGAGAAAAGAGAAATAATTCAATTTATTGTGATTTTATTCCTGTTTGATAGGGATTAAAATCAATTTTTTAATAAATTTTAATAAAAGATGTAGATTCCATGAAATATATTATTAAAATTAATTTTTAATTTTGATTTAGACTAAAATTTAAATTTCAATCAATACGAAATAAGACTTTATAAAAAATAAAAATAAAAAAATCTCAGAAGTTGGCATGGCCGCCAGTGAATCTAAGTAATCTCAATACCTTTCGTATGACCTAATGATATTTAGCAACAACATTATCGTTAAAATACCAATCTAAGTGGCATTTATGTGTTATCAAATGAGAAGTATAATTAAATGTGTACTTAATTAATTCTACATTTCATTGTGTCTATCATATAGCATCGTAACCTAAATTGATGTTGTGGTGTCAGTGATTTTAGATAACATTATTCTTTGGATGTGATTTTGAAAAGAATTAGTCTTACTTTAGTATTTTCATGATTTTAAATGAATCAACTTTTGCGGTGTTGAAGAAGGAATTAGATAAGCATTTGTCGAGGAATTGCAGTAGATTTCAAAATGAACATTTCAGTTTGGTAAAAAAAATTGTTTATTGTTGTGCTTGTATATAATTATTAAAATAGAAATTGATTATAATAATCTTTTTATTATTTTATTATTGTAAAAAAAAATTTTATTTTAATTAAAGTGTATGATATTATTCTTTAAAGGAAAAAAATTAACATTATTCAAGTCTTAAAATTTATAGAATTAGCCTCCATTTGAAAAAAAAAATTATAAATTATTTTTAAATGATCAAACTTTATTTTCAATTTCATATTTTAATGGACCTACAAATACTATTTACTTATTCACCATCTTTTTTATTTATTTATAAATTATACCGTTTATAAATACTCCTCAAACGAAGAAATTAAATTTAAGAAGTCAATAGCCAATAAAATAATTTTTAACATGAATGATGAATGAAATTTTATTATTGTACAATAAAATACCAAAAAATGTAGACTAACAACAAACCTAAGACACAAAATAAATTAATTTTATTAATGAGCTTAAAACTAAATATATAAATTTTATTGATGCTTTAATAATCAACTGAGGAAGCTAAAAGCATAAGCTGAAAGTTACCCTTTTGTCGCATTTCAAAATCTGCTGCCAAATGATAAGATTATTTCATAACCAGTTTGATAACTTTACCAAACACTTAAGGGGTGTTCGATGGATATTATTGAGAGAAGAACGTATTTTAAATACTGATGTAATGAAAAATATGTGGTTAAAAAATAATTGCTATAAATTGAGATATAACTATAGTAATTTATGTGTTTGAGCCATATTATTTTGAAAAAAATGTATTCTGGAATAGTAGATTAATAGAGAATGTGTATATCGTAGTGTATATTTTCCTCAACTTCTAAAAAATTTAAAGTACAATAAAAATATAAATCTTGATCCAAGTTGTTGTGACAACATGACCTTCTTGCTTATTTATATATTTTTTAAATTTGTTTGGTGTTCCAATTTTTTAATCCCCCCTCCCCCATTTTATTTAAATTTTGTGCATGCAGTGTTGCGCGAGCTTATCGTGGAGACATCATTTTGACTTTGACTTTTTTGTCCTAACATATTACTTGGGCTCATAGCGTTTGTCCCAAGAGATAATTACTTAGAAACCTACATTTGAAGACTAATTTTCAAAAATCAGGTGGTTTAATTTTTATTTCACAAATCAGGTGTTAATTAGGTTTTAATAATTAATTTAATTAAATCTAATTTACCTATTCACCCCCACCCACCCAATTGAAATTTCTCTCCCTCATCATTCTCTCGTCTGTTTTCACCACCAAACCACCACCCACCTATATCTCGTTGTCGGAGGTGCAACGTAGATGCGAAATCGGACTGAGAGCTCCGCGGTTGCCTGTCAACGGCACTGAGAGTGCTATTTGTGGTCTTCAGGCGATTCAATGCCGGCACGGAACGTCCTGAGCATTATCTGTCGTCGTGGGAGGTGTCGTCGACGCGAAATTGGACTGTGTCGCTGTGCGCAGCAGCATCGCTAGTTTTGCGTGGTGGTATCTTCCTTTTCGTCCAAACAGAATGGCTCGGAATTGGGGTTTTTCGCAGGCGAAATCACGAGCTTCGCGACTGGGCGATTTTCCAAATTCAATTCAATTTGCTTGGAGTTCTTAGGGATGAATTACCAACATGGAAAGACTTGTCTAGGTGTGGGGAAGTGGCCAGTAGGTGTCTCCGACCATGGGTCTCGCCGGACGGCGTTATTCCGGCAGTTTTTGCATTTTGAAGCAGTTTTTTTTTTTTTGAATGCTGATTTCTCCAAAAGTAGGGAATCAGGTAATTTTCTCATATAAAGGGAACAATGATTCCGGTGTTGGTGAGGTTGCGGTGACTCACAATTTGTTCAGTAGTGTGTGGTGGTGGTGGATCTGGTGTGACGTAGTGGTTGTGGTGGTGTTTTTCTATGTGATTTGTTTGCAATGGTGGTTGTGGTAGTGGTTCTGATGGTGATGGTGGTGCTAAAGGTGTTAACCACAATCAACCACAACCCACCTGATTTTGATCTCAACGAAAATTTATTTGAATTTGGTGGCACATGATGAGATTTTGACCAAATATGTGTTGGTTGTGACCGTTTGTGACCGGTTGTGACCGTTTGTGATATGTTTGTGACCGATTGTGATCGTTTGTGATCGACTGTGGCCGGTTAATTGTGACTCGTTGTCGACCGATTATGACTTGAAATTCTGAATTTTTTTTTAATTGGAGCAGTCAGAATAGTCGTCAGAGAGGCCGCCGGAACAGTCGCCGGAGAGGCCGATTGTGACTGTTTGTGACCGATTGTGACCGTTTGTGGCCGATTGTGACCGTTGGTGACTGATTAGTTGTGACTCGTTGAAACCAATTGTGACCGTTTGTGGCCGATTGTGACCAATCCATGGGTTGGGGGGTGTGACTTTCAATTTTCTGAAAATTTTGAAATTGCCGGAACGATCGCCGGAGAAGTCGCTGGAGCAATGACCGGAGCAGTGGCCGGAGCAGTTGCCGGACCGGTGCCGGAGATGGAGGGTGGTGGTGTAGTGAGGAGATGTGGTGGGTGAGGTGTCATAGGATGGTGTAAATAATTAATATATATCATATTATAATTTAATATTTAATTAATTTATTTATCACCTGATTTTTGAAATAATTAAAAAAATTTGTTAGTTTTGAAATGTGAACTTTAAAACTAGTAGATATGTATTGTTTCCTTGTCCCAATGAGCCATGTTTGATGTACAATTTTACTGATAACTTTATTTACTGAATATCACATGACATTATATCATTAGACAATATTAACAAACAAGTTATTTTTGTAACCAACAACTTTTTGCCAACTAAACCATATTATCAACAAAGTTGTCATGACGACTGTACAAATAGCAAAATCCTTATCCCAACTGAGTGGAACAAATGTTTATAATTACACTATAAATCCACAACTTCTCTATTTTTCTCAATTTCATCCATTCAATTTTATAACTTTCTGTCAACCAAAATTTTCATTAATTATCATAATAATTCTCCCTTCTAACTCATGGAATTCGTCAATAATTCTGTTCAAGGGTGTAGGATGACATTCTTTCCCAATTCCCATAACTTTAAATACAAAATAATAATAAATAAATCAAGAAAAAACAGAAAAAGAATAAAAAATTTAAAATAAAGACTCGTTATTTTTTCAATGACCCATCCCCAACCAACCCCCAACAACAAAGACCAACAATTACAAGCCATTTGTACCGCCATCTTCGGCGACCACCACCTATAAAATCACATCCAGGGGTACAATCCACATCGCGATGTCTTGAGCTGATTTTTAGTTTAAGATAAATAAATTGATTTAATAATAACAACAACAACAACAACAATTATTATTATTATTATTATTATTATTATTATTATTTCTTTAATCTTGCAAGTAATAATTCTTTTCACCAATACTTTTGAAATCTTTGATAATGTAGAGAGCGGAAGGGGTCGGAACTTACAGTAATGTTTGCTTATCCCTTCAACGACTAACCTATTATTTATGGGTATATATAACCCCTATTCGTCAATTATTATTTCAAAACTCTTTTTTTTGTACACATTCATTTCAACCACACATTCACACATAAAATATTTTATACGTAAATCCAAAATTTTTCCTTACTTTTTAACTACACATTTTCCAAAAATTCACTAGTCAAAATAATGTTTTTTTATTTTTTAAAATGGCTATCAAACATGGACTATATGTTCCATATTTGTAAAAGGTAGCCCTAAGTGAGCTATTTTTTTGTGGGGTGGACTCAAAGTCTTAGGCATTGAACAGTTTTCTTTATTGTGAAATCTTAGAGAGGATATGCCTCTGACATTAAGGTAAAGTTTCAAATCTTCGTGTGAATTGCTTGTTTTCGTTTCCTGTGTTGCTCTCATAAACTTGGTCACTAGCTAACTAGTTGTTGCATTTGTAGGTTTTGATCACAATGGGGCTACAAATCTCGTTGCTCTCTTTGCTGATAGATGCACTTTAGGATCCTTTTTTTTTTTTTTTGGTGGTGTACATACAGGGGCGGACTCAGAATCTAAGTTCAGCTAGAGCGGAACTTGATTGTTGATCGTATCGTTGACAATCAACGATCGTAATAACCCGATCGTTTATTAAAATTCGATTAAATAATACTAAAATTTGATTAAAAACACGGTGTACACATGGTTCAATTGAGCTCAACATCTTCTCCATTAATTTTTTTTCACTTATTCCTAATTTCCTAAACCTAAATTCTCAAATCACAAATCAAAACTCATAAATCCCAATTCATAACTCATAACTCATACAACATAAATTATTTATCATAAATCACAAATTCACAAATCACAATTCTCATTTCTTTGTCACAGAACACAAAAAAAAAAAAAAAAAAAAGAGCGACAATCGAGATTCGAGAAGGAAAAGAGCGCTCACTAGTCAAAGTCGTAGGAGGAGGAAGTCTGTCCAGTCCGAGTCTATCGTTGGCAACCAGCTTCGTAAATCGACCCAGGAGAGGTAGGAAATGGAGATTGGCCGCGACGCTGCTTTAGTGCTTCTCCTCGTCTCTCTCTCTCGCTGGCACTGCTTCACTTGTTGTAATATATATATATATATATATATATATATATATATATATATATATATATATGGTCCAT
Source organism: Fraxinus americana (assembly GCA_035079005.1). NCBI lineage: Eukaryota > Viridiplantae > Streptophyta > Magnoliopsida > Lamiales > Oleaceae > Fraxinus > Fraxinus americana. Next base: position 30,839,179 of record CM068717.1, on the reverse strand, counting down.
GGATTGGATTTGGGGCCTTTGGACCTTTTTTTTTTAAAAGGCCAGCTCGAAGGCCCCAAACAATGGCAAAACTAAAAAAAAAATTAGGCTCAAAACCTGAGTCATCTTCTTCGGCTTCCTTTTGGTTTCCTGTCTTCCACACTGCAGCGATAGATCCATTCTGCAACTGGCGCGCCAGGCGAATCTTGCACGGATGACCTAGAGGACTTGCCAGGTGCTGAGTCCGCCACTGTATACACATGAGTAAGAAGTTTATATTATTTTAAGTGAAGAACGAGATATTTTCTCCTATTTTTGAGCACATCTCGCTAGTTCGTGGTGGTGGGTCGCTTGAGGGATGTGGTGATCATAGTGATGGTTGTTGGTGGTGAGGTGGCATGGGCTGGTCAATACGTGGAGTTTGTGGTTTCTTGGGTGGCGGCTCACTAACAATGATGATGCAGACAGTGTGATATGGTGATGCGGATAGTAACTAGTACTAAAGAAAAGTTTATTTTTTAAAATTTTCCTTCTTTTTTCTTTTTCCCGTCATTTTTACTTTTCCAATATTGTATTTGTTTTTGGATTATATAAAATTTAAAGGCAAGATTGTCTTTTACATCTCTTTAGTAGAAGTTTTAGGCAAAATTGTTAGTAGGGATGAACCCCGACTAATTAATAAAAGGTTCAAATGAAAGATGGTAAAATAAACTGTGCTGAGATGAAATTGAAACTATGTAGAAAGATTGAGCCCTGTGATATATTTAGGGGTGTCAACGAGCCGAAACCCGAAGTTTGAGCTCAGCTCGAGCAAAAGCTCGGTCAAAAAATTAAGGCTCGATCCAAGCTTTCAACTCGGGCCTTAGTGGGCCGAGTCGGCTCGATTTTTTTTTTTTTTTTTTTTGTGACAAAGCTAATTTTTTTTTTGAAGAATTTAATTTTTTTTTTAATTTATACGTATTATAAATTAAATAAAAGTTACAACATTTCTCCTTTATCTAAACTTGGGACCGACTACAATTATCATAGGCCGAGTTAAAATTGTACACGAATAAAATATTTCGTGTACAATTTTTCTTAAAACAAAGAAATTTAAAAATTACGTATTTGTTTGAAACTAATCAATTTAAAAACATACAATATCTTATCCTGGGATCGGCTGCAACTCTTCGACCATTATACTGTCAACTTGTTCTTGAAGACGTAATTCCACATATTCTCAGTCCTTCAAACATATTAAAGCCTCCAATATATTTTCTTTTATTTTTGATCACTTGTTTGATATAACTCGACCACTTAAACTAAATGTAGCATTCAATGCTACGTAGACACCAGAGTTGTTAGTAGATCACGAGCAATTTTTGATGCAATTGGATATTGCCTTTCGTTATGCCTCCACTGTGATAAAAGACTAAATTTCTGTAATTCTTTTGGTTGTAGCATATTACGAACGTCCACGTACATATACCTAACTAACTCAGAGGGAATTTCAAAATTTGTACCACAGACATCTATTACTCTACATATTGATGAACTAGAAGTAAATGAGAAAACACTGGTATTGATGTCTAAATAATTCTATAGATCATCTGAATTTGTTGAAATATTTCTTGAAAAAAACTTTGGAAAGTAGAACTACATAGACCTTTTTCAGCGTAATATCTATACATTTCACATAACATAGACTCTATATGCACATGTGATAATTCTACATTCATGAAATTTGAAATCTTCTTTATAATAGCTTTTGTGTCAATTAAATTAAGTCGAGGGTCCATCACCGAAACGAATAAAAATAAAGAGGGTAACTCTTCCGAATATTTATGAAATTTCAACTCCATAGAAGAAACTGTTAAATGCTTACTTTCTTGCTGGTGGTATAATAATAAAATTGATTGCTTGTCTAATTTTATCTAAAGATAATCTTATATGCTCTAATCCATCTTTTACAGTCAAGTTGATAATGTGTCATACATAACGTTGATGAAAAATAAACTTCCAAATGTAGGGTTCAAATCATTAATAAATTTTTCGATAACAATTTTGGTCACAGTAGGATTATCAAAAGTAAAATTTCGAACCATTTCTTATATACCATATTATTGTATAATATTTTTTAAAACTATGTAGATGTTAATGTCATTATGAGGATATTCTACACATTTGAATGCAATAATCCTTTTATGCATAATCCGTAAGTGATCAATGTAATGAGATATAGCAACAACATAACCATTTTTATTAACACTAGTCCATAAATCAGAGGTTAACGATATAACACTATTAAAAGTTTTTAAAATTTCAACAGCATCTTGTTTTCTTTTGTCATATAATTTTATATTATCTGAATGAAGAGTATTTCTACAATAAGAAGTATACCTGAGTTGAAGATAATTCTACACAAGCTGAGTTAAGTGTATTGACTTTATCATCGTAAGCGACATCTCTACTGTAGTCACGTATGGAACCATTCCTTAATGAAATCTTTCATATGAATATATAAAAGTAGAAAGAGTAGAACCAGAATCGCTAAACACTAGTTCTGTCTGCTTCGGGTCAAGACTGACTAGTTTCGCTTTGCAACTTCTTAATATGTGCCTATTTAAATGTGTTGTGCCTGAATCGGGCTTCCAACTAAGTTTTTTACCATACTAATTGTAACATGCTTTCCAAATATCAACTCAATTTTGAATCATAACTTTTTTACGTGTTATATGTTGCCAATAATCCGATGATTCTTTTTTCGACCTTTTAATCTCAAGTACTTCTTCATCTTCAATATCCTCCAAATCAATTTGAACATTTTGAGATGCATCGTAGTTTGATGGAGTACTCGAATTATCCTTAAACTGATTAACCGCATCACTAGTAAAATCCATCTATAACAATTATAGTAAAACAATATTGAATATTAGAGTGAAGAAATTGGAGATTGAAATTGAAACTGCAAAATTTTATGAAACTCAACTAAATTGGAGATTAGAGTAAAAAAAATGGAGTAAAGAAGTTGAAGAAGACTAAAATACTGAATATTGAGTAAAAAAATTAGAAATTGATTGAAATAAATTGATATGAAGTGGTAAATTTTTTTCGTGTATTTATAGCCCAAAAAATGTATTTGTTTCAACTACATTTGAATTTCAAATTCAAATTTTGAAATATTGGGTTTGCCTTTAACAAGGCAGCTGCCTCTGTTTAACTTTGTTTTTTTAATGAAGCTCGACTTGTCTCGTTCGAGCCGTAAATGGCCAGTGACATGGGCCTTCCCGTGTGGCTTGTTGGCTCGGGCTCGAGCCTATGTCCCAAAATGGGGCTTGGCCCACTAGACTCGGCGATTCATTTTGACATCCTTATGTATAACAAACCCTTAAAATAAATAAATAAATAAATTTGGAAATCTTTTAATTATCTTGTATTAGTATAGCATAAGAGTTGCACAATGGGAAAAAGAAAAAGGAAAAAAAAAAAAAAATTAAACATGCAATTGTTGACAAACTCTCGAGACTAAGGGCCTATTCTTTTTACTATTTTCAAGTCACTTTTTGTTTTTGATTTTTCAAAATAGTAAAAACGCGTTCTCTTTTCTATTTTTGAAAACACATTTTTGAAAACAAGTTAAAAATTTACAAAGAAAATCCAAAACGACTTCGTTTTGGGTGTTTTCAGTTATAATCAAGACAAAATTTTCAAAACGCGTTTTAAATGTTTTCAATCACCGCCAACCACCATTGCACCACTACACCACCGCCTGAAAATCACTGGCGTAAGGGGAGTTGTTGATTTGACCGTTTGACCATTTCCATTTTTACACTTTCATCTCATCTTATTCTACGCATAGGAATAGCTCAACTTTCAACAACAATGGTGGATCCCTCAATTCACCACATCTGCTCCTGTGTTCCAAATTTCCTTTTATTCTTTCCCAAAACCTTCTTTCTCTTTATCTTCTACTGGATAATCTCTACCTTGGCTACTCAATGAATAGTTATGTTTTTCATTATCAACTCAATTTCCCAAAACCCTACTCCCTGCCCACCTCAAAAGCTCAATGGCAAGCCGCCGTAGAATAAAACAAACCTCCTCTAGAGTTTTGTGAATCGACGTTATAAATGTTGGAAATATTGAATGAATGAAAATCAATTTCTCTGAATGAATGAATGAAAATCAGTTTCTCTGAATGAATGAAAATCAGTTTCTCCTCCATCCTCCATCCGTTTGAAACTCCTCATTCATTTTCATTAATATTGTAACTCCTCATTCATATCACTCTCCATTCATGGCATTAAAGGGCTGGATCTTCCTCTATGGCTATAAATAGTGGAGCTCTCAGATGGAAGAATACACAACAAAAACACAAGAAGCTGTGAACAGAAAACTCCCGTTTCCTCCACCTTCCAGTTTCCAGTTTTTTTTTTTTTCTTCTTCCTTTGCTTGATTCGTTTGAGAGATAGACACAGTTGGTTCGTAGGTCGATAACGTGGTGCAACGTGGACCGATAACCGATTGTATCCTGGGAATCGAACACCGATCAAAAACCTCGTGCACCCCGGTGAGGCGGCGAATTCGATTTAAGGAAACCGTGTGAACACGGGCCTTCGGTTTGATTGATTTACTTTGATTCACCTCTAATTTATCCAACAATAAACCCATAAATTCAATGCTACGTATTTGTTATTTTTTGCTGTTTTTATCAATTTTGTGCCAAGTATTGATTCAGTCTACCTCCCACCGTTGCCAGCCCAGCGGGTACCTCCTCCAAAACGATAATGTCTCCACCCGGTGCCTTTTAGACTTTGGTGTTTTACGGAAAGGCAAGAGGCCCAATAACGTGGATAGCCGATTGGAATGCCAGTATATTAAACAGGGCATCCGACTTGTTGAATTTGACTACCTCAGAGGTACTAACTTGTTTCTCTGGCCGTCAGTCGGTCGAATCATGCTGGGACTCGTATGAGTTGCTCGTTAACGAGAGAGAGATGGGAGGGAAAAGTAAATGAGTTTTTTTTTTATTTTTGAAAACAATTTTTCAAAATGCAAAAAAAACACATTTTCAACAATCTCAAAATGGACACTCAGAACACAAAACTCAAAATGAATTCAAAAATCAAAATATAAAATTGAAACACAAAGAGAACATCCCCTAAATAATTTAAGAGTGTGTCCGTTGGCAATTTTATATAGATTTTGATAAAAAATGTGACATTTTTTTCAACCAACATGGCTCACATGTGAGACAAACATTCAACGAAGGCGGCTGAATTCAAAAAGTAACGGTACAAAAAGGGATTTTTTTTAGAAAGTTAAGCTGTACCAAACACAGCCTAAGTACATAACTATACTACAGAGTTGATTTTTCAAGTTGTCATTAATGTTTGAGTATATTAATTGACTAACTTCATTTAATAATTGAGTTGATTAAGTCGTGTTAAAATGAGAAAAATAACAAAAACATGCCAAATTCCTCAAAATTATAACTTGTTTACCTACATAGAAATTTAGATAAACATCAACAAAGTACTTGTTTTTCCAAAACAAAAACAAAAACATATATAAAAAAATATGCAATCACAAACTCACACATAGAACACCTCACCACACAAGATAATCGTAACCCACCATTTTTTTTCCTTATCAAATTGCCAATCCTTGTATTTACTTTGCCATTGGTCTAATTCATAGCAATAAATATTGCTTGAATTTTCCCAATAAAAATAAAATAAAATTATAAGTCAACACCAAACTTTCACTTATAAATTCTCTGCACCGGAGACTGCAAAAAAATTGTGTTTCTTGATTGTCCATCATAGAGGACTACCCAATGGACTGAATGTCTCTAATCTTTCTTTAAACGATTCAACTTCTAGTCCTCACACACAAAGAGATCAAAGAGAGTGGTTCACTTTGAGGTTGGGTAATAGGGGTCTGAGAAAGGCGATCACTCATTTTTAATAAGAGGTTTGGTTTGAATTTATATATAACCAAGAATGAGTCTTGTGAATCCTTTTGCAACATGTTCACAAATGAACGATCTACAGAGCAGTAGATCAAGATTGACATCCTCTGTTCTTCCTCATCCACTCAAGAACAAATTGCCCATTTCCCATTTTCCCCCGAATTCAATCAAAAAGCCCTTTATCTCATCTTCAGTTTCAGCTATTCTCACCAAAGAACATCAAGAAGAGGGTAAAGGTAAAACAACCCAGACTTTTTCACCTTCTTCCATATTCAATTTCAAGGCCTATATGCATGAAAAGGCTAGTTCTGTGAACAAGGCCTTGGAAGAAGCAGTTTTGTTGCAAGAGCCTTTAAAGATTCATGAATCAATGAGGTACTCCATTCTTGCTGGTGGCAAAAAGGTTAGGCCTATGCTCTGTATTGCAGCCTGTGAGCTTGTGGGTGGGGAAGAATCCACTTCAATGCCTGCAGCTTGTGCTGTTGAAATGATCCACACCATGTCTTTGATGCATGATGATCTCCCCTTTATGGATAATGATGATTTGAGGCGCGGAAAGCCGACGAATCACAAGGTTTTTGGTGAGGATGTGGCTGTTTTGGCTGGTGATGCCCTTCTTGCATATGCATTTGAGCACATGGCAGTTGCCACAAAAGGGGTGCCTAGTGAAAGGATTGTGAGGGTGATTGGTGAATTGGCTAAGTGTATTGGCTCTGAAGGATTGGTTGCTGGCCAGGTGGTTGACATATGTTCCGAAGGAAGTTCCGATGTCGGATTAGACCATTTGGAGTTCATTCACATACACAAAACTGCTGCTTTATTGGAGGGATCAGTTGTTTTGGGTGCTATTTTGGGTGGTGCAAATGATCAAGAAGTTGCAAAATTAAGGAAATTTGCTAGGTGTATTGGGCTGTTATTTCAAGTGGTGGATGATATTCTTGATGTCACAAAATCTTCTGAAGAATTGGGGAAAACTGCAGGCAAAGATTGGTTGGCTGATAAAACTACTTATCCAAAGCTGATCGGAATCGATAAATCGAGAGAATTTGCTGAGAAATTGAATAGGGAAGCTCAAGAACAGCTTGCTGAATTTGATCCTGAAAAGGCTGCTCCATTGATTGCTTTGGCAAATTACATTGCTTATAGGGATAATTGATATGTTGTAAGTTGTAATTCTGTGTCTTTTAAGGAACTTAACATAGTTATTCTAATGGATTTCTTGTTGATTTTCATTAAGGGCCCGTTTGATTCAACATATTTTTCAAGTTCCAACTTTTTTGGTGTTTGATAATAAAAATTTTCTTGGCAAAACTTATTCCACCCACCCCCCCCCCACCCACCCCAAACACATGACCCATTTTCCATGTTTTGGTTGAATATTTTGGTGGGAAACTGATTTCCACCTTTATTTTTTTTGGCAATTGGAACACATTTTATAACCAATTGTAAAAAGAAAAATTAATTTTAATAGACAATTTTCATGTAAAATAAAGCCAAACGAACATTAAACATTGATGAAAAAATTATTTTCTTAGAAATATATTTTTTTGCTTTTTTTTTTTTTTACTTTTTGGCAATGGAAATAAATTTTATAACCAATTGTGAAAAAAATTATCACTTTAATGGACAATTTTCATGTAAAACAAAGCCAAACAAATACAAAAATATCCAAAATTTTAAAATTCTCATGGTGAAAAATTAAACCAATCAAACACACTTAATTAACAATTCCCTGAAAAATAAGTTATAGGCAATTATTTTCTTGGATTTCTCTATATGTACAAAATCTTGTACAAAATGGATTACAAAGTGGCCAAATGGCGCCCCACTATTGGAGGGGCGCCTGTTGCGTCAGGCGCCCCTCCAATAGTGGGGCGCCACTTGGCCACTTTGTAATCCATTTTGTACAAGATTTTGTACATGTAGCATCCTTCTATTTTCTTTGAAATTCATTTTCTTTCCACCTATTTTCCACAATTACAGTCAAACGGACCCTAATATAATGCATTTGACGCTGAGTTCATAGTTCTATCAATATTCTTGAATGCAAAATGATCGATTATATTTCTTTACTAATTCTTTAACCTTGATTGTTGCTTTTGTGATTTCCAATCTTTTGTTTGAATTAGATCGCAACTCTTATGTTATCCCACGGAAGTGGTAAATTGATAGAGCCGCTTGCCAGCTCAGCTCCTCCGACTCGGTCCATGGATGGTTCGGACTCATTTTCAGAAGAATCATGGGCTGAGTCACCTTTTCCCATGAGGCGGTTAGTTTGAGCTCGTGGACCAAGCTCATTTTTTTAAAAATATTTTCATTGCCTACTCTATTAATTTCTTTCAAAAAATAATAAATTTGCTTTTTTAAGGCTTATTTTGTTATTATTATTATTATTATTATTATTATTATTATTATTATTATTATTATTATTATTATAACAAATGAATTTAATCAGGGTGGCTTGACTTGGCCCATGATTCTCATGAGCCAAAGGGAGCTGAGCCCGAGTGTTTAAAGGTCGAGCCGGTTCGACTCAGCCCATTACCATCCATAGTATTCAAGAACATAAAGATTTCATATGTTAGATCCGTAATAATTTAAATTTTCAAATGAAACGTTTATAGTTATCTTCTTACTTCCAATAAAGCAAGGAGGCAAATGTGATTTCGTGTAAGCTACTTCTGGCATTTAAAAATTGGTCTCGTGCAATGTATGTTCAATATTTTTTATTAGTTGGATGGCAATCAATTTTGAGACAAGGACATGCAAAGGTGAATAATGCTGCTTGGCCACGATGATTGACACAAAATGGGGTAACAGGGTGAGGTGGCAACATTTGATTGGATGTTGTGTTTTTTTATTTTTCTAGCTGTCCGTCCCTCTATTTTTAAATGTGTCATTAAATCTGTTGCTGTAGCAAGCTCGTGCAAATGTCGTCCTATTTACTTTCGTAAGTTAAAAACAATTTCTTGGATGATTAGATTCCCTTCGAGAATTTTATTAATGGTGTAAAAGTGGTTGATCCCGCTACCCGACCTGTGAAACAGAGTTTCTTTTTTTTGGTCATGTCGAGCTCAACTCCAATGCACCTTTAATGTTCAATTTAATGTGAAATTATATAATTTATTTAATTAAATCTATAATTTAATACCACTAATGATGTTATCTACACTGGTGTTAAATACTAGTGGTGCTAAATATCATTATGTAACGTCCCGAAATTTTATAGAATATAATTATTTGGTTTTTAAAAGTTGAGGGATTAAAGTGAAATATGTTTTATATTATTATTATTTTTGGGTCAAATAATTAAATTTTGTTATAGCAAGTATATTAATATTGGACTCTTTTTGTAGCCTGTAATTAATTAGGAGTTTTCCACTCGAGAAAAAAGTTAAATTGAATAAGTTTGTGTCAAGATATTAAAGTTTAAAGAAATTTTCTTTTATTAGTTTTTAGTTAAATTGAATCAGGATGAGATATAGCCACATGTATCTAATGATGGATATAGAATAACTTTTTTATTTGATTAGATTTGTATTTAAATTAAAAAGCTACCTCGCATTTAGTAATTGGGATTAGAATAACAGCCTCCACCAGGAAACCTATTCTATACAAATTCATTGACTGCACACGACCACATCTCATTGTTGCAATGAAATACAATTGAAATACTAGGTAATATACCTTATAAATACTCCCTCAAGAGAATTTTCACCACAGAGATATTATACATACACGACAAATGGAAATCAAGGGCTAGAGAGAGAAAATCCAACAATATCATCATATAATATATTTTTATTCATACACAAGGCAGAGAGAGAAAGGAAAAGAAAATGATTTTCACATGTATTATTTTATAGGCTTATTAGCACAAAACGTCCCTACGTTTGATAGTTAGTGTGCAAAACGTCCCAACGTTTCATTTTTTTGCATTTTTGCCCCTATTTCAAAAGCCTTACTAAAAGGGTTAAGCATAAAACGTCCCTACGTTTGACACTTAATGCGGAAAACGTCCCTATGTTTCAAACATGTTTATATTTGCTCAATAACACAAAACGTCCCTACGTTTGACACTTATTGCGTAAAACGTCCTTACGTTTCATTTTTTTTTACATTTTCGTCCTTATTTCAACGTTTCATTGCGGAAAACGTCATGTTCACTATTTTTCAATGTAAAATGACAAATATACCATCATATTTAAATAAAACAAAAAATAAAAATAAAAATAAAAATAAATTACAATCGTGCTCCCAAACTTTTCAAAAATTGCAAATGAGTTCAAAAATCTTATTAAAACATTCAAATTACCAGTCATTTCCTCCTTTCTCAACCTTATCCTCCCTCCACCACCTAAACCAGGATTGTAGATGGAGGTGTGATGGTTTGAAAGGTGGTGCGGTCTGATGGTTTAGGTGGTGGAGGGAGGATAAGGTTGAGGGAGGAGGAAAGGACTGGTAGTTTGAATGTGCTAATAAGATTTTTGAACTCATTTGCACTTTTTGAAAAGTTTGGGAGCACAATTGTAATTTATTTTTATTTTCCTTTTTTGTTTTATTTAAATATGATGGTATATTTGTCATTTTATATTGAAAAATAGTGAAAATGACGTTTTTCGCAATGAAAAGTTGAAATAAGGACGAAAATGTAAAAAAAATGAAACGTAAGGACGTTTTACGCAATAAGTGTCAAACGTAGGGACGTTTTGTGTTATTGAGCAAATATAAACATGTTTGAAATATAGGGACGTTTTTCGCATTAAGTGTCAGACGTAGGGACGTTTTGTGCTTAACCCTTTTAGTAAGGCTTTTGGACTCACTTGCACTTTTTAAAAAGTTTGGGAGTATAATTACAATTTATTTTTTATATTTTTTTTCATTTTATTTGTTTTATTTAAATTTGAGGGTATAATGGTCATTTTACACTGAAAAATAGTGAAAAAGGATGTTTTCCACACTGAAACGTTGAAATAGGGGCAAAAATGTAAAAAAATGAAACGTTGGGACGTTTTGCACACTAACTATCAAACGTAGGGACGTTTTGTGCTAATAAGCCTTATTTTATATTCCTTCATAACTTTCAAATTCATTAAGGTAAGATACGTTCGTGTAAGTGATGCATTTGCCTTATACTTATATATTGAGTAAATATGCATGAATTGTCAGTAGATCTTCGAGTTCCTTATAAAGAGATATGAACTCTTTTGGAAATTTAAAATGACCTAAGATGAGTGTGTCGCTTGATCATTGATATACTTCATAAGAGAATAATAGTATGAAGTGTTTATTTTATTGTTATAAAATTGTGTATGAAAACTGGACGTAGTATTTTTAAATAATCTCTCTTACAAAAATTTTACAAGTTAGTTCGGATCGATTGGAATTGTGATGGGATGATGATGCAGACTGTCAAGATGATTTAAATAAATAAAATTATAGATTTTCTATCCTTAATTGATTAATTAGTTTCATTTATGTTCAATGACTTGTATATTTAAATAGTAGTTGGATATGTTTATTTCGAAAAATAAAATTTAATTGTTTAATTTCAATTTGTGGATATACAATATTTTTATTAAATAAATAATTTTTTATCATTTCGTTTACAAAAAAAAAAAAAAAAAAATTAAAATTTTGATAACACTCTAGTGTTTATAAAAATTTAGGGTGTTACAGCATAATATTAGAGCATGGGTCTACTTTGTTGTAGGCTTAAAAAAGAATTATTGCAGATTTAAAAAAAAAAAAAATTTTTTACTGTTCAGGTGAAGAATGACCGTCGGAGTCACTGTTCACTATATTTTTTTAAATGACAGATTTTTGTTTTTCAAAAGTTTGATATTAAATGTTTATGTGTTTTAGATATTAAATTGATTTAAATAATAGTTTTAAGTTGAATTCAAATTGATTTTAAATAATAATATTTGTGGATGGATTTTTTTTCTTTTTTTTTTGATATGAAATATTTTTGGATGGATTTTGAATTGATGACACTATAGATTTAAATTGTTATTGTGCTATTGCCCATGTTTTAGACTAAACATTTTAACGTGTTTAGCTACAATTTCAAGCGATGTTTTGTTTTTCTAAAAAAAGATATGTATAATAAATAAAATATTTTTATAAGATCCATGAGTTAAAAGACTGTAAACTTTTGTGAAGTTTTAACCCATGATATAAAAAAAAATTCTATGCAAGCGACGCTGACTATTCGACCACAGTTCAATTGATCTATGCTATGAAATGAAATGTCATTCTTTTATTATAATTATGAGTTTTCATGCTTTATGTTATGATATATTGTAATTATGTCAATGGTCAAGTATCTAGAACTTTTCAAGTAGTTGAGGTAATTTCGAGGACGAAATTCTTTTTAAGGAGAGAAGATTGCAACGTCATGAAATTTTATGAAATTTTATAAAATATAATTATTTGGTCTAGATATTTTTTTATATGTAATTTTGAAAGTCGATGGACTAAAGTGTAATATGTTTTATATTCTTATTATTTTCAGGTCAAATAATTAGATTTTTATAGAGTAAGTTTTAGTATATCAATATTTGACTCTTTTTGTTGCTTCTAATTAATTAGGAGTTTTCGACTCGAGAAAAAGTTAAATCGAATAAGTTAGTGTCAAGAAATTGAAGTTTAAAAAAAATTGTCTTTTACTAATTTTTAATTAAATTGAATTTGGATGAGAGGTAACCATGTGTATCTAAAAATAGCTATAGAATAACCTTTTTATTGAGACTTAGGTACCAAGGACAGGACGTGAGGAGAAGTTTTCAAAATTCACATTCCAGGATTGAGGAGAAATATTTTGGACACTTGAACTTAGTCACAAATGAAGATTTTAGAGACATCTTTATTTGTCTTACGAATGAAGACGATCATGATATGATGAAGATTTAGATTCTTTATTTAATAACATCATTTCTTTTCTTGACATTGTACAAGAAGGTTGTTGAGAATTATTTTTTTTGCTCTTGTTGACGACTTTGATACTATGAAGATGTTTCTGTGGGCGAAAAATTTGTTCGAGCTTTCCATAAACTCACTAAAAGATGGATTGAGTAATAGAAATCCTCATTATAGACTCAAAGGATTTCTAGTTGCCTTTCAAGTTTGGATTTATGAGCCTATTCCACAGCTAGATGAGACTGTAACATCTAGGATGTGGAAGAGGTACCCACATATCTTGAATTGGTGATCAGATAAACTGCCAGTTAGTACTAAACTTGAAGAAGATGTGTTCTCTACCCCTGAAATGTAAGTTTTCATTTTATTTGTGTATTACTTAAATAAGTCACAAGTCAGTCACAATTAACCCTAGAGAGTTACATGTCACATTTCACATTATGCAGTCAAAGGAAAAATCACATTTTACATTTTACATGTCACAGTAAATAGTTTTCATGCACAGGTAACAATTCTCGTTATCAGGTCACAGCTCACTACTTTATGTAGCTACAGTTTACATTATGCAATCAGTATAAAAATTTAGCGACAAGTCTTTTAATTTATTTTGTTGTAACAACTTCAAGTACTACCTGTCTGATATGGAGATCGTGTAGCAAAAGTTCAAAACTCCAGCAACCAATCAACAAGTCCGAAACATGCATTCTAATTATTACTGACGGACGATTGGGCCATTCGAGTGATATCAAGGATGACGATGACTATTTTATTAATCCACCTCCGAGAAGATAAATGACGTCATTTTTTTATCCGTTCTTCCACGGATTCTTCGACAGAGCCACACACTGTGCATCTTAATTCACTGATGGGCGAGGGTTCATTAGCTCATATGTCTCTACCTCATGCAGCACATTAAAATATATATGATATATGTTCTATCTTTAATTTTAGTATAGTTATGTATGTTGATATATCATACATGCATTTTTGATTCGAGTTCATGTTTCGAATTTCAATCTGCATGCTAATTCTAGGTCAAGTGTTATATTTCTCTCTTAAATCTGCATTTTAAGACGAGGTCACATGTAACTTTATAGAAGTCACAAATGACTATGAACTGGTTACAGATTTTTAATCCAAGTTCATATTTTAGATAATTATAGTTGACGTAGATCATATGTACATATGCATTTGTCACATACCGTAGTGAATATGTCACATGTCATTTACATAGGTTGCAACTATACATGCATTGGTTACATGCCACGGTGTCCAAGTGTGACATGTCATGATGTACATGTAATAGACCAATGTGAATGGGTCACACATTATTTATAGACGATAATATTTTACATTCTCCATATCATTGATGTATGTCAAATTTCATAGGTGTTAGAGAATTTGAAAATGAAATTAGTGAACCCTAAACGAAAAATAAGGAGTTGTCTATGCGAATGAATGATGTCAAGGCACATTTATCATCAACAAAGATTGACTGAAACCATAAGATGAATATTGTTGTTCGTATTCAAGAAGAGATCATGTCAGACTTGATGGAGATGAAGTAGAATTGACCTTTCTATCTGAAGGTGTGACCGCAATGATATCAAACTCAATAGATCAAATTTTGAACATATTCAAGGAGAGAAGTGAATTGCCTAGTGTCAGAGCTGCAAACATTCAGGAAGAAGTAAATTCATCCTATTACTAAGGTCATTTGATATGTTTCATATTTCACTTCTTGACTTTTCATTTTTGTGCCATGTGTAGGGAAAAATGTTGAAGAAACTCTTGACAAGAAAGGAAATGGTAAGATGTACTTTGATGAGCAATTTTTCGACCCAATGATAATGGAATCATCGTCATTTGATTTGGGGATTGGTTCTACCAAACCTGCTCCAAACGTTGGCAATATGTCTGATAAGCTTCAATCAAAACAAGTAAAGAACAATTGGAGGCTATAATTGCCCGTGTATTGATGGACACAGAATTTGCACATCAAGAGGTGACTTGTTAAAAAACCATTTACATACACAAGGTATATATTACGTGTTATAGGTCACAAATGAACTATTGTGTTTAATATTTCACTATATGATAGGTATCACCCAATTTTGCACCAACATTTGGATTGCCATTGAAGTGGGTTTACCCGCACTATTATAGTCCCCATTTGTTTCTAATGAAGGGAAACAAAGCAAGAGTTTGGACAATGTTGTAGTTTTTTGCTTTTACAATCGGCATGCTGATGATGTTGCGGCATTTAAGAGTTGGTTTCATAGAGGTTATAAACCAACAAACAATTCCGTACGTTCGACTATATTTTGTGAAACATGAACAAGAAATGATTGAATCTTAGGAACTTGTTATTTTTTTAATCTATAGGAGAAAATTTAATGATGCGACGATGTTATTAAGCTGCCCTTCTACATTCGTTCATTCGTTATCGACAATAAAACTTGGTGGCATGATCTAGTTTCTTCAAACTCGTCATTGACTAACACAGTATGCAAATGTCACAAATTGTATTGATATTATGATATCGTATGCACTATTTCACATGCTCTATGTTTATACACCATATGAACTAGTCACAGACACTATCAACAGGTCACAAAAATTACAGATAGGTCACATAACTTAGTTACATGCTGCAAATCTCAAGTCACATTTTATTGTTTCACGTTCATACATCGTTAACAAAAATTCAAATTTTCACGCAATGCAGTCTCACACAATGACAAGATAATAATTAGAGCACAAAATCAATAACCAAATTGCAATCAAGATTCAACACTTCAAATAGAGTAAATAATTCCTAAATTTCTAAAACAAGCAATGGTTACCCCTTCACGGTAATTCCAATCCTAATTTCACCCCAGACCATGACGCGCTAATGCTGAAATTTAAACGAGATTAGCCAATTTACCAGAGTGGACCAATCTGAGTCCGTAAATTACGAGAGATGTGAATTTACCACTTTAGGGCCACCACTATTCGCCCTAAAGCTTTCAAAAATTGCAGCAACCAATCGAACACCGAACTGAAACACAAACAAGCAGGGGTAAAATCGTCTAATTTTCATCGTATAACCTAAAACAGAAAACTAACAACACCAAAATGTTAGAAATCACGTTCAAAAGATTCTGTCTGAAGAAACTATCACCGAAAAACACTTCACGAGCTCTTACGTGAAGCTGCCGAAAGTCCCATATGTCATCGCTGTCACCCCCATGCGGCGGACCATTAGGTACGCCTTCGCCTGCATGTTCCACCAGTGGTCACTGTTTCTCCAAATTCCTTCTCGTTTAGCCAGAAACTGATTTACAGGTCCGATTTTTTGGGAAAAAATGGACAGTTTCGATTCTGCCTTTCTGCTTCATTTCTGGTCGGCTTCTGGTCAAATTTTGGAGCCCAATCCACCCCTTTGTGGCTCTGAAACCAATTGTAGCGGAATAAATTTTCAATTGTGGATTCCGCGCTCAAAAAACAACCAAAACAAACACCACACTACCAAGGCTCAACCCAAAAACTCCTACACTCAGTTGCCGCAAGTTTCACTCTTGTATTAACCCACAAAGGATCAAGAATGATGGATGCAATTGACCACAAAGGAAGGAAGAAGAAATGAAGCAATGGTTCAACAAAGTCACCAAGAACGGCTACCCCTTTTTCACACAAACAATTGCAACCCACAAACACGGTTTTGGGAGGGATGGATATATAAATGGATTAGGTCACAAATTGGGCCAAAGAACTTCAATTGAATGGGCCAACTTAATAACAAGGTAAATGGGCTAAGTTAATAGACTAACAATAATCCAAAACCACACACTAATCAAACCACCAATCCATCTCCAACTTGAGCCTTCCAAAAGTGTCGGTCGTATTCGAGTTGAGCCAAGTTTATGCTGTCGATAAATTATCCGTCAACTGTTTTAAATCATCACCTGGATTTATTGGGTATCAAAACCCAACAAGGATTCTTCCACAAATCTTATTATACACACTTCCATTTCTCTCTCATTACATTTTCCAAATGAAGAACTCGATGAGTTGTGTATCGAAACAAAATCTTCTCTGTGCAATTAATAAATCAGCTGGTCTTCTCAAGAATTCTCGGGCCATCTTCCTTTGGATTCCTTTGTTCTGATATAGACCCTAACAAAAAGAACAACATTTTCTTCAATTCTTCACCAAAAGTAGTTTTATGACCAAGTTATTTTAGATTCGTCCCCTTCTCAACCCCGATAACAGATTATTGAAAATAGTATTTGATCAAATGTAGACTGTTTTAATTGGACAAAAACGAAAGAAATTAATTTCCCCTTTTTAATATCTAGAATTAAGTACCTTATTTAGTACATTTGGAAAACCCTAAACCCAAGCATTTGAGAAATTCAGATAAAAATGCCATATGCGCTGAAATAGTTTGAATATGATGATCTAACACACGCTTAGCAATTTTCTCTTAAGATCAATCAATTTCCCTTAATATAATTGCATATGCACTGCCAAAACTAACTAAAGCGTTTCACTTCTACATACACATTATCTTGAAAAGTGAACACCGAAAATGAATGAAAGCGTTTCCATTATTATAATTGCATATGCACTGCCAAAACCAATCCTTTCAGTTTTCACGGTGAAAAACAAAGATTCTATTCTTAAAGTGGATAAATACTTATTAAACTAGTAATATATTGAAACGTCAAACTTATAATTCCATTTTCAGTAAAAGTAGAAGAACTCCTTATGTCTGCATAGAGGTTAGTACAACTCTATAGGAGTGAGGCTTAATCAAATTACTTATAATAAAAAATTTTAGAAAGTGCATAAAGAAATTAATGATATTATTCATTGGCCACTGATGAAAATTCTTGTCACAATTTAAAGGTATGACTTTGGCTTTGTCGGCTTGTTCAATTTGGCAGCCAAGTATAACTAGGCCTTTCATTGTAATCATCTCTTCTTCCACTCCCGATATGCTTAAATCTTTGCGCTTCAAGCATCTTATCAATACCACAAGTACATTTTCCTATTAAGTGTTTCCACCCCACCACGTGAACCACAATGATTGTGAGCCTTAATACGTCTAATGTAAAAATACCAAAACGAGAAACAAATAGACTGTGGTTTACATATAACTCGATCTTATGTGCATTGACATGTGATGCAAACCCAATAAATTAAAATTTTGACACTTGGACATTGTCTCTCTCACCACCAAGCCTTTTCCATATCTTTAACATAAATGTATATATATGTTAGAGTTAGGGTGCATCATGACTATGGCAAGCAAAA
Source organism: Fraxinus americana (assembly GCA_035079005.1). Lineage (NCBI taxonomy): Eukaryota > Viridiplantae > Streptophyta > Magnoliopsida > Lamiales > Oleaceae > Fraxinus > Fraxinus americana. The sequence continues at coordinate 30,821,022 of CM068717.1, read as the reverse complement.
AAAATTAAAAACAAATAAAAGGACCTTGGTCAGGGATTATGTTTTCAGTAACTAAGCAAACTAAAACTATCATTTTTAAGCAATTTATTTATTTATTTATTTTTGAAGGAAAGGGAACACACAACTATAATGTTTTAGAAGAAAAGAAATCATTTCATTCTCACACCAAACCCAAGTTAGGAGATGTTGGGAATTTACTTAACATGCACAGTGGAAATAAAACAATTTTCAATTCCCAAATGAGGATCTGCAATGTGTTTAGATAGAAATTGTGATTTGATGAATTCTACAAACTCTTTTGTTTTTTCTTGAACTCCAATGATCACGATCTGCAATCCAAGCTGTCCAATTGTCCAACCTCCAATGGTGATCCACACAGAGAACAAGAATGACGGCTAGAATTTTCTTTTCTTGTACTAGCAAGAATAATGAAAAATTCCATACTATTTTCAAACCCTAGTAGCCTATTAATATAAGTCCAAATGGGCTCGACCCATCTGTTAAACTTAATTCGGTTCAATATTTAATTAATCAAATTAATTAAATCTGGTCCATGAATTAATTAATTCAATTAATTAATTCGAGCCTATTAATAAACAACCCAATTAATTAATTATCCAATTAATTAATTATCCAACACTTGTCAATTAATTAATTGGTAAATCTCATTCTTCTGATTCTCTTTTGTGTGTGACCCATTAGGTTCCCGATCACGATGCCTAACGACGATGCCTAACGACGTGAATTATTATTTTGATCTAATCAAAATCGATAAATTGAAACGCCCCTTTTAATTTATCACTAATTCACTCTCGTTGTCCCAGATTGACATCTATCAAGGTGTTAGGGCAATACATGTGACGAGAAATATCACGTAGTATGACAAAATCAAATTTGTTCGTTTACCGTGAAACTATAATCCTTTCGTCAATATGATTCGATCAATTATGAGATATGGATATGTGTCTATCTCAATTATCGATCATATCTTTTATCCCACTATTAAGTCAATGTACGTCGAAAACTCTTTTCCGACTTATGAGTGCACCTTGGCCAAAGATTTCATTATCAACTTAATTGGATAAAATGTAGATCATAATCTCTTACTATCTAAGAGTGACGAATCCTCTATTGGTCATTCACAACCTTCATATGATTCTTGACATACCCGAACGATGTTGTATTAGCGACCCTTGGCAGAGCAACATCCAACACCACCAAAGTATGACTGTCCTCATATAAGGTACCATAATGACCTCAAGTTAAAGGTCCAATTCCATTACCGAACATTAGAAATTAACCACTAACACTCAGATAGTTATCTATGCGGAATCTCTCAACGTGTTTTCAATGTTTTGTTTTATAACAAAACATCCACGTGTTCATTCAAATATCACTACACTTTAGCTTGTGAGATCAGCTATTTACTTCACAAGTAAGAATGCCACATGCGATACTCTATCCGTAATAACGATGTCCGTATCTCGTTATTACTTCGACCACGGACGATTTAAGATTCAGTCATAAGTAATTTGTATCTCACAATCACAATTCCTTGTGATTAACAAATCACCAAAACTTGAATCTACGGATTCTATTATTTAATTTATTAGAATATTAGTTCAATTAAATAATAGATATTGCCATACATATTCATTGATTATATATATTCAAAGTGTTTATGTCCAAAGTTGATTGGATCTAGGGCATAACACTTACAAACTCCCACTTGCACTAGATCCAATCACTTATATATCTTATACCATAAAAGTCTACATGACGATCATGTTTATACTGCGACAACTGTTTGTCAGTGGATCTGCTATTTAATAACTTGTGGGAATTCGTTCTTTATTTACGTCATTTCATTGTATTATTTTCCCAATGAGATAACACTGCCTTACCATATGTTTAGATCATTAATGAGACCTTAGTTCCTTCGCTTGCACGATGGCTCCATTGTTATCACAATGCATAAGCGTATGATCAATAATGTTAGGAACTACTCCAAGTTCATTAATGAACTTCCTGATCCAGATCACAACTTTTGTTACTTTCTAAAGTAATGATGTATAAGGCTTTTATTATTGAATCAACGGTTATTTTAGATTTGCAACATTTCCAACACACTCCTTAAGAGTAAACCAATGTCTTATTTGAGATATACTATTATTCTAGTCTGACTAGAAGTTAGCATTAGTGTATCTATGAACTATCAGTTCATTTTCTCCATATAAAATCTTCTCGAGATTTTATCTGTATAGATTGGGATGAGTTAAGCAATCTTCTAGATCTATCTTTATAGATCAACTTGCTTCTATTATATCTATCACAGAGAAATTATTTAACAACCATAATTTCAACAATTGAAATATAGAGACGTCGTTTCCTATAATATGTCTCATACATATAATATCAAGAATGTGACAATGCTCCCACTATCTTCTTGTAAACGCACAATTCGTCTTCATTTTTAATAAAATCAAATATTTTGACTTTTTGCATCAAATTGAAGATTCCAGCTCCAAGAGGCTTGTTTCAATCCATATTGATATTCTATTGTAAACTCATTTACAACCTATGAGTTCTAATCCATTAGGCAAGTTGACCAATGTCAAACCTTGGTTACATACAACAAGTCCATCTCTTTAAGTCAACACTTGACTTTATTTCTGCGTAATTAGTAGGTTCATTATCCTTGATTAGTAATCATGGATTCGTACCTTCTAGGAGGTCAAATAATCCTACAAGATTTACACGGAGCTAACGTGTTCTCAGAAGTCTCCACTTCCTGATCAAGAGTATCTCCATTAGCAAGTTTGGGATAAGACCCAGGTTCATCTATTCGATCAATTATATCCGTGAAATCTTGAACTCCTTCAAGATTTATTCTACTCTCACCGTCTCTCTTAGAATGAACATCTTCTTCTCAACGAGATTATAGAATTGATATCCAATTATCTCTTGAATATCCACAAATATATATTTATTGGATGTAGTCTCAAACTTATCTGATCCAATATGCTTCACATAAGCATCATAGCCCAAACTTTCATATAAGATAAGTTGGGCCTTTTCATAACTTGTAAGAAGTTTTGTCAATCGATGTAGATGAGACACGATTTAGTGTGCATCACGTGGCAATTAGTGCATGATCTCAAAACGATTTTTGAATGTTTGCATGGCTTATTCTCAATTGCACTATATCTAATAGTGTACGATTCCTCATTTCAGATGCACCATTATGTTGCAATGTATGTGGAGGAATCCACTACGTGAGAATCTAATTCTCTTTTAGATAATCTAAAATTCTCCATTTTAGATATTCTTTATCTCGAACAAGTCTTAGTGTAAGAATATATTTACCTATTTGTTTCTCTATTTCTAGCTTGAATCTCCTGAACATTTCAAGAGTTTCATGCTTGAATTTCATCAAATATACATGATCATTTCTAAAATGGTCATTAGTAAATGCGATGAGATAAGATAAATTTCACCTGACATTAATTGATATGGATCTACATACATCACTATGTATTAGACCTAATAATTGTGCAGATCATTTTCCTTTTCAAGTAAAAGGAGATTTGGTCACTGTATCTTACAGACATGATTTGCATTTGTCAAATGATTTAAAATCATATGACCCAAATATACATCTCCATCTAAGTTTGGAATTGCATTCTTATTTATGTGACCAAATCCACAATGCCAGATATATGTGTTCTTTAGATTATTATTTTTATATCTTTCAATTTCTATACTCATTATAGAATACTCAATATTTAGAATATAAATGTCATTTTGTAATTTACCATAACCATTAACATCTTATTAAGATAAAAGGGAACAACAATTGTCCTTAACTTAAAATAATTCATGTCAAAATATGAAATTTATTTAATACTCTTGGTAATGGTGAGAACAAAATTAACATTCTCTAATTCTAATATCAAGCTTAAAAGCAATGGCAAAAAATATGCTTCTACAGGCAATGCAACAACTTTTGCTCATTTTCAACGTGTAGGTCAACTTCTTCCTTTTTGTAGCGATCTACTTTTATTTAGTTTCTACATATTTATTCAAATATGAGATCTATATCTAGTATCTAATACCCATGAAACTGATGAAGTAGATATAAGCCTTGCAATTTCATTTCCAATGACCCATCATTCCAAAATGATAATAGGGATCATCAGATTTGGTATCGTCCTTATTCCCTTTAACCGTCGTAATCATCTTCGTTGCTTTCCTAAAACATCCTTTAGACTTCCCTATCGAAGTTTATGACTAAGATTTGTCCACTACAAACATAGATGTTGGACTTAACAGTTTTAAGTATGTTCAACAACTCAATGAGCGTGCTTCGAGTTTATTCATGTTAAATTCATAATTAGTTATGAATAACCCTCTGACAGAGATTGCAGAACCAAGTCTATACTTAGTTCATTGTTCATGATTGAACGCAATCGAGACAACTTCTCAAAGTAGTCAGCATCTTCAGCACATGAGCACTGACTGAAAATTCTTCTGCCATTATGCACTAGTATAGTTGTTAGGAAATATCATAACTTTCCACATGTGATTGTTCATCATTCAACACATTGAGATGAAAAATCATGTGTTAGCATCTATACTTTTATGTTGCTTTGTAACTCAGGTGACATAGTCGCAAACATCATACATGTTGCAGTACTATCGTCATCACTGTGTTTATTATAGTAGCCACCTCTTCCTTCGTCGAGTCATCAGCAAGTGTCTCTGGAGAGGGCTACTCAAGGACACAACCAATTTTTAATGCATGAGAACAATTCTCATATTGCGGGGCCAATCAAGAAAACTTCGTTTGGTTGTTGGCATTCAATATGCTTCTTAAATACATATGGTTACTCACGATTCAATAAATGTAAACGACGAAAAGTAAAGAAATAATATATATAGTGCATGAATTAATTTAACATGGTCTTTTATTAAATTAATTTCGCTCCCACTGTTTAACTCAAATTTATGACCCTCTCACATAAATTTATAGAATCTGTTCTTGATTCCCAGTGGGCTGAGATCCCATTTGTTACATTAAAATCTTGAGTGTACTCAACAAACGCTAATAAAACATTTGGGTAGATACTATTATCAATTGTATCTCCATACAACTCTTTATCTTCACACATCTTATGTGTTAGCTTAACATGCCTCTAAAATTCATCTCCTTGAGTGTACTCAACAAGAGATAAATATTAGTTAAGTCAAATCCATCATTCAGAAATATCTAATATTTCATAGTGTCAAACATATCTCTAATAGACCAGCCTTGAGTGTACTCAACAAGCTAAGATTGATTTAGAACTTTCGTTTTTCACTATAATGGTGGAGGGCGAATATAAATATGACTTAATATTTTAACATGCCTCTAAAATTTATCTTCTTAAGTATACTCAATAAAAGATAAATATTAGTTAAGTCAAACCCATCATTCAGAAATATCTAATATTTCATAGTGTCAAACATATCCCTAATGGACCAGTTTTGAGTGTACTCAACAAGTTAAGATCGATTTAGAACTCTTATTTTTCACTATAATGATGGAAGGCAAATAACAAATTGACTTAATATTTTTAACGAGGGATTTTTTTGCATGCAAAATGTCTCATCTTAATAATTATATATATTTTATTATACATCTAACATGCAAATAAACATACATATAATAGTGTGGACGATTATGGACTTATACTATCTAGTCTTCCCGAGCCATAAGGAAGACTAGTCGGTCAGTTCTTAGGGGGTATAGCATTGATTCATACAACGCTCCATCTCTATGGTCTCCTTCTCTTCTTGTATCTCCAATTAGTCCAGTTACAACTTGTATCCTATACTAGTTGGCACACAAGCCAAAATAATATTGGACGCACAAGCTCATAATAATATCAATAGTAATGGACTCGCAGGTCCAAAATAAATTAGAGCTCGCAGACCCCATAAAACAACAACCCCATAAAACAATAAGAATAAAACTAACCATTCAACACATTCACATGGTAGTCCATAATCATCCACTAATAAAATATTCATCATATAAATGCATTCCTATATAATATCTAATATTATATGCAAACATGTTTCAAGTTTCTAACAATTAAAGTCGTCTAAACTAATTTAGATAAATGGATCGGAACAATTAAATAAATAATTAATTAATTTAATTAGCGGATTTATTTAATTAAAATCAAATTTTAATTAAATATCAAATTAGAGTCCAACTCTAATTCTACAATTATAGAGCAGGACTATTTAATTAAAATCAAATTTTAATTAAATACCAAATTAAAGTCCAACTCTAATTCCAATAAAATTTTAGGGTAAGACAATTTAATTAAAATCAAATTTTAATTAAATGTCAAATTAAAGTTCAACTCTAATTATAATCAAATTAATATGGTTGAATTTGATTAAAATCAAATTTTAATTAAATACAAAATAAGAGTCAAACTCTAATTTCAAGATATTAGGGCGAACTTATTTAATTTAATACCAAATTAGAGTCAAACTCTAATTTCAATAAAAATTTAGGGTGAGACAATTTAATTAAAATCAAATTTCAATTAAATATCAAATTAGAATCCAACTCTAATTTCAACAATATATTAGGGTGGATAATTTAATTAAGATCAAATTTCAATTAAATATTATGTTAGAGTCCGACTCTAATTTAATTGAATTAAAATTTTAATTCAGGATAAAACTCCTAAATAAAATAAAATTCAATTTAGGGTCAAATTTTAATATTTAAGTTAAAATCCAATTTTAACGAAAATATAAAAGTTGTCAATTTTAAATAAAATTTTAAACGGGTCAAATTTGAAATTCTAAAATCAAACCATTTTAAAATCTAATTTAAAAGCATTTTAATATATAAATTCAAAAACCCCTTTTTAAAAATTGCAACTTGACCCAAGTTTAAAATTAAAAGCAAGCCCTTTAATTTCGAAAATTGCATGACAGGGTCTCCATTTAAATATTGCAAAATGACCCCTTTTTCCATAATTGCAGGAGTGGGGCCTGCAATTTCAGAAATTGCATCATGAGCCCCCGTCTCCACCCGAATCTGAAACCTTAATTTTTTTTTCTTCTCACGCTACCGGCTGCGGCGGGAACCACGACCTGTCAAGCGGTGGTATCCCGCCGCAGCAGCAGCTCGTTCGAGCTGCTGCTCGAACTGCAGCGCAGCTCGCTACTCTGCAGCGGCAGCGTCTGTCGCTACTCTGCAGTGGCGTCACCTGCCGCTGCAGCTCCCGGTCCTTCAGCAGCGTGCTGCCCATCCATCGGCTTCGTGCCCCCTGGTGGCGCCCACCACCGCGACAGCTGCCGCCCTCCCTTTTTTTTTTTTCAATTTGTTTTGAAAATAAAAATTAATTTTCATTTCCAAATCAAATTTAGAACCGGAAATCAATTTTCTTTAAAAGTTAGAAACGAGAAAAATAATAACAATCAACTTTTGATTGTTCCAAAATACAAAACAATTTCTAACAAACACAAAGTAGGCTCTGATACCACTGTTGGGAATTTACTTAACATGCAAGTGGAAATAAAACAATTTTCAATTCCCAAACGAGGATTTGCAATGTGTTTAGATAGAAACTGTGATGAGAATGATACATTTGATGAATTTCACAAACTCTTTTGCTGATTCTCAAACTCCAAGGATCACGATCTGCAATCCAAACTGTCCAATTGTTTAGCCTCCAATGGTGATCCACACAGAGAACAAAAATGACGGCTAGGGTTTTCTTTTCTTGTGCTAGCAAGAATAATGAAAAATTTCATAATGTTTTCAAACCCTAGTAGCCTATTAATATAAGTCCAAATGGGCTCGGCCCATCTGTTAAACTTAACCCGGTCCAATATTTAATTAATCAAATGAATTAAATCTGATCCATGAATTAATTAATCCAATTAATTAATTCGGGCCTATTAATAAACAACCCAATTAATTAATTATACAACACTTGTCAATTAATTAATTGGTAAATCTCATTCTTTTGATTCTCTTTTGTGTGTGACCCATTAGGTTCCCAATCACGATACTTAACGACGTGAATTATTATTTTAATCTAATCAAAATCGATAAATTAAAACGCCACTTTTAATTTATCACCAATTCACTTTCGTTGTCCCAGATTGACATCTAGCAATGTGTCTGGGTAATACATGTGACGAAAAATATTACGTAGTATGATGACAAAACCAAACTTGTTTGTTTACCGTGAAACTATAATCCTTTCGTCAATATAATCCGATCAATTATGAGATATGAATATGTGTCAATCTCAATTATCGATCATATCTTTTATCCCACTATTAAGTCAATGTACGTCGAAAACTCTTTTCCGACTTATGAGTTCACCTTGGCCAAGGAGTTCATCATCAACTTAATTGGATAAAATGTAGATCATAATCTCTTACTATATAAGAGTGACGAATCCTCTATTGGTCATTCACAATCTTCATATAATTCTTGACATACCCGAACGATGTTGTATTAGCGACCCTTGGCAGAGCAATATCCAACACCAACAAAGTATGACTGTCCTCATATAAGGTACCATGATGACCTCAAGTCAAATGACTAATTCCACTACCGAACGTTAGAGATTAACCACTAACACTTAGATAATTATCCATGTGAAATCTCTCGGCGAGTCTCCAATGTTTTGTTCTATAACAAAATATCTACGTATTCATTCAAGTGTCACCATACTTTAGCTTGTGAGATCAGCTACTTACTTCACAAGTAAGAATGCCACACGCGATAGTCTATCTGTAATAACGATATCCGTATCTCGTTATTACTTCGACCACGGACGATTTAAGATTCAGTCATATGTAATTTGTATCTCACAATCACAACTCCTTGTGATTAACAAATCACCAAGACTTAAATTTACGGATTCTATTATTTAATTTATTAGAATATTAATTCAATTAAATAATAGATATTGCCATACATATGCATTGATTATATATATATTCAAAGTGTTTATGTCCAAAATTGATTGGACCTATGGCATAACACTTACAGGAGAGAGGATGTCGAGAAAGTTATATTAATTTTTTGCATTTCAAACTTGTCATTAGTAAATGCGATGAGATAAGATAAATTTCACCTGACATTAATTGATATGGATCTACATACATCACTATGTATTAGATCTAATAATTGTGCAGATCATTTTCCTTTTCAAGTAAAAGGAGATTTGGTCACTGTATCTTACAGACATGAGTTGCATTTGTCAAATGATTCAAAATCATTTGACCCAAATATACATCTCCATCTAAGTTTGGAATTGCATTCTTATTTATGTGACCAAATCCACAATGCCAGATATAGGTGTTCTTTAGATTATTATTTTTATGCTTTTCAATTTCTATACTCATTATAGAATACTCAATATTTAGAATATAAATGTCATTTTGTAATTTACCATAACCATTAACATCTTATTAAGATAAAAGGGAACAACAATTGTCCTTAACATTAAAATAATTTATGTCAAAATATGAAATTTATTTAATACTCTTGGTAATGGTGAGAACAAAATTAACATTCTCTAATTCTAATATCAAGCTTAAAAGCAATGGCAAAAAATATGCTTCTACAGGCAATGCAACAACTTTTGCTCATTTTCAACGTGTAGGTCAACTTCTTCCTTTTTGTAGCGATCTACTTTTATTTAGTTTCTGCATATTTATTCAAATATGAGATCTATATCTAGTATCTAATACCCATGAAACTGATGAAGTAGATCTAAGCCTTGCAATTTCATTTCCAATGGCCCATCATTCCAAAATGATAATAGGGATCATCAGATTTGGTATCGTCCTTATTCCCTTTAACCGTCGTAATCATCTTCGTTGCTTTCCTAAAATATCCTTTAGACTTCCCTATCGAAGTTTATGACTAAGATTTGTCCACTACAAACATAGATGTTGGAATTAACAGTTTTAAGTATGTTCAACAACTCAATGAGCGTGCTTCGAGTTTATTCATGTTAAATTCATAATTAGTTATGAATAACCCTCTGACAGAGATTGCAGAACCAAGTCTATACTTAGTTCATTGTTCATGATTGAACGCAATCGAGACAACTTCTCAAAGTAGTCAGCATCTTCAGCACATGAGCACTGACTGAAAATTCTTCTGCCATTATGCACTAGTATAGTTGTTAGGAAATATCATAACTTTCCACATGTGATTGTTCATCATTCAACACATTGAGATGAAAAATCATGTGTTAGCATCTATACTTTTATGTTGCTTTGTAACTCAGGTGACATAGTCGCAAACATCATACATGTTGCAGTACTATCGTCATCACTGTGTTTATTATAGTAGCCACCTCTTCCTTCGTCGAGTCATCAGCAAGTATCTCTGGAGAGGGCTACTCAAGGACACAACCAATTTTTAATGCATGAGAACAATTCTCATATTGCGGTGCCAATCAAGAAAATTTTGTTTGGTTGTTGGCATTCAATATTCTTCTTAAATACATATGGTTACTCATGATTTAATAAATGTAAACGACGAAAGTAAAGAAATAATATATATAGTGCATGAATTAATTTAACATGGTCTTTTATTAAATTAATTTCGCTCCCACTGTTTAACTCAAATTTATGACCCTCTCACATAAATTTATAGAATCTGTACTTGATTCCCAGTGGGCTGAGATCCCATTTGTTATATTAAAATCTTGAGTGTACTCAACAAACCCTAATAAAACATTTGGGTAGATACTATTATCAATTGTATCTCCATACAATTCTTTATCTTCACACATCTTATGTGTTAGCTTAACATGCCTCTAAGATTCATCTCCTTGAGTGTACTCAACAAGAGATAAATATTAGTTAAGTCAAATCCATCATTCAGAAATATCTAATATTTCATAGTGTCAAACATATCTCTAATAGACCAGCCTTGAGTGTACTCAACAAGCTAAGATTGATTTAGAACTTTCGTTTTTCACTATAATGGTGGAGGGCGAATATAAATATGACTTAATATTTTAACATGCCTCTAAAATTTATCTTCTTAAGTATACTCAATAAAAGATAAATATTAGTTAAGTCAAACCCATCATTCAGAAATATCTAATATTTCATAGTGTCAAACATATCCCTAATGGACCAGTTTTGAGTGTACTCAACAAGTTAAGATCGATTTAGAACTCTTATTTTTCACTATAATGATGGAAGGCAAATAACAAATTGACTTAATATTTTTAACGAGGGATTTTTTTGCATGCAAAATGTCTCATCTTAATAATTATATATATTTTATTATACATCTAACATGCAAATAAACATACATATAATAGTGTGGACGATTATGGACTTATACTATCTAGTCTTCCCGAGCCATAAGGAAGACTAGTCGGTCAGTTCCTAGGGGGTATAGCATTGATTCATACAATGCTCCATCTCTATGGTCTCCTTCTCTTCTTGTATCTCCAATTAGTCCAGTTACAACTTGTATCCTATACTAGTTGGCACACAAGCCAAAATAATATTGGACGCACAAGCTCATAATAATATCAATAGTAATGGACTCGTAGGTCCAAAATAAATTAGAGCTCGCAGACCCCATAAAACAACAATCCTATAAAACAATAAGAATAAAACTAACCATTCAATACATCCACATGGTAGTCCATAATCATCCACTAATAAAACATTCATCATATAAATGCATTCCTATATAATATCTAATATTATATGTAAACATGTTTCAAATTTCTAACAATTAAAGTCGTCTAAACTAATTTAGATAAATGGATCGGAACAATTAAATAATTAATTAATTAATTTAATTAGCGGATTTATTTAATTAAAATCAAATTTTAATTAAATATCAAATTAGAGTCCAACTCTAATTCTACAATTATAGAGCAGGACTATTTAATTAAAATCAAATTTTAATTAAATACCAAATTAAAGTCCAACTCTAATTCCAATAAAATTTTAGGGTAAGACAATTTAATTAAAATCAAATTTTAATTAAATGTCAAATTAAAGTTCAACTCTAATTATAATCAAATTAATATGGTTGAATTTGATTAAAATCAAATTTTAATTAAATACAAAATAAGAGTCAAACTCTAATTTCAAGATATTATGGCGAACTTATTTAATTAAATACCCAAATTAGAGTCAAAGTCTAATTTCAATAAAAATTTAGGGTGAGACAATTTAATTAAAATCAAATTTCAATTAAATATCAAATTAGAATCCAACTCTAATTTCAGCAATATATTAGGGTGGATAATTTAATTAAGATCAAATTTCAATTAAATATTATGTTAGAGTCCGACTCTAATTTAATTGAATTAAAATTTTAATTCAGGATAAAATTTCTAAATAAAATAAAATTCAATTTAGGGTCAAATTTTAATATTTAAGTTAAAATCCAATTTTAACGAAAATATAAAAGTTGTCAATTTTAAATAAAATTTTAAACGGGTCAAATTTGAAATTCTAAAATCAAACCATTTTAAAATCTAATTTAAAAGCATTTTAATATATAAATTCAAAAACCCCTTTTTAAAAATTGCAACTTGACCCAAGTTTAAAATTAAAAGCAAGCCCTTCAATTTCGGAAATTGCATGACATGGTCTCCATTTAAATATTGCAAAATGACCCCTTTTTCCATAATTGCAGGAGTGGGGCCTGCAATTTCAGAAATTGCATCATGAGCCACCGTCTCCACCCAAATCTGAAACCCTAATTTTTTTTTCTTCTCACGCTACCGGCTGCGGCGGGAACCACGACCTGTCAAGCGGTGGTATCCCGTCTCAGCAACATCTCGTTCGAGCCGCCGTCGAATCATGCGCGCGTCACCGCCGCTACTCCCTTGGCCTCTTCAAATAGCGTGCCGCCATCCATCGGCTTCGTGCCCCCTGGTGGCGCCCACCACCGCGACAGCTGCCGCCCTCCCTTTTTTTTTTTTCAATTTGTTTTGAAAATAAAAATTAATTTTCATTTCCAAATCAAATTTAGAACCGGAAATCAATTTTCTTTAAAAGTTAGAAACGAGAAAAATAATAACAATCAACTTTTGATTGTTCCAAAATACAAAACAATTTCTAACAAACACAAAGTAGGCTCTTATACCACTGTTGGGAATTTACTTAACATGCAAGTGGAAATAAAACAATTTTCAATTCCCAAACGAGGATTTGCAATGTGTTTAGATAGAAACTGTGATGAGAATGATACATTTGATGAATTTCACAAACTCTTTTGCTGATTCTCAAACTCCAAGGATCACGATCTGCAATCCAAGCTGTCCAATTGTCCAGCCTCCAATGGTGATCCACACAGAGAACAAAAATGACGGCTATGGTTTTCTTTTCTTGTGCTAGCAAGAATAATGAAAAATTTCATACTGTTTTCAAACCATAGTAGTCTATTAATATAAGTCCAAATGGGCTCGGCCCATATGTTAAACTTAACCCGATCCAATATTTAATTAATAAATTTAATTAAATCTGATCCATAAATTAATTAATCTAATTAATTAATTCGGGCCTATTAATAAACAACCCAATTAATTAATTATACAACACTTGTCAATTAATTAATTGGTAAATCTCATTCTTTTGATTCTCTTTTGTGTGTGACCCATTAGGTTCCCAATCACGATACTTAACGACGTGAATTATTATTTTAATCTAATCAAAATCGATAAATTAAAACGTCCCTTTTAATTTATCACTAATTCACTTTCGTTGTCCCAGATTGACATCTAGCAATGTGTCTGGGTAATACATGTGACGAAAAATATTACGTAGTATGATGACAAAACCAAACTTGTTTGTTTACCGTGAAACTATAATCCTTTCGTCAATATAATCCGATCAATTATGAGATATGAATATGTGTCAATCTCAATTATCGATCATATCTTTTATCCCACTATTAAGTCAATGTACGTCGAAAACTCTTTTCCGACTTATGAGTTCACCTTGGCCAAGGAGTTCATCATCAACTTAATTGGATAAAATGTAGATCATAATCTCTTACTATATAAGAGTGACGAATCCTCTATTGGTCATTCACAATCTTCATATAATTCTTGACATATCCGAACGATGTTGTATTAGCGACCCTTGGCAGAGCAATATCCAACACCAACAAAGTATGACTGTCCTCATATAAGGTACCATGATGACCTCAAGTCAAATGACTAATTCCACTACCGAACGTTAGAGATTAACCACTAACACTTAGATAATTATCCATGTGAAATCTCTCGGCGAGTCTCCAATGTTTTGTTCTATAACAAAATATCTACGTATTCATTCAAGTGTCACCATACTTTAGCTTGTGAGATCAGCTACTTACTTCACAAGTAAGAATGCCACACGCGATAGTCTATCTGTAATAACGATATCCGTATCTCGTTATTACTTCGACCACGGACGATTTAAGATTCAGTCATATGTAATTTGTATCTCACAATCACAACTCCTTGTGATTAACAAATCACCAAGACTTAAATTTACGGATTCTATTATTTAATTTATTAGAATATTAATTCAATTAAATAATAGATATTGCCATACATATGCATTGATTATATATATATTCAAAGTGTTTATGTCCAAAATTGATTGGACCTATGGCATAACACTTACAGGAGAGAGGATGTCGAGAAAGTTATATTAATTTTTTGCATTTCAAACTTGTCATTTGAAAAATCCTAAGATCGTTCAGCATCTTCCTCACCACCAACTCCCCAATAATTACAAAACTTAAAACTTAAAGAGTTAAGGTGCATCAATTGGTGAGGGAATTATAAAAATATATTAAGATAGTTTAATAAAGAAAAAAATAAAAAATTAAATGGAACAGAACTCTTTCAGAAAAAAATAAATGGACCTTGAGAAGGGATGATGGTATATTTAAGCAACACAAACAAAATCACATAACTTTACCATTTTGGAGGCGAACATATCTTTTCATTTTGTGTTTTTGTCCTCTAGGGTTAAGGGAGAGACTCTCGATATATATTACTTTTTATTTGAATGAGCAGTAATTTTTCATTTTTCTCGAAAACTTTTTACCCAAAAATAATTATTTATTTCTAGTGGATCTATATTTGCAAATCAATTTCAGTGTAACTCAAAGAAAATTGAAGCTAATAAAATTCCAATTCATACTCATGAAATACATTCAATTTTTAAAATCCACAAAAATTAATGATCAAAAAATATACATTTTAACTCAATCAAACATAGAGATAGATGCATACATATTCTAACCTGTGCTCGAAAAACCCAAAACGTAATAAAAAGAAACTAAAGTCACATCTCAATCAAGCACTAACTGAAGGACAAAAAAAAGTGCAAAAATTAAGATTTAAACAACGTTTATACATATATTAGTCAGAGTTGCACGTGCATTGCACGTTATTCTGAAATATTTTTTAAGTGCTGTAAAAGTAATATTTGACATCAATTTGTTGGAGTATTTGACGAGTCTCAAATAAAATAAAAAAATAAAATTTAGGATAGAAACTAAAGAAAAGAAAATTGTGCTATCAAAACTTAAATTCTATAATTCAAAATTTTTGTGATTATGAAATACTACAAATGAGCAACATTTTCATGCTGCATTTACTACATAATAATTAATTGCTAATACATGAATTTAAACATCCATAAAAATTTTTAGATACATAAATAAAAATAAATTTATATATAATAACTCTAGATTCAATAGATCAAGATTCATCAAATTCATGTGAATGTTAATTAATTGAGAATTAATAACATGAAATTCATACATAAAAATGATTTTGTAGTATTTATTAGATATTTAAAAATAAAAAGTAAGGTATTATTAAATAATTGAATTGTAGAAGGGTTAAAATCGTCAAAAAATGATTTTCACTTGATGTGATATATACACACAATGTCGATGGGGATAGTTTTTACAATTTTTCTTCAAAATATTTGTCTTTGACCTAATTGAATTTATTTTTGCTTTGGGGGTAGTGTTGTTGAAAGGCTTGTCCGAAAAGGGCAAAAAAAGTAATCCATACCACTATTTAATTAAAATGTATATTAAATAATTGAAGACACTATGTCATTGATAAACACTTAAAAACTGTCTAGGGGTACTAAGTTCCTACTTGTAGAACTTTTCTTATCCAAAAAGATTATCTCTTAATCAAGACAATTTTAAATTTGATTTAAGTCCTTAATTTATTAGAAAATATAAAGACGCCATACAATTTTGAACATCACAATTTCAGAACTCCTTCATTAGCAATCTTAAATATTTTCATTTTCTACTTTCATCTTATTGTTTCTGTTAGTAACTAAAAGGTGAACTCAATGCTTGTATCATTATACAGAGGATGGGAGAAGCTAATATGGTAAATGATTTGGAGCTTGTTTGGCACAACTCAAAATCAAATTAAAATTGAAAATATAGCCGTTATTGGGTCCCACTCGTCGAATAAAAGTCAACTATAACGGCTAATTTTTCAATTTTAATCCGATTTTAATCTTTACCGAACACATCCTTGAACTTAACTTGAGAAATTATATGAAAAGGACAAAATGTACTGGGCGCAACATGCAAGGGCTAATTGGTTATAGCTGTGAGTTAGAAAATATCTTATAACTTTTACAAAGGCAGCATGTCTAAGGTGAGAAATAAAATATTCAGCTTAGTGGAGAGTGCACGCATGTGGAGGGATATTGTTGCGTTTTTTTATATTGCATGTGTATAATATCGTAACAAGTAATATACTGGACCTTTAAATCCCAATTATCATTTCAATGAGGATTATACAGTAGTGCTTAATTTAAAATTTCTAACTACTACTTGATGAAAACAAACATTGAATGGTGAATTCTTGTGATTTTTTGATTTAACTACTTGAAAATAGCGAGATGCACACAGATCAATTTAGAATCCAAATATGGTATGAGATATTAGGGCATCACAAATTCATCTATTGATCACCTTTAAATTTTAATTCAAGATTCATAACCAAATGTGGCGTTCGATTAAATTCTTCTATTGTATTCAATTTATTCCCGAAGAGTTCTCATTGAACCAATAACTAATTCAATCACATATCTCAATGTGAGTTAACCTTAGTTAAATGAAATATTAGTTCTAAGAATTCATATAACGATCACAATAATTAGTATAGGTATTTTTACACGTTATACTAAAATACCGAATTTTTCTATGTGGTTTAAATCTAAAATTCACCACTCGATTCGTAAAATATTCACAAAATCATTGAAATAGTGATCAAATAATTCAAAGCATTAGATACATAAATAAAATCAACACATATATATGATAAAAGCACTTGAATCTTGAATAAAAAAAAATAAAGGGTCTCAATTTGATTACATTATTCGGCCTAATGAAAAACTTAGCTACTCATAACAATGGAAGAAAAACAAAGGATTTGCATTGAGTACATCAATGAGTTTTGAATTGAGATGTAAAGAAGTGGATGAATCTTGCACCAAGTTCCTCATCTTGTTCCAAATCCTTGATTTCTTGTTTTCTCCTATGATTTTGCTCTCTAATTCTCGAAGCTGTGTTCCATGTCTGTCAATGTGTGGAACCCATCTCAATTGTCTCCTTTCTTGTATTTACACTTCTATTATTTTCTTCGAATTTGGAGATTTCATGGGTTTTAAATGGGTAAAAAATTCACGTCCTAGATGATAGAAGACAGTGCATTGACGCCACGTTTTTGTTAAAATTTTAGGTTTTGCGGTGCCTAGGCCCCATGACGCGACACTGTCTCTCTGGAAAAAATCAGCACTACATTTCTTTTAATATTTTTATCTAAACTTTCTCTCCATACGTCCGATTGAAACGATTCAAATGGGTTGTAAAGATAATTCAAATGACTATAACTTTACTAGAAATAGCTTTTTTTCAACTCGAACTTTTACTAGGTCAAAAATGGGTCTAAATTTCGGGCTAAAAATATGGAACATACTTGTGCGGTTAAAAGTTAATTTGTGAAAATATTTTCATCTTATTTCATTTTTTTTTGACTTCTAATTGCATCCAATTGACTCCTAGCATTCTCGAATCTTCATCATGAGGTCCGATACAACTTTTGAGTATTTACACTTTAGTCCCCAAACTTTAGATCTTGCCCTTTTCGATTCTTTTTTTCAATTCCACTTCCATGTATCGAGTTTTATCTAATAACACATTATATAATAAATTAGGCTATAATTTTATTAAAATAACTACGAAATGTCCATATTTTGGAGACCGAATAAATGTATAAAATACACTTATCAGATATACTCTTAGATATTACACAAGTGATATCTGGTTACTTTTCAAACATATTCACTTCTTCTCAACTTGACAAATGGCACTCATTGGAAAAGTTTCTTGTTGGGTGTTTGACACCCATTTTAGTAGAAAAATGTATTTTTGAATAGTAATTGATGGAAGAATATGTGGTTAAAAAGTAAGGAGAATTTTTAGATTTATGTGTAATATTATTTTATTGCTAGAATGTGTGGTTGAAATGAAGAAAAAGAAAGAGAAAAAGAATGAAAAAAAAAATGGATGCCAAACAGGGGTTTAATCTAATACCATTGATGCATTATTTGGTAAGGGCCTGTTTAAGGCGCTCGGTCTAGATAGGTTTCACGAGGGTTTCTATCATGCAATTGGGAGGTAATATCATTTAGGCAATTTTCATTTATTTTTTTAAGGTAGCTGTACAACTGCCTATTTTAAAGGCAGTTGTAGCTGCCTTATTTCCAATACACGAGCCAAAATGGTCCATATTGGTGTGGCTGACACGGGTTGGCTCAAGCTCAGGCTCGGGCCAATACTCAAAAATGAGGCTTGGCTTGAGCCTAAACTCGGTTCCAAAGAGCCACGAGCCTCTCGAGCCGGATTGACATCCCTATGAGGATGCTAGAACAAGGATGTTATGAGAGCACATTTTCACCCGTGACAATTAATTAATTCTCTCGATGCCATGTGGTGCACTTGATGCAGAAGACCATCCCATGGGACATTTTGATCGTGAAGTTTTATTAACAGTAAAATCTGGATATTTTCTAGCAATGACAATGAAGAATATGCAATCCCAAGCTTGCTCGAATCAGCTTAATAGCTGGTGGAAGATTTTATGCAATTAAATATACTAAGCAAAATAAAATTGTTTTTGTGGAAATTTTTCATGAACATTCTTAGTTTTTATGGCAGTTAAATATACCAAGAAAAATAAAAAGTTTTGTGTGGAAAATTTCAAGGACATTCTTTTCACTAATATGTGGTACTTAGTATCAATGAAAAAGATGTGTAGTAGATGTGAACTGGAGCCGTAGAATATATATCCCGCCCTGATAAATGCTATAAATACCATTTCATTTTGCATTCATTACAACACTTTGAGAGCATTTAAGTGAGATGTTCTTGAACTAAATTATATTGATCATATATCTTATTTATTTTTATCAAATCATTTACTTTGAAATTTTTTTGATTGAATCAACTTTTGAAAAACATCATTCTCATCAAAGTTTTTGATCTTATATCTTATTTATCTTAACTTGATTATATCATTTATTAAAAGAGAAGTTCTAAATTTTAATATCATTTCTCTTTAAATTTGTGGGTCATATTGAGGCACCGAAAAACTTAATATTGTATAAAGATCGTTGCTCTTTGTTTGTAAGTCACTGGAAGTATCGGAAGGGCTTGGATTGCACCATAAGTCGATCAAAGTTAGTGAAAAAGCCTTACTCGTGACAGAGAGGTTGGTAACGGAGGATATAGATCATTGTTTGGGATCAAACCTTCACAATTACATCGTTTGTACACTCTCTTCCCTTTTATTCATTGCTTTTGTACTTGTGCATTTTTTTGTTGTTTGACTTGTTCATTTTCAACTTGCTTCCTTCATCTGCTATTTCAAAATTGTGGTAATTTGAAAATATGTCCTAATTTCAGTGTAGTTGTCACACAAGTTCCATAAAAAAAATTGAGGATGACACTGAACTTCGGACGGATGCAGACTCAACAAGCGAACTTGTCCAGACACTAAATGTGAAATTTGGTTATAGTTGGAACATCTGGACATTTGCAGTGTCTTAGACTTGGAATTCCTTCAGTTGATAGTTGGTGAGGGTCCAATGCGATTTACTCACGTCTTTTCCCAAAAATGCAGAGATTATCGAGGGTCCAATGCTTAGAAACACCTCCTTTCTTGACCACTTCTATAGATTCATCACTTGTGGAACTAAGGGTAAAGGGAAGGTACCATATGCATGCTCTTGTGTGCTTTGAGTTTTTACTACGATTCCAAAATAGCATAAACAGCTAAGGAAATTCGCAAAATGAATGGAAATGCTGAATAAAGATAAACACCCAAAAAGTTCCAGTGATTGGTCTGATTGTTATCTCCCAATGAAAGATTTTGATTTTGATTTTTAAATTTATACTGGGAAAACGTGGGAAATGTTGAGAATATTATTGCGTGCATCATTGAATAGGAGTGGAGAAAACCTACTCAAGCTTATTGAAGTTTCTTTTTGAACCCTGAAGAGTCAGAATCAAGTTCCTCACCGTCGCGTATTTTCTTTTGTCCAATTTCATCATTACGAGTAGAACCAAAAGCTACCCAGATGTTGGGATCCTCAACCAAAATCGGAGGGCCATCATAATTTTCATCATCCTAATCCTTAACATCTTCTTCATCATGGAACAGAGGCAATATATAAAAGGACCTCCAAATATCATCATCAGCCACTTATGCTTCTGTCACATTGCCAGCGGCCTCAACTCCCTGTCTTGCTACCGCAGCGACTGCAGAAGAAGCGCCTTGCTTCCAAATCCTTGCTGTCATGCCCCTAGTGAAAGCTAGAGTCCTCCACAGCCATCTTTCAACCCACGCCATAGCATTCTCACCATCGTGTGTTGTTGACAACCGTGTCGATTTGTTGTGCCAACTATCAATTTGTTGGTGTATTTGCGTCATGTCCTCCCTCCAACCTCCGTCATTCATGGGTTGGTTGTGAGCGTCGGTAGTCTCCTCGGTGGCACCTCCACAAGGATTTCAATGCAGTTATGATACAAATAATATAGTCGGAAGAACAAAAGAAAGATGAGCACTTCATCAACACATTTGTTGATTCCGCAGAATTCCATGAAGAGATCAACGAAAGATTTGATCCCTTGAACTTTGATAAAAATTATTGAACGCCAAAATCCAAGAGCTGCAGCCTCTAAACAATGTTTAAATACAAGAGAGAACGTAAACTAATGTAAAAGACCAACAAACGCTGGTTGGAAACAACGAGTGCACAAACCAAGGAATAAGGATAAAATAGTGCAAATAAATAACGTAGAATATGAAAGCATGCACAATATAGAATAAAGCTTCAGCCATGTGCATGACACCCAACATTCTAGCCGTGCGATTGTTTCTGTCCTTTGGGTGCATCAATTTGTTAAAAAACATGTCATCTATTTTATTAAGCGCATCTCATTAAACTACTAGAGCTCAGCTACATCCTAAGATTCTGGAGGTCTCGGTGGCAGATGTGACGTTGCAGGACGAAAATGCAAAATTGTAGCAACTGACAGACTTGTCGACGCAGCTAAATAAGATACATCAACATCTAGAGATGATGATGCAGCACTTGAAATTTTTTTAACCAATGTTGTTTAACATATGACAACCGTTTCGCTGCTTTAATACCAAGCAACAAATGAATGTTGAATTGGGTGATAATATTGATGTCCGCCTGCTTTTGACATAGAGGTCAATGAAGGTGTATCAATTGAGCAGGTAGAGAAAGAGAGACCGAAAGCAATGACGACAGTATTATGACAAAACAGAATTAAAAGTCACAAACAAGTGTGAATAGATTAATAACGTAATAACTTCTTAAATTAGTAATTATGTAGCAAAATTGTTGGCCGAGATTACAGTTTTGAGTAACAATGCACTGATTTCATGCGAATGGAAGCAGGACAATACGGTTTCAACAGTAGTTTCAGCTGTATGAAACCAGTAAATTTCAGCAGTACGAAAACAGGGCTATATTAAAGCAGAGTGAAATACTGCAACAAATTTCAGTAATGAAAACAGGGGAAATACAGAGGAAACTGAGAGAAAGGAGAACACCAGAAACTTTCTTCTTCTCCAAGACTTTCTTCACTATTTTTTATTACACGATTTAGGGAATATTTTGCTATTTATACAGATTCCAAACACTCTACACAATTATATTTTTATCCCTCATTTGTTTGACACATATTTTGACTTTTCTACTAAAACACAATACTTATTAACATTTTCCCCTTAATGTGTTTTCCTTGAACTCCTAGTACTTCTCTCGATTGCTGGAATTTTTCTCTTGGTAATGCTTTGCTGAATATATCAACTACTTGCTCTTCAGACCTACAGAACATCAACTTCACTTCTTCTTCTTCAATTGCATCTCTGATAAAGTGATGCTTGATTGAAACATGTCTGGTTCTGCTATGAAAAATGTGATTCTTTGCAATTGCTATGGCTGATTTATTGTCAAAATATTTTAGTGGTCTTTTTTTTTTGCTTTTCACCAATATCTTCAAAAATTCTTCTCAGCCAAAGTACTTAAGATGTTCTAAGTCAGCTGAAACATGTTTAGCTTCTACTGATGATTGAGCAACTGATTGTTGCTTTTTTGTGGTCCAAGAAAACGCACCTTATCCAATAAAAAATGCATAACCAGAGATGCATTTCATATCATTTACGCAACCTCCCCGATCACTATCACAAAAGTCAATTAACTTCATTTGAGAACTTTTGGAATATTGAATTCCGTAACTCACGGTACCTTGAATATATCAGAGAACTCTTTTTGCTGCTGCAAAGTGAATGTTATTTGGAGAACGAATAAATCTTGAAAGCATGCTTGCTGAAAACATAACGCCAGGTCTTGTAGTTGTAAGATAAAGCAAATTTCCAATAAGACTTCTGTAGAGAGCAGCATCCACCTTTCTTCTTCCATCCTCTTTCATGTCTTCATTGACAACAAGAGGTGTAGCTATTGGTTTACAACCAAACATTCTAAACTATTTCAGAATTTTTTTAGCATTTCTCTTCTGTGGAATAAATACACCTTTTTCATCTTGATAAATTTCAATTCCCAGAAAATGACATATTTTCCCATGTCATTCATATCATACTTCATCATCATTTCCTTTTTAAAATTCTCAATCATTTCAACATTGCTTCCAATCATCATCAACATAAAGTGCCACAATAAGAATATCACCCATACCTTTTCTTTTCACATACAATGTAGGCTCACTCTTGCTTTTCTCAAATCCTTTTTCTTCAAAATAGCTGTCAATCTCACTATACCATGCTCTAGGTGCTTGTTTCAACCCATAGAGCAGTTTCTTTAGCTTGTACACATTTTCTTCATTGCCTTGGATGACAAACCCTTGCGGTTACTCAACATATACTTGTTCTTTCGACACT
Source organism: Fraxinus americana (assembly GCA_035079005.1). Classification (NCBI taxonomy): domain Eukaryota; kingdom Viridiplantae; phylum Streptophyta; class Magnoliopsida; order Lamiales; family Oleaceae; genus Fraxinus; species Fraxinus americana. Next base: position 30,797,464 of record CM068717.1, on the reverse strand, counting down.
TCATTTAGAAAAGCTGACTTTACATTAAGTTGATACAATAACCAACCATTTTGGGCAGACAAAGAAATAAGAGCTCCCACGATATCAAAACGAGCTATCGGAGCAAATGTTTCTTGATAGTCAATACCAGGCTGTTGTAAATAGCCTTTTGCAGCCAACCTTGTTTTGTTTCTTTGTACCGAACCATCTGAATAGTATTTCACCTAGTAAATCCACTTTACACCAATAACTTCTTTGTCTTCTGGCCTATCAACAAGCTCACGTGTTGTTCTTTTCAATCACATCAATTTCTTCTTCCTTAGCCTTCTTCCAAGCCTCTTCCTTTAGTACTTCTTCAAAATTCTCTGGATCCACAATGTAAAAATTACATCTTGCATAAATGCCATACAAATTTCTTAATCTCACTGGAGTTGAGTTTGGAGTTGAACTTGGTGACGATGAGCTTGAACTTGAAGATGACGGTATATGTGGAGAAGATTTTTCAGAATTATTTTGATCTTCTTAAATTGCATTTTGCTGTGAAATAATGATGGGAACAAATTACTTTTCCTCTTTATCTTGCTCCCAATTCCATTTTGCATTTTCTTCGAATATCACATCTCGACTAATGATTATCCTGTTGGTATTCATTTCTTTGACGGATTATCATTTATGCTGTGAATTGTTCAGAAACGGGCTGCACTAGAGGGTTGGGAGCTAGGAAAAAATGCTTTCAGGTTCCCTTGGATCCTATTTTTGTATCTTGCCACCAATCATGAGCGACAAGATCATATTGTTAAGTTATTAGACTTTATGACAGGTGAGGGTTCCAGGGATGTTAAGAGAGAAGATTTTTGTCTCGTGACAATTAATTCTCTTGATGTCATGTGGTACAAACGATGTAAAAGACTTACATTACATTTGAATACCGTAATTAACAAACTTATCACATATATCTTCCTTAATCATGTCCACAACTTTTATCAACTTTTCAACTGTACATTTCATATATTTTTATCAAATCTACTGAAAATTGAATTTTTATCAAAACCAATTAGGGGTTTTTTCAGGACTAATTCAACTAGGAATAAAAGCTAAGCCATGTCATGAATTGGACCAACGAATGCCTACAAATAAAGTCATTCATATAACTGGACACTGATGATTTGAGAAGAAAGAATCAACCAACTGATCGTCCATTAGAATTTGTATAAATGAGTGGACTACTCCGCTTTCCTGAGTTGATCTCCAGCTGAACCACGTTAGAAACTGCTTTCTGAATTCCTTCTTAATATGGCCCTTGCACTCCAACCAACTAGTGATTTTAAGACAGTATTCAGAATTCTCACCCAAACTTCCGGCCACATGGTGATGCATTGCTCTTATAGTCACCAAAATCTTGCATCTCCACTTTGGTGTTATGTTTACTCTCAGGCATGCTTCAACTGGGATTCAACAACTGGCCCTTTTTCAGTTTTGGAACTGTTCTAGTTGTCTGTAGATGACTCGACTCAAGGCATAAACTCTTCATTCAGATAGGGCACTGGAGAAACATTCAAGTCAATCTCCTTTTGAATGGATGACAACCTGTCTTCGAGTACAGTGTCTGGCTTAAGAAAATTAGGATCCCCGGAAGATTTTTAATCTCTCCACCACGGCTCCGTTCTTGACCCATGTCAGCCTTGAGATCTTCCCTAGGTCTCAAACCTTGAATGGGGATTCGTGTTCAATGTCTGTTGCAGTCTTGCACTCTTGTTAGGCACCAGAACTTCCCCCATCGTCTAATTCTCCATTTGTGGATTTTCTGCAAAGATGCAAACAATGTTTATTCATGCGACCGCAAAATTTCATATTTCAAGATAATGAAATGTAAAATCTCAGAAAAAACATTACCGATGCTATGTAGGCTTGTGCTACAATTTGAGGCTAGCCATCTGTCAGCTTTGTCAATAGCAAGAGAACAGAGATTTTGCACATCACTGGCTACTGAGCGTATGCCGACAATTCCCTGCACCAATTTGGTTGAATCATTCACAGGATCTACCTCTGTCTCCATCTCGTTCTTAGCTTCTGTGATAATTTGACTGAGTCTTTAAATCTGGAAGTTCCTTCCAAGAGCCAGTAACTAAGGAAAATCCTGTGACCAGGGATATCTATAGAATGATTATCCTTAGCAATAGTTACCTGCTTTTTACAGCACCTGCAAACAATATTCTTGCCATATGACCTCATTGAAAACCCAATACAATGAAGTAAAAGTTACTTCTTGGTGGACCTCTTCTTATATCTTAGTTAAAATTTAAGTCACACATGGAACAATATGCGCATCCCTTTGGAAAGTTAATGGTAAGGCCATCATCCATTCTAACTACCGTTGAACAAAGATGCACGTAAGCTTTTAATTGTAAGTGACTACTACGAGAAAAAATGCATATCAAGACATGCATGCACATCCAGATGGTGACTACAAAAAGCGAACCTCATCCCCAGTTTAATGATGATCCTGGGAATCTCGTCTCCAAAGGAGTTACTTGGTGATTGCACTTCAAATGTAATTGTCTACGAGTGCAAGACCCCCACAATTGTACTTAAAAGTATACTCGGTCTTCATTACTGCCCTTAAAATGTTAATATTTGAGCATTTTCCTCCAATTTTTTCAATTTGTCACCATCGTCCTCCTCATGTTCAAAAATATAATTATGCCCTACAATATTTTTGCTAAAGCCTATTTCGAGGATCCGACTAAAGAAGAGAGGTGGGGGCTCAAGCATTTGAAAAAACACAGAAGAGGAGCTTACCAAAGTATCCCAGAAACCTATGATACTCGGACTCGAGTATGGGTACGTATCTAAGTGTTGGATCTTTTATATTCTAAAATGTAGGATACGGGGACATGGCTAAAAAGAGTCCAAATTTCAGACACGGATACCTGGGAAAGTCTTTCAAACTTCAATTTCTTTACTAATCCAGGATATCATTTTGAATAGACCAAAACTAATTATTCACAATACAGGAAATAGATATTTAATAAGGGGTTAAGACGAATAGAATAGAATTTTTGGGTTTAGTTTTCAATTATGGAAATTACTAAATGTTATATAAAATAGAAAATGAGGAACTTGATTGTAATTTGGACTAAGTGAAGCACTATATGGAACCCATTTTCATTTTATAAAAACAAAACCCTAAACCATCGATACAGAGAGAGAGAAAGAAGGAGAAAAAAAGAAGAAAATGGAAAGAAAAAGAAAAAAAAGAAAAAGAACGTAAAACCTAACGTCGCTGCCTTTCTCAACCCTCTTGGTGATGACGCTAGGTTTATAGAGAGCAAAAGTGGGAAAGAAGAAAAGGGAAAGAAAAGGAAAAGAAAAAAAAGAAAGAAGAAAAAGAAGGAAGAAGAAGCAAAAAGACGAAGTGTCCGGTTGAAACTTGGAGGATCTGACACATATTCTATACACATACCCATGTCATGTCGTGTCTGATACAGGTACTCCAATTATTTCGAACAGTCTGAGCGTCAGAGACAGAAACCTTGCCACATAAAGCACAGTAATATCCTCCATCTAGCTGCATCGACTGTCCAAGATTAACAACTCCCACTTTCCCACTTTGGAGGGCACATTCAACGTGGAAAGATAAGCCGCAAGAGTCCCCCGAACCAATTCAGACATTCATTTCAACTAGAGATTTGTATTCTTGTTGTCGTCAAATAAATGAAATATCCAACAAGAACACCTCTTGCAAAATTTATCGTCTAGTGAAACGGTTGCTCGACATGCAGAATTTTTGCAGATCAATGAATTAGGAAAATTAATATCAACATATGGCTCTGTGGCTGGAAGAATTCTAACTGGGTTTTTCCCTTCCGTTGTTTCCTAGTAGGCTGATCCTTAGGACTGGAAGACGCTCTTTTGGGAGTGTCCATTTTCCTGTGGACTTCTTTACACAGAAGATGAAAGAGTTGACCACCAGAAACTGCAAAAACAGTAATGATGGTATTACTGATAACATTGTAAATAGTAAAGGATAAACATAAAGTTGGATACCCACACACACAGAGAGATAGACACCCATCCCACCCCCCACCCAAGGGAAGCTAAATTACTCAACAGGTCATGGGAATCATCTAATAACATTCAATTGATGACAACCAAGCAAGAAGAGACGAAAAGGGCTGATAGAAACAACACATTTCAAATGTATTAAGAAACATATTTTTACCTATACCTATCTAACAAACCTTCAACCAACTAATTTGTCATTTGTGTTAGGTATTTAATGTTATTGGCTATTCTGTGAACAAAAAAGACTAAATTTGATATGTTGTAAAAAGTCAAGGAGTAGTGTGTAATTAGTGAAAGTTATGATATTTTAGGTCTAGGGTTCGAGAATGGAAAAGAAGGAAAAACGATGCGAAATTTCACTAGCTTTTGACCGAGGTTTGGCTCAAGCATCAAAAACAGAAATTTCATCGCTCTACTGTCGCTTCACTTTCGCTTGAGCGATGACCTATCGCTCGACTGTCACTGGACATTAGCTCGAGCAACAGTGTTTTTAAGGAAATTTTTATTTCATTTTTTAAAGGTTTTTTGTTCGGACCATTTATTCGTCTGAACAGTTTTTTTTAAAGGTTTTTTTTCGTCTGAACGGTTTTCTAAAGTTGATTATTGAGAAAACCCACTGCTTTCATATTCTTTTCATCCTCTGAAGTAGGCAACCTTCATTGTTCAAATTGATCTATTCTTGGTGATGAAAAATACCAGTTTCACAATCCAAACACCAAATTGCTGCTTCATTCATATATGTCAGAGTTTTTGAAGATCAAAGGAAGGTGACTGGAGTTCCAGTCGTTGAAGAACGTGGTGTTTGTCGTGAATCTACAGAAGATAGACGATTTCACAAAGTTGGGAGTTGCTGCAAGAGAGCGCAATCTAGGAGAGCTTTGAAAAATGCAGCTGGGAATTGGCACAGGAGCACATAATCTAGGAGAACTGTTGGAATTGCAGTCAGGAGATTAGATAGTACGTGTCGTCGTCTTGTCTTAAGTTAAAAATCGTTTATAGTGGATTGTTGACTGACAAAGTGCCCGGAGTTTTCACCTAATTGGATTTCTCCGTGATCAATTCTTGTGTTCATTTATTACTTACATAACTGCGGTATTTCAACATAGGACTAATTGAATTTCTTGTTTAATCATTTAGAAAAATAATTAATAGTGACTTGTTGTTAGTTAATTATTAAACAATTTTTAATTCCGCATAGGTGTTGTCAGGGTCAAACTATGTACTTTCAATTGGTATTAGAGCATTAATTCGATTCCTAAGCCTTAATAAATTATAGATAAGTCAGTCACTGTGTGTGCCTCCGTTTTTCGACAGAAACAACTATGCTTGGAAAGTTCGAATGAGAGCTTTCCTTAAAGTTTTGGATGAATATATTTGGATTAGCGTTCAAACTGGGGGGACTCTACTTTCAACTGCTGTTGTTGGTGTAGTTACACCCACTGATATCTCACTATGGACTAAAGATGATTTAGTTGAGTGTAACCGGAATAGTAAGGGCATTCATACTCTGTTCATGGCTGTGTCCCCAGGAGAGTGTCGATGTGTGAGACTGCTAAAGAAGTTTGGGACATCTTAGAAACCACATATGAGGAAATGAAAACTGTTAAGAATTTGAAACTGCAAATCTTAGCCTCTAGGTTTGAAGAAATTAGAATGAAGACGACGAATCGTTCAATGAATTCTATGAGAAGCTGAATGACATAGTTAACTCGAGTTTTAACCTAGGAGAAAGGATCCCCAAGTCCAAAATGGTTAGAAAAGTCCTTAGATTCCTACTTGAAAGGTTTAGACCTAAAGTCAACGCTATTGAAGGAAGTAAGGACTTAGATGCAGTTAAGATAGAAGAACTCGTAAGATCCTTCCAAACCTATGAACTCACCGTCTCTTAACATAAAAAAGGTTAAATCTATAGCCATGAACACTATTGGAGAAGAAGAGAGTGAGTCTTCTAATGCTGAGACATTTAGGGATGACGAAATAACTTATTTCTTTAAAAAAATTCAGAAAGTGATAAGGATTATGAGAAAGCCTCAAGAACGGAAAAATGAATTCCCTAGTAAATTCGTGAAAGATAATCGTGAAGAGAGTGACTCTAGGACTGCTAATAAGAAAACTCAATCTGTTAGATGCCATGAGTGTTAGGTTTACGGTTACTATAGAAATAAATGTCCTAACTTGAAAAAGAGTTCAAATAAAGGTAGACGTAAGGCTTTAGCAGTGACCTTGAGTAATGATGAATCAGATTCTAGTGCTCAAAGTGATACTTCTGGTAGTGAAGATGAACAAAAGTTCATGACCTTCATATCTATAGCTACTATAAAATCTGATAAGGAAATTGATAAGGTTGAAAGTGATGAAGAGAGTGAGAAATTTAAGGATGAACCCGATATTCACGAATCTTATCGTGAACTATTTGAGGAGAGTCTTGAGATTAAAAAGGTCAATAAAGATGTTCTGAAAAGGTAACCGAACTTGGAAGAGAGAGATAAAAACTCATAGGTTACCTTCAAGACTCTACCGAAAGACTGAGTTGAAGCTTGTTAATGAAAATTTGGAGTCCACAATTAAATCATTAACAAGTGATCTTGAAAAATCCAATACTCAACTCCAATCCTTCATGAATGGTTAGCAGAAACTTAATAATCTGTTGGGGATGAACAATCCTGTTGGAAATAGGCATGGTCCGGGTTACGTTCATAATGGTAATCCTACTACGAGTATATCTAAGACCATGTTCGTTCCGGCCACTAACAATGTTCGAAAAATTGTTTATCCTGAACCAAAGGGAAAAAATGACTTAGGATCGCGACTTACTAGACAATGTAGGGTCAATCGTCCTACTTATCGGCAATAACCGTTGAACATGTTTGAATCTAGGTTTATTCCTACATGTCACCATTGTGGCGTATTGGGACACACAAGACCTAGGTGTCGTAAACTCGTGACTAGAAATAAAAGTCAGGATGTTTTAAGCACGGTTAACTTCCTCGTCAATCAAGTTAGCCACTTAACTGAGATAATGACTCGGTTAACTAAAATTACTTCTACTTTTAAGAAGGTTTGGGTTAAGAAGAGTGATTTTTCTAGGTCAGATGATCAGAAGAATTGTTATGTTGCCCACGTTGCACTTAAGGCCCAAAATATTTCTATGTGGTATCTTGACAGTATTTGTTCTAGACATATGTGTGGTGACAAGGCCTTGTTCTCTTCTCTAGATGATTGGAATGGCAGTGTTGTTACTTTTGGAGATGGGGCTACTACACCTACACTTTGTAAAGGTGTTGTCACTATGTGTGGACTACCTGCTATCTCAGATGTACTTTGTGTGAAAGGGTTAAAGTCCAACTTGTTAAGCATTAGTCAAATATGTGATGCTAATTTCGATGTCAGTTTTGTTCAAAAAAGGTGTACCGTCTATGATTCTACTGGTAATATTGTCCTCGAAGGTGTAAGAACTTCAAGTAATTGTTATGGGGTTCTTTCTAATTCTAACTACGTATGTAGTAGTGCCAAGATTGATGTAACTGAACTGTAACACCAACGGCTTGGTCATATGAACTATAAAAGTTTGTCTAAACTCGCTTGAAGGAACTTGTAAATGGCTTACCTAAACTTGAAAATATTGATACCACTGTATATGGCCTGTGTCAACAAGGTAAACAATTTAGAGTTCCTCATATACAAACTTCTAAGATTTTGACAAGCAACCCACTTAAATTACTCCATATGGACTTAATGGGACCATCTAGGACCGAAAGTCTTGGTGGTAAATGGTATATCTTGGTTGTGGTTGATGATTTTTCCCGATATACATGGATTCAGTTGTTGAAAGATAAAACTGAGGTGTTTTGGTCTTATCATCTCATTGTGCAAGAGGCTTAGGAATGAGAAAATTTTTACCATATCACAAATTCGTAATGATCATTGAAAAGAGTTTGAAAACTCTAATCTTGAGAACTTCTGCTTGGAGGAGGGAATCCAACATGAGTTTTCCTCGCCAATCACTCCACAACAGAATGTGGTAGTTGAGAGGAAAAATCACGTGCTTCAAGAAATGGTAAGAGCCATGCTTCATGGTAAGGATCTAGCTATGCATTTCTGGGGGGAAGCCATCAACACTGCATGTCACATCGTTAACAGGGTTTATCTTAGACCTAAAACTGATATGACACCATATGAGATCTGGAAAGGTAAACAGCCTACTATCAAGTACTTTCATATGTTTGGCAGCAAGTGCTATATACTAAGAGATAGAGAAAATATAGGCAAGTTTGATTCCAAAAGTGATGAGAGAGTCTTTCTAGGATATTCTAGATATAGTCGAGCTTATCGTGTATACAATTCTCGTACACGGGTTATGATAAAGTCCATCAGAGTAGTGGTGGATGATGCTTGTAATGAGGAGGAGATTGGAGGAGATGGGGTGGGGCTGAACACGTGAGTGTTGATCTTGTCACGGTAGCTGAAACTAAAGAAACCCCCCTTAGCGATCCCTCACGTACTTCTAATGGTCTAGATACTCCTAATAAGGAATCCATACCCGATGATAAAACTGAACCTCCTAAAGAACCCTCACTCGTGTTAAGACGAATCATGCTAAATTAAATATTATAGAGGATTTGGATGAAGGAATGAGACTCCGTAAGAGGGTATTGAACAATCTGACATATGCTAGTTATGTGTCTCGAATTGAGCTTAAGAAAGTAGAAGATGCTCTTAGAGATGAATGTTGGGTTAACACTATGCATGAAGAGCTAAATCAGTTTGGGAGAAATAAAGTTTGAGATTTAGTTCTTAGGCCCGATGATTCTAATGTTATAGGTAATAAGTGGATATTAAGAATAAAACTGATGATCAAGGTACTATAACTAGAAATAAGGCTAGGTTAGTAGCCTAAGGATATACTCAGGCTGAATGTGTACATTTTGATGAAACATTTACCCCGATAGCAAGACTTGAATCCATTAGAATTTTCCTGGCTGTTGTCTATATTCTGGATTCAAATTATATCAAATGGATGTCAAGAGTGCTTTCTTGAATGAAATTTTTCAGGAAGAAGCCTACGCTGAACAACCAAATGGTTCTGTTGATCCTAAGTATCCACACTATGTTTATAAGTTGAATAAAGCCTTATATGGGTTTAAACAAACTCCTAGAGTTTGGTATGATAAACTTACTGCATATCTCATGGAACATGATTTTTCAAGAGGTGGTGCAGATAGAACCTTATTCATCAGACATATTGAAGAAACCATCACGATAGATCAGATCTACGTTGATGACTTTATCTTTGGTTCTTCTATTGATTCTCTTGCTCCTGATTTTGCTGAATGTATGGAGCAAGAATTTGAGATGAGTATGATTAGAGAATTGAATTACTTTTTAGGGCTCCAAGTTAAACAAACTGATGATGGACTATTCATATCTCAATCAAAGTATGCTAAAATTCTTGTCAAGCGTTTTTGGTTTAGACAGCAAGAAACACACTAGGACCCCCATGAGCACAGTATCAAGTTAGGTCATGATCCTACTGGTAAGAGTGTTGATCAGACACTGTATAGAAGTATGATAGGTAGTTTACTTTATCTCAATACTAGTAGACCTGACATAGCCTTTAGCATAGGAGTTTGTGCACATTTTTAGGCTGATCCCAAGGAATCCCACCCGAGCGTCGTGTGACGTACCATTAGATATGTAAATGGTACTGTTGATTATGGGATCCTGTACTCTCGGGATTCTACTCTAGATCTTGCTGGCTATTCAGATGCTAATTGAGCTGGAAATGTTGATGATAGAACTTCTGGAGGATGCTTTTATGTTGGTGCTAATCTTCTCGCTTGGATGAGCAAGAAACAAAATTCTATCTCATTGTCAGCGGTAGAGGCCGAATATATAGCCGCAGGAAATTGCTGCACTTAACTGCTTTGGATGAAACACATGTTGAGTGATTATGGCATTGAACAGGGGACTATGATTGTATTTTGTGAGAACACTAGTGCCATTAATATTTTCAAAAATCCCGTTCAACATTCTCAAACCGAACATATTGATATACGTCATCATTTTATTCGAGAGCTTGTAGAGAACTGTGTTGTTACCTTTGAGCACGTCTCTACAGAAAACCAATTAGCTAACCTAATTACAAAGCCATTAGATGATCTGAGATTTTAATTTCTTCGTACATCTATTGGTGTTTGTGTACCTCATTGATTATTTTTTTATATGCATACTCGTTCTTTTTCATTATGTGCCTATCTTTATGCATACCTCGTAGTGTTCTTAATTTTACTTTTGTGTGTATGGTCATTTTTTTGTGTGCTTCATACTTTCTGTTTTACATTGAAAAACACGAAAATCAACTCAAATATTTTGAAAATTTAACCAAAAAATTTGGATGTTGCTTTTAGAGCTTAACAAATGATATACTTGTATCTGATTATTGCGATTGGGCATGGGGCTAATCAATAAACTGTAACATCATTTCCATTGCTGGCTTAGGTTATTCATGGAGTTCTTCGTATAGGAGTCATCATGCACCTTTTGCATTGCACACACTATGATCTTGTTAATGGGACTCTACCCCGTGTGTGAGACTTGGGATGTCAATCACATGTTAGTAAGGTGACTTTGAACATGATTTGACCATATGTATGAGACCTAACCTCAAGTTTATCCCTGGTATTATCAACAATAAAAACAAAAATAAAATAATCATACAAAAAACTCAATATCTTACGTTTTTCTTCGGAGCCTATTTGGCTTGGGCAATTAAGCATGTAGGGTTTCTCATAACCTAGTGCCTATGGTCAACTGACTTGGGTTAACTGGCCTAAAGCTCGCTACAAAGGTCATTTTAGTCGCTTAATGAAGAAAAACCTGCATTTAAGATGAAAAATAATAATGGGCTTCGTTCATTGAATGATATGGCAAATCACTTTGCTTATACTCAGGGGAAGAAATATTGATTCCATTTATAATGAGCTTTACGTTATAGGTCCATATGTACTTTACGTGATTTGTCTTTCATAAGTAGGGGAATAAACTTATTGGCAGTGATGTTTCGTGTATCCTTTCTCACAAATTTAATGTCCGGAGTCCTATTTTCAAATGATTAGTGACACGTTACACATATGGATCGTTTATACAATTTACTCCATGATAACTTGAACTAAGTATGTGGGAAAGTTTACTGTTCATTGTTTATCTTTGTACATGATTTATAACTGTATTTTTGAGTTATTATGTGTTAATGCTCATATTTCATAATAAAAGTGTGAAGCATTTTTTTTATGTTCTTTGGTTACAAAGTTGCCCTTGTCATTTTGTAACAAAAAGTGAAAGTAGATGTTTTAGATGTTTTGGGGTTTGGAGTAGATATTTTTGCTTTAATATGATGTATATGTTTTTATCTACGTGATGTATCTAAAACATTTGATTATGATTATATGATATATTTTCAGTATTTTTTTGCTAGATTAAGTTTTGATGTTTTAGTAGTATCAATGTTTCGTTTTGGTATGTTGGATTACATTGAGCGACAGTGTTTTTTAGTAAATTTTTATTTCTTTTTTTCATGCTTTTTGTCCGAACCATTTATTCCCTAACCTACATATAAATACTTGAACACCTCTGAACGGTTTTCTAAGGTTGAGAAAAACCACTGCTTTCATACTCTTTTCATCCTATGAAGAAGTCAACATTCATTGTTCAAATTGATCTATTCTTGACGGTGAAAAACATCAGTTTCACAATCCAAATACCAAACAGCTGCTTCCTTCATATCTATCAGAGTTTCTAAAAATCAAGGGAAGGTGACTGGAGTTCCAGTCGTTGAAGAATGCGGTGTTCGTCGTGAATCCACAGGAGATAGACGATTTCACAAAGTTGGGAGTTGCTGCAAGAGAGCGCAATCCAGGAGAGCTTTGGAAACTGCAGCTGAGAGTTGGTGTAGGAGCACAGAATTCAAAAGAGCTGTTGGAATTGCAGTCAGGAGATCAAATAGTACGTGTCGTCGTCAAGTCTTGTAGACTGTAAGTTAAAAATTGTTTATAGTGGATTGTTGACTGGCAAAGTTCCCGGAGTTTTCACCCAGTTTGGTTTCTTCGTGATCAATTCTTGTGTTCATTTATTACTTTCATAACTGTGGTATTTCAACATAGGATTAATTGAATTGCTTGTTTAAACATCACGAAAAATAATTAATAGCGACTTGTTGCTAGTTAATTATTAAACAATTTTTAATTCTGCATAATCACCTATTTACCCCTCCCCTTCTAGGTGTTATTAGGGTCGAACTACGTACTTTCAATTTGTAATCGACTCCAAGATCATTTTAGTCGTGGTAAGCACTAGGAAATCATCTCATATAAGTTATTCCTGCACTTGCAAAGAAGATTGGAGTATGCATCTTTTTTGGGTAAATTTTGAGTTGTGGTTATGATTATTTAACATGATTTTGACTCGAGGGTTTTGATTTGATTAGGGCTTCTTATTTCATAAACTTATAACCACTGTATCCCATTTGGAAGCTTCATTTTCCTTCCGGGATGTCCACTAATAGTACTCCGCCGTTCCCAAAAATATTTCCTAAAAAATATCACTATATTAAATTAAATCATATATCAACTATGTAACATGACAATGATTCCTCGCCATTAGTTTAAATCAAATATCAAATAATTCAATTCGCCCCTAGAACACCATGCCAGTTCGTTAGAGGATTCAAGTGTGGACAGGATAAGTGGCTGACACTATTGATATATCCACATATCTAGATCTTTGATGGGCAATTCGATTTGTGAATCTCTATGATATGCCATAAGGATCACAATCCAATTTTTTTTAGATAAAATAATTTGTAAGCACCAATATGCAATTAGAGCCAAAGTGACTGTATGACAAATACCCAGCATGGAAACGTGCGAGGCACATGTCACATACAATGATGGAATATCCATTTTTTTATAGAATAGAACTTGTTGCTAACGGACGAAGGCAAAAGGATTTAAAATAATCAAAACCAAAAAGGAAAAGGAGTCATACTGGATGAGTTCTCGGGGCGTCCACGTGCCCTCTTGGTCCTGCAGATTTAGGAAGATATTAGAGCCATGAATTTATGAAGTCATAAAAATCCTTCCAAAATTACTCATGCCAAAGAAAACACATAGTTCTAATTTTTATTTTAAAAAAATTCTATGATCTGCCCGTAGAAAACCATTTAAGTAAATGTGATTCATACCTTGGAAACAATGGAAGGAAGTTAAATTTCCTATACCACTCATACCAACAAAAGGAATTCTTCCACAAATCTCATTATATGAACTTCCATTTCTCATTACATTTTCCAAATGAAGAACTTGATGAGTTGTATCGAAACAGAATCTTCCCTTTGCAATTAATAAATCGATTAGTCTTTTGAAGAATTCTTGGGCCATCTTCCTTTGGATTCCTTTGTTCTAAAGTACACCCTAACAAAAAGAACAGCACTTTCTTCAATTCTTCGTCAAGAGTAGTTTTATAACTAAATTACTTTTGGATTATTGCCCTTCTCAACCTAAATAACAGATGATTGAAAACATTAAATGTGCAAGTGGACTATTTTCCTTGGACAAAAAGGTCAGAAATTAATTTTTCCTTTTTAATATCTAGAATTAAGTACGTTATTTAGAACATTTTGAAAACCTTAAACCCAAGCTCTGAGAAATTCAGATAAAAATGACATACGCGCTGAAATAGTTTGAATGTGATTATCGAACACACGCTTAGCAATTTCCTCTTAAGATCCATCAATTTCGCTTAGCAATTTCTGTTAAGAAATATATTATTATTTTGTTAACATTATTTATTAAGGGTAGAATAGTCTTTTAAGTTTTCTTTATTTTAGACTATATATAGTCTCTTTGTATCTAGGTTTTATTCATTCAATTACATTATGCAGAATCAATAAAACCCTAGTCTCTTTTTCATCTTCCCTTTGGATTGTTTAACATGGTATCAGAGCTAGGTTTCATGGGATTTGACATAATCTCAAATTTTTTTTTGGAGAAGAGACGATTTTGAGAGGATTTTTCGTTCCGTTTCTGCGATCTGGTATTTCGTTAGGGTTTTTATTCAGTTTCTGCAATTGGTATTTCGTTAGGGTTTTCATTCAGTTTCTGCAATATGGTATTTCGTTTCCCTGACTTTTGGTATTTGAGTTTCCTTCTTCTTTTCTTTTATTATGGCTACTGAAAGAGACGATTCGCTTCAATCCGTGAGTGTGAGGTTGGATGGAAAGAATTATTCGTATTGGAGTTATGTGATGAGAAATTTTCTTAAGGGTAAAAAGATGTGGGGATATATTAGTGGAATTTCTGTAAAACCTATGGATATTGATGAGGGTTATGCTGCTTCAATAGATACTTGGGAAGCAAACAATTCAAAAATTATTACTTGGATTAACAATTCTGTTGAGCATTCCATAGGTAGAGAGTTGGCAAAGTATGATACAGCAAAGGAGGTTTGGGAACATCTGCAAAGGTTATTCACTCAGTCAAATTTTGCAAAACAGTATCAATTAGAGAATGACATACGAGCTCTTCAGCAGAAAAATATGAGTGTTCAGGAGTTTTATTCTGCTATAACAGATATTTGGGATCAATTGGCTCTTACAGAATCGGCAGAATTAAAGGCGTGCAATGCCTTTATTGTTCATAGAGAGCAGCAACGGTTGGTACAGTTTCTAACTGCACTTCGCAGTGACTTTGAAGGACTTAGAGGTTCAATTTTGCATCGTTCTCCACTTCCTTTTGTTGATTCAGTTGTCAGTGAGTTATTGGCTGAAGAAATACGTCTTAAGTCTTATTCTGAAAAGGGAATTCTTTCTACTCCTAATCCTTCTGTGTTAGCAATGCCTTCTAAGTCACTGTCTAATAATCATAATATGTTTCACGCAAGGGCTGCCCGTGATGAGTGCAGTTTCTGTAAGGAGAAAGGTCATTGGAAGGCTCAGTGTCCTAAGTTGAGACAGCAGAATCGTACCGTGCAGCAATTCCAAGCTTGGAAGCCTGACAATCAATCACAATCGAATGATCGTAGACCACCTCAGGGTTATAGACCACCACAGTTCAATACTGCAGCGGTAGCTTCATCGGGGTCCTTTCACAGATCCTGGTACTCTGGCTGAGTAATTTCAGAAGTTTCTCTCCTTACAGCCACAAGCTATATGCCTTACGTAGGTCAGTTGTCTCATAATTCTTCAGGTATGTCACATTCTGTTTGGGTCTTGGATTCTGGTGCTTCACATCATATGTCTCCAGATTCTTCATCTTTTGCTTCCGTGTCTCATTCGTCTTGTATTCCTGTCATGACTGCTGATGGCACTCCTATGCCTTTAGCAGGTGTTGGTTCTGTTGTCACACCTCACTTGTCTCTCCCTAATGTTTATCATATTCCAAAACTCAAATTAAATCTTGCTTCTGTTGGTCAGTTATGTGATTCTGGTAATTTAGTCACATTTTCTTCTTCTTCTTGTTATGTGCAGGATCTCCAATCTCAGAAGCTGATTGGGACAGGCCGTAGGAAGGGGGGACTATATGTTTTGGATGAGTTAAAAGTACCGATTCTTCTTCTTTGCTACTAGTGTTGATTTATCTTCTTTTCGTTTGAGTCATTCTTCTTCTAGTTTTTATTTATGGCATTCTCGCCTAGGTCATGTTTCGTCTTCTCCTTTGAGATATTTGGCTTCTACAGGGGCATTAGAAAATTTGCAACCTTATGATATTTCAGATTGTAGTGGATGTAAACTGGCAAAATTTTCAGCTTTACCTTTTAATCGAAGTATTTCTGTTTCTTCCTCTCCATTTGATTTGATTCATTCTGATGTATGAGGGCCTTCTCCTGTTGCCACAAAAGAAGGGTCCCTGTATTATGTTTCTTTTATTGATGATCATACTCATTATTGTTGGGTTTATTTAATGAAACATGGTTCTGAATTCTTTGAGATATACACAACCTTTCGTGCTCTTGTCAAAACTCAACATTCTACTGTTATCAAATGTTTTAGGTGTGATTTGGGTGGGAAATACACTTCTAATAAATTTAGTGAGCTGTTTGCTTTAGATGGAACTATTCACCAAACTTCGTGTACAGATACTCCTAAGCAAAATGGTGTTGCTCAAAGAAAACATAGGCACATTGTTGAAACTGCTCGCTCTCTCTTGTTGTCTACTTCAGTTCCTAGTGTGTATTGGGGTGAAGCTGTTCTTACTGCTGTAAGTTTGATTAATACAATTCCATCTTCTCATATTTCAGGTTTTTCTCCTTTCGAAAAGTTGTATGGGTATGCCCCTAATTATTCTTTCTTTAGAGTTTTTGGTTGTACTTGTTTCGTTCTTCGTCCTCATGTAGAACGCAGCAAGTTGTCATCTCGATCTGCTATTTGTGTCTTTCTTGGTTATGGTGAAGGTCAAAAGGGGTATCGTTGTTTTGATCCAATAACTCAGAAACTTTATGTGTCTCGTCATGTTGTGTTTCTCGAGCATATACATTTCTTTTCTATTCTATCAACTACTCATAGTTTGACTAGATTTGATCTTATTCGTATAGATCCTTTTTCTACTGATTCTGATAGTTTGTCATCTCAAGTTCCTAGCACTTCAAATACTGATCATTACGCATGTGCGACACTTTACTCTCCGGCACACCTGAAGCTCCCTCTTCTCCTATGGTCCCTCAAGCCCCGTCTGAGACTGTGGATCCACCTCTACGTCAATCCATACGCATTCGTAAGTCTACAAAGTTACCAGATTTTGCTTATTCTTGTTATTCTTCATCTTTTACTTCATTTTTAGCTTCTATTCATTGTCTTTCTGAGCCCTCTTCCTATAAAGAGGCAATTCTTGATGCTCTTTGGCAGCAAGCTATGGACGAGGAACTTTTTGCCTTGCATAAGACTGGTACTTGGGATTTGGTTCCTCTACCTCCGGGTAAGAGTGTTGTTGGTTGTCGTTGGGTGTATAAGATCAAGACTAATTCTGATGGATCAATTGAGCGATACAAAGCTAGGTTGGTTGCAAAAGGGTACTCTCAACAGTATGGTATGGATTATGAGGAGACATTTGCTCCTGTTGCAAAAATGACTACTATTCGTACTCTTATTGCAGTAGCTTCGATTTGTCAGTGGCGTATCTCTCAACTTGATATTAAAAATGCCTTCTTGAATGGTGGTCTTCAAGAAGAAGTTTATATGGCTCCCCCTCCTGGTGTTCCACATGATTCTGGGTATGTTTGCAAGCTCAAGAAGGCGTTGTATGGTCTCAAACAAGCACCTCGTGCTTGGTTTGAGAAATTTTCTGTTGTGCTCTCTTCTCTTGGATTTGCTTCTAGTAGTCATGATTCTGCTCTTTTTGTTAAGTGCACTGATGCAGGTCGTATCATTCTATCTTTATATGTTGATGACATGATTATCACTGGTGATGATATTGATGGTATTTCAGTTTTGAAGACAGAGTTGGCTAGACAGTTTGAAATGAAGGATTTGGGTTCTCTACGATATTTCTTGGGTATTGAGGTAGCCTGCTCACCTAGAGGTTATCTTCTTTCTCAGTCGAAATATGTTGCAGATATTCTTGAACGGGCTCGACTTACTGATAATAAGACTGTTGATACTCCCATTGAGGTTAACGCAAAGTATTCTTCTTCTGATGGTTTGCCTTTATTAGATCCTACTTTATACCGTACTATTGTTGGGAGCTTGGTATATCTCACTATTACACGTCCAGATATTGCATATGCTGTTCATGTTGTTAGTCAGTTTGTTGCTTCTCCTACTACAGTTCATTGGGCAGCTGTTCTTCGTATTTTGCGATATCTTGAGTCTGATCTTTCAGAGTCTTTTACTTCCATCCACATCTTCCTTGGAGCTGCGTGCATACTCTGATGCTGATCGTGGCAGTGATCCCACAGATCGTAAGTCTGTTACTGGCTTCTGTATCTTTTTGGGTGATTCTCTTATTTCTTGGAAGAGTAAGAAGCAATCTATTGTGTCTCAATCTTCAACCGAAGCAGAATATCGTGCTATGGCATCCACTACCAAAGAGATTGTTTGGTTACGTTGGTTACTTGCAGATATGAGAGTTTTTCTTTCACATCCCACTCCTATGTATTGTGATAATCAGAGTTCCATTCAAATTGCTCACAACTCGATTTTTCATGAACGAACTAAGCACATTGAGATCGATTGTCACCTTACTCGTCATCATCTCAAGCATGACACAATTACTTTGCCATTTGTTTCTTCTTCTTTGCAGCTTGCAGATTTCTTTACCAAGACGCATTCTATTTCTCGTTTTCGTTTTCTTGTTGGCAAACTTTCGATGCTTGTAGCTGCTGCATCGTGAGTTTGAGAGGAGATGTTAAGAAATATATTATTATTTTGTTAACATTATTTATTAAGGGTAGAATAGTCTTTTAAGTTTTTTTTATTTTAGACTATATATAGTCTCTTTGTATCTAGGTTTTATTCATTCAATTACATTATGCAGAATCAATAAAACCCTAGCCTCTTTTTCATCTTCCCTTTGGATTGTTTAACAATTTCCTCTTAAGATCCATCAATTTCCTTTACCATAAATATGCATATATACTGCCAAAACTAACGAAAGCGTTTCACTTCTACAAACACCTTTATCTCGAAACGTGAACGCCAAAAAAATATTTTGCAAGAATAATGAAAGCATTAAAGAGATGAATATGAATCAACCACTCGAATAACCAATATCCTTTCAGTTTTCTTGACGAAGAACAAAGATTCTATTCTTATGATGATAAAGTGGGTAAATACTTATTAAACTAGCCATACTCAATAAAAATAGAAGATCCTCTATTACAGCCGTCAAGTAATCTCCTTGGGTCTGCATAGAGGTTAGGCTTAATTAAATTACTTATAATCAATGATTTGAAATGAGCATAAAGACATTAATGTTATTATGCAATGTCCAGGTGAAAATTTTTGTCACAATTCAAAGATATGACTGGTTTTGTCGGCTTGCTCAATTTGGTATAACTAGACCTTTCAACGTAACATATCCTCTCCCCTCCCTATACTCATAAATCATTGTGCCTCAAGCATCTTACCAATACCATAAGTACATTTTCCTATTAATTGTTTCGTCCCTCCATGTGTACCACAATGATTGTGAGACTTAATACGTCTAATGTTAAAATTACCATAACGGAGAACAAATAGACTGGATTACCTATTACTCAACCCTATGTGCATTGACATGTGATGCAAACCCAATAATTTATATTTTCGACACTTGAAAACGGTCTCGCTCACCAGCAAGCCTTTTTCCCATTTCTTTAATATATATATATATATATATATATATTAAGAGAGAGGACGTCGAGAAAGTTATATTAATTTTTTAACTTCAAACTTGTCATTTGAAAATCCAAAGCATGTACACCATATCCCTCACCACCAACCAGCCCCAATAAACACAGAACTTCAAACTTAAGAGCTCAGGAGCAACAATTGAGGAGGGAATTATAAAAATAAATAAATGTAGTTTAATAAAAATGAAACTCTTTCAGGAAAAATAAATAAAATAATTTGATCTTGATAAGGGTCTTAACAAGGACCCCGACAAGAGAAATAAATGGACCTGGAGAAGGGATCATGGTATATTTAAGTAACACAAACAAAATCACATAATTTTACAATTTTGAAAGTGAACATATCTTTTGATTTTCTGTTTTTCCCCTCCTAGGTTAAGAGAGAGGCTCTCCAGAAAATTGATCAGGATTTCAACTCAATATATATATATATATATATACACACATACTTTTTACTTGAATGAGCAGTAATTTTTCATTTGTCTCGAAAAATCTTTACCCAAAAATAAATTTTTTATAACAAATAAAATTAACAATCTTTAAAACATCACCACTTCAAAAATAATTATTTATTAACAGTGGATCTATATACGCAAATCAATTTAAGTGAAACTCAAGAAGAAAATTGAAGCTAATAAAATTCCAATTCATATCCATGAAATACATTCAATTTTAAAATCCATAAAATTTAATGCTCATAAAATATACATTTTAACTCAATCAAACACACAAACAGATGCCTACATGTTCTGATTTGTACTCGAAAAACTCAACAAAACCCAAAAACTAATAAAAAGAAAGTCATATCTAAATCAAGCAGTAACTAAAGCATAAAAAAAGAGCAAAAATTAAGATTTGAACAACATTTACCTCCCAGAGAACTGATAAAAGGAGTATTTATCAGTCTTTTGTGTTAAATAGATTCAAATTGAGTATGTCTTAAGAAAGAGAAAGAGAGATGTGAGGCTCTCTTGAGGGGAGAGGGTTTGTATTGATGAAAACCCTATGCAGATGTTGTTACGTATATATATATAAGGTGACTAGATGGTTTGTACAGTGTCAATGGGTACAATTCTTAGTATTCTTCTTACAAAATATTTGTATTTGGCTTAAATGACTTTATTTTTGCTTCGGGGTAGTGTTGTGCAAAGGCTTGTTCGAAAAGGGAAAAAAATAATAAAATAAAAAATTAGTGCTCCATACCACTATTTACTTGAATGCATATTAAATAATTGAAGACAAGCTGTGGTTGATAAACACTTAAATAGTGACTATGAGTACTAAGTTCCTACTCCAAGACTAGTAGAATTTTTCTCATGTAAAAAGATTATCTCATAATTAAGACAATTTTAAATCACATAGAAGCCCTTAATTTATTAGAAAAATATAAAGACGCCATACAATTTTGAACATTACAATTTTAGACAATACATAAAACTCCCTCATTAGCATTATTAAATATTTTCATTTTGTACTTTTTTTTCTTGCTAGATTTAAAACCTTTTCTTTCTTTTTTGAATTTGAATTTAGATAAGAACATTGTTTTAAGCTTAAAGAAAGTTAATATTCCTCTGTTCCACAAGCAATTTCATAGATTAATATTTCATCTTATTGTTCTATTAGTAACTAAAAGGTAAACTCGATGGTTGTATAATGCTACAGAGGATGGAAGAGGCAAACCTGAGAAATTATATGAAAGGGATAAAATGTACTGGGCACAATGTGTAAGGGCTGTTTGTTTATAGCTTGTAGTTAAAAAATATCTTACATTCAAAAAGAGGCAGCAGGTCTAAGGGGAGAAATAAAATATTCAGCTTAGTGGAGAGTGCAAGCGTGTGGAGGGATATACTCTTTGTTAGGATTTATGTTGTATTGACAATTCTTTAGACAAAATGATTATTATAAAAGAATAGGATTGTTATAAAAGAATTGTAAAAGTCAAGGAGTTTTTTGGAGGGTTGCATATATAAATTATGAGTCTTTGGGTTCGAGTATGGAATAAGGAGAAAGAGTCGCCAAATTTACGCTAGCCTGTCGTCTAGCTAATGCTAGAGCGGAAAAGAGAGAATCATTGTCGCCAGCATATCGCTCGAGTGAGACACCTCTCGCTCTTCGGTTAGTAGACTAGCGCTCAAGCGACGGTGTTATATGTGATCTATTTTGCGATTTTCAAAAGTTCTTTTTATCCTATAATACCTAAATACCTTTTATTATAAATACCCTATACCCATTACGTTTTTGATAGTGATTGATCATTGTTTTACATTCTCATAACATCAATCCAAAATCCAAGAATACATCAAAACATTGGGATTAACCATTTGGTTCTTGATATCGATCCACAAGTTGGGAAAAACATCAAAGTCAAATAATCCAAAATATTCACTTCCTAGATATAATCGGGAAATTACTTTCTCAATAGTTTTCAGAGATTGCTGAAGTTTGAAGGAGGTTAGACCAGAAGCACAGAAAGAGTAAAAGAACAAGGTGCTCTGGGTGATCCACATGAGATATGCAATTCAGAAGATCGAGAGCAGGTGTGAGTGAAGCACGTTCCAGTGAGTGAAGCACGTTCCAGTGGGTCTTGAAGATTGCAGAAATTAGATTAGCGAGTCTAGTGAGTTTCTAGGCTGGATCATACTATAAATTCTTATTATCTATAATGAAAACTACTGGCTTGGTACCGAAGTTTTTTACCTAGTTAAGAGCTTTCACCATCATCAATTCTTTGTGTTGTTTACACTATTGATTTCATACAAGCCGACAATTCAACATAGGGTAGTTAATTCATGTGAACTGAATCTAAATTAATTAATTATTGTGACTTGTTGCAATATTGATCAATGATAATTTTAATTCCGCACTATTCACCTATTCACCCCCTATAGGTGATTTTAGGGCCGAACTAGTAACTTTCACTTTTGGACATTGCACAAGTGATATATGGTTACTTTTCAGACATATTCACATATTCTTGGGTACCAGCCTTGTCCGATAAAACAAGAGTTGTTTTGCAGAGACTTTCACTAAATTTGATATCATGGATGCACTATTTGGTAAGAGCCAGTTTAAGGTGCCCGGTCTGGATAGGTTTCATCTGTCAACGCAATTAGGAGGTCATTTAGAGCCCCCGAGTCCACAATTCTTTGTGATAGATGTTATTCAAGAAGGACTTTCATGCACTGTGAGTTTAGAGGAGATAGTTCCTATCTTTGGCGGGTTATCATTTATGCTGTGGATTATTCAGAAAATGATTGCACTAGAGGGTTGGGAACGAAGAAGAAATGCTTTCAGCTTCCCTTGAAAAAGTTCAACTGAAAGACTGGCAAAACTTACCTGAAAGGCAAACGGGCTTCCAGGAAGTACCCCTTTTTACCTTGATACAAAAAGTAAACAAGGTAGTCGAAATACACTAACAAACTGTCATTTTTGGTATAGTAGTAACTATAATGTGTTAATATGCAAAATGGATGGTATTCTAGTTCGAGCTGCCGTTAAAAAGTAGTCCATATAAATATTATATGCTACAATTGAATAAGATAATTAACAAACTTGTCACGTGTATCTTCCTTAATCATGACCCTTATTACCAAGACTACCATCAAATATACCCCAATCTATCAGCTACTCGCTAGTTCCACTGCACGACCTAGGTCATCGGCTACTGGGTCTCATTTCCTATTTCTAGCCGTCGTTGTTTTGTGTAATTATTATCATGAAAAGTTTTGAAAATAAAATTTCTTGGAGAGAGCATAACATATCACACTGTAAATATCATTACTGAAACATAAAAATGACCTGTGATTTAGTAACAAACTGCATTAATTCTGAATTTGCAAAGAAAAAAAAATCCCAATTTGGAAAAATATAAGCCCATGTTTGGTCCCCCATTTCTCAAAACTCATTTTTGTCCAAACTCATTTTCAACCATAAATTTCGTGAAATCCACAACTTTTATAAACTTTTCAATCTTACATTTCATCAATTTTTATCAAAATCTACTAACAATTGATTTTTTTATCAAAACCAATTAGGGGTTTTTTAAGGACTAATTCGACTAGGAAGAAAAGCTAAGCCATGTCGTGAATTGGACCAGCGAATGCCTAAAAATCAAGTCATTTATCTAACTGGACACTGATGATTTCCGAAAAAAGAATCAACCAACTGATCTTCCGTTAGAATTTGTATAAATGAGTGGACTACTCCGCTTTCCTTCTCAGTTGATATCCAGCTGAACCACGTTAGAAACTTCTTTCTAAATTCCTTCTTAATATGGCCCTTGCACTCCAGCCAACTAGTGATTTTAAGACGGTATTCAGAATTCTCACCCAATCTTCCAGCCATATGGTGATGCGTTCTTATAGCCACCAAAATCTTGCATCTCTAATTTGGTGTTATGTGTACTCTTCGGGCAAGCTTCAACTGGGAGTCAACAACTGGTCCTTTTACCGTTTAGAACTGTTCCAGTTGTTTCTAGATGACTCAACAGGAGGCGTAAACTCTTCGTTCAGATAGGGCACTGAAGAAACATTCAAGTCAATCACCCTTGGAATGGATGACAACCTGTCTTCAAGTACAGTATCTGGCTTAAGAAAATTAGGATCCCCGGAACATTTTCTAATATCTCCACCACAGATTTGTTCTTGACCCATGCCAGCCTTGAGATCTTCCCTAGGTCTCAAATCTTGAATGAAGATTTGGGTTCAAAGTCTGTTGCACTCTTGCACTCTCGCTAGGCACCAGATCTTCCTTCATCACCTAATTCTCCATTTGAGGATTTGCTGCAAAGATGCAAACAATGTTTATTCATACGACCACAAAATTTCATATTTCAAGATAACGAAATGTAAAATCTCAGAAAAGCATTACCGATGCTATGTAGGCTTATGCTACAGTTTGAGGCTAGCCATCTATCACCTTTTTCAATAGCAAAAGAACAGAGATTCTGCATATCACTGGCTAGTGAGCATGTGCCGACAATTCCCAGCACCCATTTGGTTGAATCATTCACCAGATCTACCTGTGTCTCCAATTAGTCCTTAGCTTCTGTGATAATTTGACTGAGTTCTTGAAATCTGGAAATCCTTTCCAAGAGCCAGTAACTAAGAAAAATCCTGTAACCATGGATATCCACACAACGATTATCCTTAGCAATAGTTACCTGCTTTTTACAGCATCTGCAAACAATATTCATGCCATATGAACTCGTTGAAAACCCAATACAATGAAGTTAAAATTACTTCTAGATGGACCTCTTCTTATATCTTAGCTTGAACTTAAGTCATACTATGGAACAATATGCCCATCACTTGGAAACTTAATGGCAAGGCCATCTTCCACCTTAACAACCGTTGAACAAAGACGCACATAATCTTTCAATTGTAAGTGACTACTACGAGATAAATGCATTTCAAGACATGCGTGCACATCTAGATGGTGACTACCAAAAGTGGACTTCACCCCCAGTTTAATGATGATGATCCTTGGAAACTCGTCTCCAAAGGAGTTACTTGGTGATTGCACTCCAAATGTAATTATCTACGAGTGCAAGACCCCACAACTGTACTTAAAAGGATACTTGGTCTTCATTATTGCACTTAAAATGTTAATATTCGAGTCATTTTCCTGCAATTTTTTGAACTTGTCGCCATCATCCTCCTCAAGTTAAAAAAATATAATTATGCTCTACAATATTTTGCTAAAGCCTATTTCAAGGATCTGGCTAAAGAAGAGAGGTGGGGTTCAAGCATTAGAAAACAACATGTTAGAAGAGAAGAGCTTACCAAATTATCCCAGAAACCTTGCCACAGGAAGCACAGCAATAGCCTCCATCCAGCTGCATCAACTGTCCAAGATTAATAACTCCCACCTTCTCGCTTAGGAGGGCACATTCAATGTGGCAAGAAAAGCAACAAGGGTCCCCCGAACCTATTCAGACGTGAATTTCAAGCAGCGATTTTGATTCTTCTTGTTGTCAAATAAATGACAAATGCAACAAGAGCACCTCTTGCAAAATTTATCATATGTTGAAACAGTGGCTCGACATGCTGAATTTTTGCAGGTCAATGAAATGGGAAAATCAATATCAGCATATGGCTCTGTGGTTGGTGGAATTCAAACCGGGTTCCCCCCTTCCGTTGTTTCCTAGTAGGCTGATCCTTAGGACTCGAAGATGCTCTCTTGGGAGTATACATTTTCCTCCAGACTTCTTTGCAAACAAGATGAAAGAGTTGACCACCGGAAACTGCAAAAACAGTAATAATGGCATTATTAATAGCATTTTAAACAGTAAAGGATAAACATAAAGTTGGATACCTAAGTATACGGACAGCCGCGCACACACACAAATGCACACCCATGGAAGCTAAGTAACTCAACAGGTTGAGGAGATCATCTAATAACATTCAATTGATGACAACCAAGCAAGAAGAGAAGAAAAAGACTGAAAGAAACAAAACATATTCAAATGTACTAAGAAACAGATTTTCACCTATACTTATCTAACGAGCCTTCAGTTAACTAATTTGTCATTGGTAATCGACTTTAAGAAACTTTTAGTCATGGTAAGCACTAAGAAATCAACTCATATAATTTATTCGTGCACTTGCCAAGAAGATTGGAGTATGCATCGTTTTTGGCTAAATTTTAAGTTGTGGCTAAGATTATTTAACATGATTTTGGCTGTCGAATTTTTTTGAGGGTTCTCCAAGGAGATCGACCTCTGGGTCACCTTCTTCATACCTATCTCGAAACCTCTGCTGCATGGTGGGGAATTTCCAACTTGCAGCTGGCATTCTTATAGGGAGAAGAGAATCTAGGCTTTCAGGGTTTTGATTTGATTATGGCTTAAGATTTCATAAACTTATAACCACTGAATTCCCACTGAATCCTTCATTTCCCTTCCGGGAGGTCCACTAATAGTACTCCATCACCAAAAATAATTTCTGAACTAATATGACTTTGTTAGATTAAATCAAACATCAACTATGTAACACGACAACGATTCCTAGCCATTAGCTTAAATCAAATATCAATTAATTCAATTCGCACCTAGAACGCCATGCCAATTCGTTAGAGGATTCAAGTGTGGACAGGATAAGTGGCAGATATGACAAGAACTTACATATCCACATATCGAGATCTTTGATGGGAAATTTGATTTGTTTATCTCTATGCATATGCCTTAACGATCACAATTCATTTTTATAGATAAAATAATTAGTAAGCACCAATATGAAACCCGAGCCAGAGTGACCGTCATGAAAAATATTGTACACGGAAACGTGCCAGGCACAGGTCACACACAATGATGGAATATCCAATTTTTTATAGAACAAAACTCTTTGCTGACAGACGAAGGCAAAATGATTTAAAATAATCAAAACAAAAAAGGAAAAGGAGTCATACTGGATGAGTTCTCGGAGCGTCCATGTGCCCTCTTGGTCCTGCGGATTTGAGGAGATAGTTAGAGCCATGAATTTATGAATTCATAAAAATTCCTTGGAAATTACTCATGCCAAAGAAAAGAAGTAGTTCTATTTATTTAAAAATAAATAAAAAATTATAGAATCTGCATTTAGAAAACCATTTAAGTTCATGTGATCCGTACCTTAGAAACAATGAAAGGAAGTTAAATTTCCTATACCCCCCAAACCAACAAATGGGATTCTTATACACACTTCCATTTCTCATTATGTTTTCCAAATGAAACACTTGATGAGATGTATCGAAACAAAATCTTCCCTCAGCAATTAATAAATCTGATGGTCTTTTGAAGAATTCTTGGGCCATCTTCCTTCGGGTTACTTTGTTCTGAAAGAGACCTTCACAAAAGAACAACATTTTCTTCAATTCTCCATCAAAAGTAGTTTTGTAACCAAATTACTTTTAGATTATTTCCCTTCTCAACCCCAATAAGCAATTATTGATAACAATATTTCTGCAAATGTAGACTATTTTCCTTGGACAAAAAGGAAAGCAATTAATTTTGCCCTTTTAATATCTAGATTTTAGTACATTTTGAGAACCCTAAACCAAAGCTCTGAGAAATTCAGATAAAAATGCCATATGCGCTGAAATAGTTTTAATATGATGATCCAAACACAAGCTTAGCAATTTCCTTCTAAGATCCATCAATTTCCTTTACTATAAATGCATATATCCTACCAAAACTAACAAAAGTGTTTCACTTCTACATACACGTTTATCTCGAAAGGTGAACACCGAAAATACTTTGTAAGAATAATGAGAGCATTAAAGACAGTTGAATATGATTCAGCCACTCGAATAACCGATTCTTTCAGTTTCAGGATGAAGAACAAAGGTTCTAGTCTTATGATTGTAAAGCGAGTAAATACTGATTAAGCTAGCCACATTAAAACATCAAGCTTATACTTTCATTTTCAATAAATGTAGAAGATCTTGTATTACAGCCATCAAGTAATCTCCATGTGTCTGCATAGAGGTTAGTACAACTCGATAGGAGTACTGAGCCTTAATTCAATTAGTAATAGTCAACAAATTTGGAATGAGCATAAAGATATTAATGATATTATGCATTTTCCACTCATGAAAATTCATGTAACAATTCAAAGGTATGACTTTGGCTTTGTTGGCTTGTTCAATTTGGCAGCCAAGTATAACTAGGCCTTTCACTGTAATCATCTCCTCTCCCCTTCTCAATGCTCTTAAATCATTGTGCCTCAAGCATCTTATCAATACCATAAGTACATTTTCCTATTAATTGTTTTGTCCCACAACATGCACCTCCATGATTGTGAGCCTTAATTCGTCTAATGTAAAAATAGCAAAACAGGAAACAAATAGACTGTGGTTTACATATTACTCGATCTAATGTGCATTGACATGTGAAACCTAATAATTTAAAATTTCGACACTTGGACGCGATCTCTCTCACCACCCAGCCTTTTCCCATATCTTTAACATAGCATCACATATATATATCTTAGAGTTAGGGTGCATCGTGACCATGGTAAGAAAAATAATTTTTTAAAAACAAAAAAAAAAGGACCTTAGTCGGGGATTATGTTTTTAGTAACTAAGCAAACTAAAACTAGTACTTCTAAATAATTATTTTTTTAAGAGAGAGGGAGAATGCACAACTATAATGTTTTAGAAGAAAATAAACTCTGTCATTCCCACTCCAAACCCAAGTTAGGAGACAGGATGTCGAGAAAGTTATATTAATTTTTTTCCTTCACACTTTTCATTTGAAAATCTTAAGCATGAACACCATCTCCCTCACCACCAACTCATCCCCAATAAATATAGAACTTCAAACTTAGAGTTAAGGTGCATCATGTCCCTTGATGAGGGAATTGTTGGGTTTTTTGATACCCAATAAATCCGGGCAATGATGTTAAACCGTTTTATTTGTTGGATTATATTTCCTAGGCCTCGGCCGATGATTGAAATTGTGTATTGACACCACGATTGTCTAAACCTCTCACGTAACCCACTTGGACCATTTGAAGCAACCTAATTATATTAGTGTTGCTCATGGTCCAACCCAAATACTTGGAAGGCTTTTAAAGATGTTAGCCCATTATCTCCTTTGCTATTTGGGCCCTACTATTTGACCTAAAGCCTATGTCTATTCCTAACCTATTTATTTGGTTGTTCATCACTGTTTTGGTCGAGAGAAAGTCTTGGGCAGCCTTGTATTCTTGAGAAAACCGTTTTCTTCCTTTTAAGCTTTGTGCCTTGGCTTAGTGCTTCTCTTTTGGAAGATCTCTTTCTCTTGCTCTCGACATAGCCTTTGTGGCTAACTTCTTGTGGCTGAAAACTCTTTCTTCTCCAAGTCCTTTGTGGGCTATTGAATCTTGAGCAACCGGTTTGGGAGAGTGTTCGGTTTGTGGGTTGTGTTTGTCAATCGTGGTGTCGTTTAGTTGGTAGACTGAGCCCGAATATTGGTTGATTGAAGACCCAAATTCCAACATATGGTATCAGAGCGAGTTGGTGGTGGATTGGGCTTCAAATTCTGACCAAAAATCGACCAAAACAGCAGGAAAAATAGAGCAGAAAAAACTGCCCAGATTTTTAGGCGAAAACCGCACCTGCAAACTCGAATTCTGGCCAAACCAGTGGTCGTTTGGACAAACGGTGATCACCATTGGAACGTGCAGGTCGAGGAGGTGCTGGGTGGCTGGCGCGTCTGGACGGCGGCGGGGCGTGGGGAACTCCGGCGAGGCGCGTGGCAGCGCGTGGAGGCTCTTCTGAAAACGGTTTCTTCGGGCAATTTGTTATATTTGATTTTCTGAACGTATGGATATATTTGGTTTAGTGTTTCAGGTTACGCAGAAAAAGTTGGACCATTTTGCTCCTGCGCATTCGGAATCCTGTTTTGCATTCAATTGGTTGCTGCAAACTTTGGGCGAATAGTGGTGGTCCTAAAGTGTTAAAATTATATTCCTCGAAATTTACGGACTCAGATAAGTCCGCTCGGTAATTGGCTTATCCTGTTTAAATTTCAGTATTAGCGCGTCATCGTGTGGGGTGACATTAGGATTGGGGTTACCGTGAAGGGGTAACCATTGCTTGTGCTAGAAATTTAGGAATTAATTGCTTTATTTGAAGTGTTGAATTTTGACTGCAAGTTGGTAATTATTTTTGTGCTATAACTGTTGTTTAGTCACTGTGTGAGACTACATTGCGTGGAAATTTTTTGAATTTGTTTGTTTGTTTATCTTCGTGTTGCATTGATTATCCTGTTAGAACACCTTGGACTTGACCCGTTCGAACGTTCCCTTGATCTGAGATTTTGAGTCTCACGAAACCCTGGGAATCTAGAACGGTGTATATTGCTACCTAGGATTACTTTGTGTGACCTATTTGTGCAATTTTGGTTGTTCTATTTTTCAAAATGTCGTCACATTTCGAAATTGGGATTTTCAACGGAAAAGGGGATTTTTCAATTTGGGAACAAAAGATGAAGGGTATTTTGGTACAACAAAAAGTTTCAAAAGCCATTGATGGCAAATTTTCGGAAAATTTTACAGAAGCACAAAAGGAAGAATATGATGAACTTGCATACACTTCTATCATTTTACACCTGTCTGACACCGTTTTGAGAAAAGTTGGAAAACTCGATTCTACCAAAGAGTTTTGGAAAAAGTTGGAGGATTTATATTTGCTTAAATCTACTCCTAATAAGTTGTACTTGCTTGAAAGATTTTTTAGCTTTAAAATGGATCCTTCAAAAGATCTAGATGAAAATTTGGATTTTTTAACAAGTTGGTGCAAGACATCGTTAACTGTTATGAAAAAGTGTCTGAAACCTATAAGGCCATTATTTTGCTTAATTCTATGCTTGAGTCATATAGAGAGGTTAAGAATGCGATTAAGTATGGTAGGGACACTTTAACCCTCGAGATTGTCATCGATTCTCTTAGGAGTAAGGAAATGGAGATTAAGACTGAAAAAGAAGATAAGAGAAATGGTGAGTTGTATATGATAAGGAGTAGAATGAAGTTTAAGCAGATGAGTTTGGGTAGAGCTCAAGATAGTGGTGATTCGAGTAGTGACTTGAGTGATGATGGTGGTAAGGAGAAAAGCAAGAGTTGGGACAAGTCCCATGGTAGACGATGTTACAGCAGTGATAAGTCTGGACACTTCATTAGGGATTGTCCCAAGAAGAAGGATAAGATGAGAGGCGAGACGAATCTGGTTTTAGGGTCAAGTGATGACCCTAGTGAGCCTTATTGAATGTTACCCTAGTTACTGCATTTGCATCCGTGTGTAATCCTTTCTGCATGTGTGTGATTGCTCGTTTCCGCTGCATGGCTATATGTTGCATTTCAATGTGTTTGATATGTGCATTGGCATGATTTGGAGTGATCTTATTACTTGGTGTAATGTGTTTACATGTATAGTGGGTTTGTGATGCATTTGGCAGTGTGTGTGTGAGTATGTCTTTTGGTAAGATGGAGTATAGATGCCTAGGGGTACATTGCGGTTTGTACCGTGGGATGTGGAGTGTAACATTTGGATCACGGTGGAGATGTGATCAAATGTTTTGAAATCCTTTATCTGTGAAGAGACCCTAATCAGATGGAGTGCAAGTGAGGCACTTCTATCAGGTGGAGACTCATTATCTACGTTGGTTGGAAGAAGTGATGTGGTGATAAAGGATTATCCCGATAACTTAGGATCTATAAAGGCTTACCGTTAGACATGAGTTGAGTGATTAGTCTAGTGAGCATTGTGGGCAATGAGGTGAAATTTGTGTTCTCGAGGAGTGAGCAACACAGAATGGGATAGGATAAGTGTGGTGAGATCTTCTTCGTGAGGTCATTTATGCATTTGTTGCATATGTGTTGGCCTGTTGATTGACTGAGTGTTAATCTGTTGTTCTGCGTGAACATGTTTTGAAAAGATCTGTGTTATCCTATATGATATCTCCATCGCATGTTTATTTGCTCTTGATTGATTGTTGTGAGTATTTGCTTCTACTTGGGTGTTCTTGACTTTAGCCCTAGTGAGTATATGAAGCAGGTATGGTATGTGTTTCAGGTGGAGACACGAGGTAAGGTCTGTGATACCAATTTTATTGGTTACCTTGATTGTGCAAGTATAAACTGTGTGTTTTGTTTGCTTGCAGATTTATTGGGATCAAGGTGGAGATTTGTTGGGTTTTTTGATACCCAATAAATTCGGGCAATGATGTTAAACCGTTTTATTTGTTGGATTATATTTCCTAGGCATCGGCCAATGATTGAAATTGTGTATTGACACCACGATTGTCTAAACCTCTCACGTAACCCACTTGGACCATTTGAAGCAACCTAATTATATTAGTGTTGCTCATGGTCCAACCCAAATACTTGGAAGGCTTTTAAAGATGTTAGCCCATTATCTCCTTTGCTATTTGGGCCCTACTATTTGACCTAAAACCTATGTCTATTCTTAACCTATTTATTTGGTTGTTCATCACTGTTTTGGTCGAGAGAAAGTCTTGGGCAGCCTTGTATTCTTGAGAAAACCGTTTTCTTCCTTTTAAGCTTTGTGCCTTGGCTTAGTGCTTCTCTTTTGGAAGATCTCTTTCTCTTGCTCTCGACATAGCCTTTGTGGCTAACTTCTTGTAGCTGAAAACTCTTTCTTCTCCAAGTCCTTTGTGGGCTATTGAATCTTAAGCAACCGGTTTGGGAGAGTGTTCGGTTTGTGGGTTGTGTTTGTCAATCGTGGTGTCGTTTAGTTGGTAGACTGAGCCCGGATATTGGTTGATTGAAGACCCAAATTCCAACAGGAATTATAAAATAAATAAATGTAGTTTGATAAGAAAAAATTAAATAAAATGGAACTCGTTTAAAAAATAGCAATAAAATAATTAGATCTTGATAAGGGGCCTTAACATAACCCTGACAAGAGAAAATAAATGGACCTTGAAAGGGATCGTGGTATATTTAAGCAACACATTCAAAATCATATAATTTTACCCTTTTGGAGGCCAACATATCTTTAAATTTTCCCCTTTTTTCCCTCCTAGGGTTAAGAGAGAGGCTCTCGAGAAAATTTAGGATTTCAACTCAAAAAAATTAAAAATAAAAAAAAATAATAAACAAAAACCAAAGTCAAATCTCAATCAAGCAGAAGCATAAAAAAAAGCAAAAAATAAGATTCGAACAACATTTTACCTTTTTGAGAAGTGATGAAAGTGTGCTTAAATAGATTAGAACTCAGTATGTTTTTAGAGAGTGAAAAAGAGAGAGATGAAGATCTCTTGACAGAAGGGTTGTTGATAAGTGTAGCTTTTATACTTATTCGAGACGCTAAATCATGACATTTTATTTTTTTTTTGAATTAAATTCTACCTAATTTATGTTAAATAGTATTTTTTTTAGGTAAAACTTTATGTTTAATAAAGAATTGAAGAAAAGAATGCAAAATAGCTAAAAAATGGAAAAATTCATGGTACGAGGACTTGGAAAGAAGTATTAAATTAATTGGGCTTTAATTTGAAATGTCAATGGGTATGGACTCTTTGGTTGAAAAGAATAAAAAAAAAAAAAGGGGTTGTGAATTTTTATATACACACCCATATTCATGCAGTGGCCGAGGGAAAAAAATATTGTTAGAGATATACAGAAAAAAAGGCTGCAATACTTATTATATATACACATAGCACATGTGAGGAGAAAATGGAGAAAAGGTACAACAATTTATTATTATAT
Organism: Fraxinus americana; assembly: GCA_035079005.1. Taxonomy (NCBI): domain Eukaryota; kingdom Viridiplantae; phylum Streptophyta; class Magnoliopsida; order Lamiales; family Oleaceae; genus Fraxinus; species Fraxinus americana. Next base: position 30,763,853 of record CM068717.1, on the reverse strand, counting down.
ATTCAAGTATAGGAAGGCGACAGTTTGAGCAGAGAAAGATGAGCTGAATTTGATTAAAATATATATACACAACACGCATTGGGGGGGGGGGGGCAAAATTGAGGCACAAAAAGTGAGGCACAAAAAGTGAAGGAAATTGGCTGACAACACGTAATTTGGATATTATTAACTTTCTGTCAATTTTTGGTAATGTCTTTCTACTTTTGCGTGTTTAATTTCAATATTATGAGTGACTAAATACTTTTATGTTAGGATGGATGATGTAGTTTAAGATTTTTATTATATGTTTAATTTCAAGATTTTCATGCCATTTTAATACTTGTTAATTAATTATTGTATGTTTAATGCTATTATTTGTTTGCACAACTATTAATTGATTTAGGGATAATAATGAGACTGAGAGGTGATGTATAATTCTATCTCGTGTAATAATTAACATAGACGTTATAAGAGATCGAGAGATAATTATAAGCTATGCGATCTTTGTTGAATTCATGTAGATAAATGCGTTCGTATATGTGTGAATTTATATAGAGATATAATAAGTTCGGACATATGAATAGGATTAATGTTGCTTGAGAGAGATCAATAAGTACATCAGGTCAATTCGATCGTTAGCACGTAAGAAAAGATGGTTGAATAAATTGGAATTAAATGTATGATAAATAACCTAAGTGAAATCGGAAATACTAACTATTTGATCACATAATCTTATCTAGAGTTTTAATTTGAGTTTATTATTTTATTTATTAGAATTTTGCTTAGAAAACAAAATTTGATATAATCATTAGTTACTATTTTAATTTAAATTGAAGTTAGATTAGTTTAAAAAATTATAGTAGATAATAGTCTCTGTGGGACGATATTCAGACTTGATAAATCCACTTTATTACTTGTCACGATCCGAGCACTTGCGGAATTTCACGAACAAGTTTTTTGGCGCCATTGTCGGGGACTAGTTTATTTGCTTTAAATTCTTTTATTAATTTTAGTTTTGATTTAGATTTTTTTCTTTTTCTTTGTTTTTGTTTTTGTTTTTTTTAGTTTAGGGTTGTGTGTTTTTGTTTTCATTTTCGTTGCAAGTGTTCTTCCATGCAAAGTTCGAGAGTAGGTAATTTTGTTTCCTTTAATCCAGAAATCGAATGAACTTTCAACCATAGAATTAGGCAACGACGAGATAACATCATGGTAGAACAAAACAGAGAAGTACAACTAACACAAGTTGAACAACTAGTTGAAATTGAGGAAGATGCTTTGCCACTTGGAGAATTCATCACACCACTTATTGCACCAAATCAGTCAAGCATCGTTTATCATGCATTTGGGCTACCAAACTTTCTACTGAGGACATACATAATTTTATTGTTCCAGAATGGAGTATCATTTTATGGGAAATCTCATGAGAATCTACACAATCACATCTCACGCTTTTTGGACATCTACCAAAATTACAATTTTCATGGAGTATCTGATGAAGTAATCAAGTTAAGAATCTTCCCCCATACACTCAGAGACAGAGTAAGAGAATGGTTGGTTGCCCCTACCCGTTGGAAGCATTAGGACCTGGAATGATCTCGTACAAAAATTCATCACAAAATACTCTCCACTATCAAAAGTAAAGATATCCATTTTTCAGCAGGATGAATTAGAGAGTTTTCACGAAGCATGTGAAAGGTTTAAGGACTAGATCAGGAAGTGTCATAACCACGGTATTAAGAAAAATTTGCAAGTTCAGTACTTCCACACTGGCTTAAACCCAACATGCCATATATCGGTGGATGCAGCTTCAAATGGATCTGTCACATTAAAGTCATCCAATGAAGTTGAGGAATTATATAAGACGATGCAGCCAGCAATGCCTTATGGCCTTCCGAAAGATCCACACATAAGAAGTACACAGGTCTACATGAGATGGACGCTTTCTCGGCATTATCAACACAGATGTCAGCTTTAGAGAAAAATGTTATAGATCACTTGACTACGAGAGGTTCAACAAAAGTAGTGCAAAGAAAATATTTGATTTGTGGTATATGCGGTGGAGCTCACAATAGTGGGGAATGCCATATGTCATCTCAAGAGATGGAGAAAGTTAACTATGCACAAAATTATTAATGCCAACTAAACAATGCATTCAACAATACATATAACCTAGGTTGGCGTAATCACCCTAACTTCTCCTGGAGCAACAACCAAAATAATCAGCAGCAGCCCCCCTGGTTTTCAACGGCAAGAGAAAAAATCGTCTCTAGAAGATATCTTGGATAAATTTATACAGAAGACCGACTAGTACATGGAAAAGACCAAAACAACCTTACAAAATCATTCAGCAACCATAAATGGGTTGAAAACTTAAATAGGTCAGTCAGCCCGCACTATCTTAGAAAGACTACAAGTAGCCTTACCTAGCAACACAGAAACTAATCCAAAGGGACATGTGCAAGTAATTACAACAAGAAGTGGGGGTACAACTGCCTAAAATTACAGTAAAAAGACCAGTAGTAGAAACAAATAAAGTGCCTACGTTAGATGAGGACAGGTGGAAGGATCTGAAAAGTCAACTGAGAAAAAGTTGAAAGAGAATTTAGACATACCACAGGCTAAGGCGACTGTTCTTATCAAACAATATGTACCCCCATTCCATTTCCTCGGTGACTGCATAAACACAAACTGAACAAACAATTCTCTAAGTTCATTGGAGTGTTTAAAAAGTTGCACATCAACATTCCATTCGCGGATGCTCTAGCACAAATGTCCAGCTACGCAAAATTCATGAAGGAAATTCTCACTAATAAGAGGAACTTGGAAGATTATGAGACTGTGATGCTAACTGAGGAGTGTAGTGCACTTCTACAGAATAAATTGCCCCCTAATCTTAAGGATCCAGGGAGTTTTACTATACCTTGTACCATAGGAGATAAATATTTTGAACATGCTTTATGTGATCTTGGCGCAAGTATAAACTTAATGCCATTGTCTTTGTACAAGAAACTAGGAATTGGAGAGGCCAAAACAACCACAATATCATTACAGTTAGCTGACTGCTCCATAAAGCATCCAAGGGGAATTATTGAAGATGTCTTGGTGAAGGTCGACAAATTCATTTACCCCACTAATTTCATTGTATTAGACATGGAAGAGGATTGGGATATTCCAATCATTTTGGGCAAGCCATTCCTTGCTACGGGAAAAGCTTTAATTGATATACACAAAGGGCAATTAATTTTGAGACTGGAGGATGAGCAAGTCACTTTCAACGTCTTCAAATCAATGAAGTATCCATCTGAATCCAACTCTTGTTTCTAGATCGATATTATAGATAACTTGGTGGTAAATTCAGTTGCACATGAACATCTTACGGAACTATTGGATGTATGCTTAGTTCATTCTGAATCCAAAATAGTAGAAAATCTTGAAATTGAGGAGTACATCAATTATTTGGAATCATCACCACCTGTTGCATTCCCAATGAGGCACTAATTTGAATAGCTTGGTAAAGGCCCTACTAAACCATTGCCATCTATCTATTCAATATCCACCAACTCTTAAGCTGAAACCTTTACTAGCACATTTGAAGTATGCCTACATGGGGAAAACTTCTACATTACCAGTCATCATTGCAAGCTCTATAAGAGATGAGGAAGAAAAAAAATTACTTAGGGTGCTCAGAGAACCCAAAACTGCAATTGGATGGTCCATCGCTGACATAAATGGTATTAGTCCATCATTATGCATGCACAAGATTCTTATGGAAGATGATTTCAAATCATCATTTGAGCTTCAAAGGAGATTGAATCTCAGTATGAAAAAGGTAGTTCGGGTTGAAGTACTTAAACTTTTGGATGCAGGTATTATATATCATAATTCTGATAGTAAGTGGATAAGTCCAGTTCAAGTAGTATCCAAGAAAGGGGGCATCACAATGGTGAAGAATGAGAACAACGAACTCATACCTACCAAAATAGTAACATGATGGAAGGTCTGTATTGATTATCAAAAGGTAAATACTGCCACGAAAAAAGATCACTTCCATCTACCAGTTATCGACCATACCATTTATCGACCAGATGCTAGAAAGACTAGCAGGACATTCTCATTATTACTTTTTGGATGGATACTTGGGATACAACCAGATCCCAATTGCACCTGAAGATCAAGAGAAGACAACATTTACATGTCCATACGGAACCTTTGCTTTCAAGATGATGACATTCGGTTTATGTAATGCACCTGCCACATTTCAGAGATGTATGATGGAAATCTTTTCAGACATGGTTGAAAAAATTATTGAGGTAGTTATGGATGATTTCTCAGTTTTTGGGTCTTCGTTTGATACATGTCTCAAGAATCTAGCTTTAGTTCTACAAAGGTGTAAAGAAAGTAATCTTATACTGAATTAGGATAAGTGTCACTTCATGGTTCAGAAGGGTATTGAATTAGGTCATCGAGTATCAGGTAAAGGTATTGAGGTTGATAAGGCAAAAATTCAGGTAATTGAAAAAATGTCCCCACCTACTTTAGTGAAGAGAATCAGAAGTTTCCTAGGTCATGTGGGATTCTATAGAAGATTTCTCAAGGATTTTTCAAAGATTACTAAACCATTATGTAATCTGCTTGAGAAGGATGTCAAATTTTTGTTTACTGAAAAGTTGGTAACTGCACCTATCATTGTAGCACCGGATTGGGATTTACCTTTCGAACTCATGTGTGATATAAGTGACTTTGCAGTTGGAGCAGTACTGGGGTAGAGAATAAATAAGATAATTCACGTGAAATATTATGCCAGTTGAACCCTCAACGATTCTCAAATCAATTATGCCACTATTGAAAAAGAGCTGCTAGCAGTGGTGTTTGCATTTTACAAATTTCGATCATATTTTATTGGGTTGAAAGTCACAGTTTACACTGATCATGTAGCCCTTAGACATCTACTAGCCAAGAAAGAAGCTAAGCCTAGACTTATCATATGTGTATTACTTTTACAAGAGTTTGACTTAGAAATTCAGGACAAGAAGGGTAGAGAAAATGTAGTGGCAGATCACCTATCTAGATTGTAGAAGATCACACTAATAGGGGATGATCAAATCAATGAATTCTTTCCAGATGAATAGTTGCTCACTCTACTTGAGGTCCTATGGTATACAGATATAGTCAACTACCTTTCTAGTAATATTTTACCTCCTGACACCACCCACCAACAGAGGAAGAAATTTTTTCAAATTTGAAATATTACTTTTGGGAAGATCCATATCTATACAGGTCATTAGAAGGTGTGTACCTGAAACAGAAATGGTTGAAATCTTAAGACAGTGTCACTAGTCACCATATGGAGGGCATTTTGGAAGAACGAAAATAGCTACTAAGGTAATCCAGTCTGGTTTCTATTGGAAAAAATCTTTTTAAAAGATGCACATAGCATAGTTAAGGCATGTGATCGGTGTCAAAGAACTGGAAACATCTCTAGAATAAATGAGATGCCTCTGAACTCCATACTTGAAGTAAATCTCTTTGATGTTTGGGGTATAGATTTCATAGGTCTATTCCCATCTTTTTATTCATGTCAGTACATCTTGGTGGCAGTAGATTATGTCTCTAAGTGGGTTGAAGCAATTACTACACCAACCAGTGATTCTCAGGTAGTCATAAATTGTTTGAAGAAAAACATTTGGAACACCAAGGGCACTCATTAGTGATGGCGGCAAACACTTTTGCAATAGGATATTGGACTCGATTTTATCGAAATATGGAGTGAAGCATCGCATTGGTACAGCGTATCATCTTCAAATTTATCGAAATATGGAGTGAAGTATCGCATTGCTATAGTGTATCACCCATAAACAAGTGGTCAAGTGGAAATCTCCAACCGGGAGATCAAACGGATCTTAGAAACTACTTTTAATGCATCAAGAAAAGATTGAGCTAAAAAATTAGATGACGCTATATGGGCATACAGAACAGCGTTTAGAACACCTATTAGAATGTCCCCGTATCGATTGGTGCATAAAAAAACTTGACACTTGCCTATGGAATTGGAACATAAAGCATACTGGGCAGTGAAGAAACTAAACAATGATATCATGAGTTATGCTACACGTACATAATTTTTTACCTAATGTTTTACCGAATTGACAAGTGGTGACTCCCTATTGGGGGGACGCTTGTGTGTGCCCAAGTGTCCCCCCAATAGGGAGCCGCCACTTGTCAATTCGATAAAACATTAGGTAAAAAATTATGTATAAATAGAATTTTTCTTTATATCAGCTCAATGAGATGGATGAGTTCACGAATAATGCCTAAGAAAATTCCTGTATCTACAAGGAATGAAAAAAGCGATGACATGACAAATCCATTAAAGGAAACGAATTTGGAGTGGGAGAGAAGGTGCTACTCTATAATTCTCAACTAAGGCTCTTCCCTAGAAAATTAAAATCTCGATGGGCTGGACCTTTTACGATGGTGAAAGTATATCCTTACGGCACAATTGACCTACAACATCCAAAAAATGGTAATTTCTAAGTTAACGGTCAAATGTTGAAGCAGTATTTGGAAGGAGAATTCTTGAAAGAAAAATCCTCCATCGTATTAGATGAGCCAGAATAATCACCACTACAGTCAAACTAATGACGTTAAAGAAGTGCTTCTTGGAAGGCAACCCAAGCGTTTTTCCTTTTTATTTATTTTGTTTTGCATTTTAGGATAGTTTCATTTATTTTAAGTTTATTTAGGACTCATCATCCATACTCCATTTCCTCTTAGATCTTAGATATGTTGGTTTATTAAATCTTAGAGTTAAGTAACACTTGTTCCAGTTATTTGATTATAATGCTTTATTTGATTGTTCATAAACATGATGCCGCAGAACATTTAAATCAATTTTGACCAAATAGCCAACAGAAGTAATAGGAAAGTTAGCAATTGAATTACAAGCCATATCAGGGGAGTCATTTCTTCACTTTCTTCCCCACCCCTTTTATATGCGAATTTAGGATTTAAGACATTGAGAACAATGTCTAGTTTAAGTTTGGGGACGAAAAACATGTGAGTTTTCATTTTTTGTGTTTTTGTGTGATCTAATTTAAAAAAAAAAAAATTGAAAAATTTCAAAATATTTTTTTTTTGTGCTTGTGTGAGTTAGTTGGCATGGTTGGCAATGAGTAATGTATTGAATCATAAATTGATCTATGAATGGTGAATAAGTTACATGCTTAGATTATTTTTACTTTTTCATGTGAAATTTGAAATATATTGAGCACATGAATTAAGTTAACTATTGTGTATGAATGAGTTGAATTCATAATTGGATAAGTTGAAATAGTGGACCATAGAGGCTAAACTAAAACTGCAAAATTTTGCAGCATTGGACCAAATTTAGAATAGTTTGAGGGATCTCACTGTTGTGGGAAGATATTGAGATAAATGAGGATTTCCTGTGAAGAAAAAAATCTTGTGTGGATTGTCTATAATCAATATGATGAAATTGGGTGAAAATCCCAAGTTTGAGGTTGTTTTTCTTAAATTGGTGTTTAATGAAGGACAGTGCACTAATCAATGCATAAAAAATGTATTATTTTATTTGAAAATTTCTCTTGTAACCTTTATGACTCGAGCAATTAAGTCTACAAGGGTTTTTAAAACCTGGTGCCCTATGGTCATTTGACTTGGGAGTTATCGGCCGAAAGTTTGTTACATGAGTCATTTAAAAAGTTTAAGGGTGAGAATGCTTCAAGAAAAATTGAGAAATTTTTTTATAGAAAATCAGAAAAAGCTGGTGTATTAAACAGAAGACACACTAAATGATTTGGTTATGTCCCAAACACTTATTTGGAAAAAAAATGACTTTTGATAAAGGGATTATTAGCCTAGTTAAGCCCTAGAGATTGAAGCAATCAAATTATGGAGAACCATTGTTTATTGATATATTGACTAGCAATTAGTGACATTTACCTAAACTAGAGAGGTGATGATAGTATAAAATTCAAGTTTAGTTCACACACTTGAAAACAGCGAAAAGAATAAGTTTGGGAGTGTTTGAATCTTACGAGTAATGAAAAAATATATTTGACCATTGAGAGTTGGGAATTGAAACAATTTATAAATTCATAATGCGATACTTAATTTTTCGCACACACGTCGATTTTACATTGAAAATGTAGATTTTAATTTCTGTATTGTGATTTTGAAGCTGTGATTAGATTTCATATTATGATTTCAATCCTGAGTTAAAAAGTCAGGTTAGCTAGCTAACTAAATCTTTTTGCTTTGTTTGATTGACTGACCACCCGTTAGATAATTAGCATTGTGTTTGTTAGGTTTTGTATTGTTTGATGACAAACAAAAAGTCAAGTTTGGGGGTGTGATAAGTGTAGTTTTTATAATTATTCGAAACGTTAAATTATGATATTTTATTGTTTTTTGAATTAAATTCTACCTAATTTATGTTAAATAGTATTTTTTAGGTAAAACTTTATGTTTAATGAAAAATTGAAGAAAAGAAAGTAAAATAGCGGAAAAATGAAAAAAATTCATAGTACGAGGACTTGGAAGGAAGCATTAAATTCATTGGGCTTTAATTTGAAATGTCAATGGGATTGCATTCTTTGGTTGAAAAGAATGATAAAAGGGTTGTGAATTGTTATATATATATATACCCATATTCACGCAGTGGCCGAGGGAAAAAAATATTATATATACAGAAAATTGAGGCTAAAATTGGAGGACACCCCGACAGCTATTAAGAATAAAGGGGTGTAGCTTCTGTTGAAACAACAAAAAAAAAAAGGCAGAAATATTTATTATATATACACACAACACACAGTAGGAGAAAGTGGAGAAAAGGTGCAGCAATTCATTATTATAAATTCACGTACAGGAAGGCGACAGTTTGAGCCGAGAAAGTTGGGCTGAATTTGATTAAAACATATATACACAACACGCATTGGGTGGCAAAATTGAGGCATAAAAAGTTAAGGAAATTGGCCGACAACACGTAATTTGGATATTATTCACGTTCCGTCAATTTTTGGTGATGTCCTTCCATTTTTGCGTGTTTAATTTCAATGTCATGAGTGACTAAATACTTTTATGTTAGGATGGATGATGTAGGTTAAGGTTTTTATTATATGTTTAATTTCAAGATTTTCATGCCTTTTTAGTACTTGTTAATTAATTATTGTATATTTAATGCTATTATTTGTTTGTGCAACTATTAATTGGTTTAAGGATGATACTGAGATGGGAATGTGATGTATAATTCTAGCTCGTGCAATAATTAACATAGACGTTATAAGAGATCGAGAGATAATTATAATTACGTGATCTTTGTTGAATTCATGTCGATAAATGTGTTCATATGTTTATGAATTTATATAGAGATATAATAAGTTTGAACATATGAATATGATTAGTATTGCTTGAGAGATCACTAACTACATCAAGTTAATTCAATCGTTAGCACATAAGAAAAGATGGTTGAATAAATTGGAATTAAATGTATGATAAATAACATAAGTGAAATCGGAGATCTTAACTATCCAATCACATAATCTTATCTACAGTTTTAATTTGAGTTTGTTATTTTATTTAATAGTTTGTTATTTTATTTATTTTATTTGATCATTAGTTACTATTTTAATTTAAATTGAATATGGTTAGTTTAAAAATTTATAGTAGATAATAATCTCTATGTGATAATATTTGGACTTGATAAATCCACTTTATTACTTGTCACGATACGTACACTTGCGAAATTTCACGAACAGTTATATTGATGAAAACCCTATACAGATGTTATGCATATGTCTACGGTTTATACAGTGTTGATACGTAGAGTTCTTACAATTCTACTTACAAAATATTAGTATTTCGCCTAAATGAATTTTTTTTTTTTTTAAATATTTTTTTAGGAGTAGTGTTGATGAAAGGCTTGTCAGAAAAAAAATAAAAAAATAAATTAGTACTCCATACCAGTATTTAATTAAAATGTATATAACATGATTGAGACACACAGTAAAAGATGAACACTTATGGCTACTAATTTCTTACTCCGGAAGTAGTAGATTTTTTTTTTTTTTCACCCAAAAAGATTATCTAATAGTTAAGACAATTTTAAATTACATAGAAATCCTTAATTTGTTTGAAAAATATAAAGACGCCATAAAATTTTGAACATTACAATTTCAGACATTACAAAGAACACCATCAATAACAACATTAAATATTTTCATTTTATACTTTTTGCATGTTAGATTTAAATCTATTTCTTTCTTTTTTGAATTTTAATTTAGATAAGAAGATTATTTTAAGTTTAAAGAAAGTTAATATTTCCTCTTTTCCCAAAGCAACTTCATCTTAAAATATATTTGTCAAAGCAGGTTAATATTTCATCTTATTGTTCTATGAGGACTAACTAAAGATAAACTCAATGGTAGTATAATGCTAGAGGATAGGAGAGGCTAATATGACAAATATTATTCGAGATGAACTTTCATGCACAGTTAGTTTAGAAGAGATAGTTCATTTCTTTGACGGATTATCATTTATGCTGTGAATTGTTCAGAAACAGGCTGCACTAGAGGGCTGGGAGCTAGGAAGAAATGCTTTCAGGTTCCCCTGGACCCTATTTTTGTATCTTGCCACCAATCATGAGCGACAAGATCATATTGTTAAGTTATTAGACTTTATGACGGGTGAGGGTTCCAGGGATGTTATGAGAGAAGATTTTATAACGTGACAATTAATTCTCTTGATGTCATGTGGTGCAAACAATGTAAAAGACTTACGTTACATTTGAATACAATAATTAACAAACTTATCACATATATGTTCCTTAATTATGTCCACAACTTTTATTTATAACATTTCAACCGTACATTTCATCTATTTTTATCAAATTTACTAAAAATTGAATTTTTATCAAAACCAATTAGGGGTTTTTTCATGAATTGGACCAACGAATGCCTACAAATAAAGTCATTCATCTAACTGGACACTGATGATTTGAGAAGAAACAATCAACCAACTGATCGTCCATTAGAATCTGTATAAATGAGTGAACTACTCTGCTTTCCTTCTGAGTTGATCTCCGGCTGAACCACGTTAGAAACCGCTTTATGAATTCCTTCTTAATATGGCCCTTGCACTCCAGCCAACTAGTGATTTTAAGACAGTATTCAGAATTCTCACCCAAGCTTCTGGCCACATGGTGATGCATTTCTCTTATAGTCACCAAAATCTTGCATCTCCACTTTGGTGTTATGTTTACTCTCAGCCATGCTTCAACTGGGATTCAACAACTGGTCCTTTTTGGTTTTGGAACCGTTCTAGTTGTCTCTAGAGGACTCGACTGGAGGCATAAACTCTTCATTCAAATAAAGCATTGGAGAAACATTCAAGTCAATCTCCTTTGGAATGGATGACAACCTGTCTTCAAGTACAGTGTCTGGCTTAAGAAAATTAGGATCCCCAGAAGATTTTTAATCTCTCCACCACGGCTCCGTTCTTGACCCATGCCAGCCTTGAATGGGGATTCGTGTTCAATGTCTGTTGCAGTCTTGCACTCTTGTTAGGCACCAGAACTACCTCCATAGTCTAATTCTCCATTTGAGGATTTTCTGCAAACGTGCAAACAATGTTTATTCGTGCTACCACAAAATTACATATTTCAAGATAATGAAATGTAAAATCTCAGAAAAAAATTACCGATGCTACGTAGGCTTGTGCTACAATTTGAGGCCAGCCATCTGTCACCTTTCTCAATAGCAAGAGAATAGAGATTCTGCACATCACTGGCTACTGAGCGTGTGCCCACAATTCCCTGCACCAATTTGGTTGAATCATTCACAGATCTACCTTTGTCTCCAACTCGTTCTTAGCTTCTGTGATAATTTGACTGAGTTCTTTAAATCTGAAAGTCCCTTCCGAGAGCCAGTAACTAAGGAAAATCCTGTATCCATGGATATCTACACAATGATTATCCTTCGTAATAGTTATCTGCTTTCTACAGCATCTGCAAACAATATTCATGCCATATGACCTCATTGAAAACCTAATACAATGAAGTAAAAGTTACTTCTAGGTGGACCTCTTCTTATATCTTAGCTTAAATTTAAGTCGCACATGGAACAATATGCCCACCACTTGGAAATTTAATGGTATGGCCATCATCCATTCTAACTACTGTTGAACAAAGATGCACATAAGCTTTTAATAGTAAGTGACTACTACGAAAAATATGCGTATCAAGACATGCATGCACATCCAGATGGTGACTACCAAAAGCGAACTGACGTAGCGGAAGATTATAGGAAAGATGAAAAACCTCACAAATATGAGATAAACTCACGAAAGTTTTTATTCAATTCAATAATGCCTGCCTCGAAGGGCTTACAACGGTTTAAATAGCAAAACCCTAGCAAATTTCGGAAAATAAATAATAAAAATAAAAAAAACGATATTTTCCCATAAATGGAAAAATTCGAGATTCTAACTTAAATGGAAACTCCTAATATTCAGGATCGTCCTCCAACAAACGGAATCAAAATCCGAATTTTATTCAATGAGATATTACCAAAATAAAAATTACCATAAACGGCAAAAACGCGTGATCGAGAGCCTAAACGATGGAATCTGTCCGAAATCCGACGTACGTCATGGCCGAAGGCGATGAGTTGTGATCCTTGGCCCGTTTTCACTCAAATTAGACTATTAATTCGTCAAAAACGGACAAACCCAAAGTTATCATGAAATCATTATTTTGCCTTGTGATCCCACTTCATCATAAATTCTAACTCCTTATGCACTTCATCATTCTCCCCAGGGTGAGAAAAATTCGTCCTCGAATTTGACGGGGAAGAAGTCTCATCATCATCAGAATTATCACCACGAAATGGCACCAGATGCTTGACATTAAACACGTCGGATGTGCGAATATGACTTGGCAGCTTTAAACGATAAGCATTTGGATTAATCTTCTCAATGACCTCCAATGGACCAATCTTCTTGGCAGTAAGCTTGTTGTATTCATGAGCAGGGATACGATCTTTTGTCAACACCGCCCAAACAAAGTCACCCACCTCAAATTCAACATGTCGACGCTTAAGATCTGCATCATGCTTATATTTATTAACAACAGCCTGCAACTGAGCATGAGCCTGCGAGTGAATCTGCTGTAACTGTTGAACGAAGTCCTCAGCCTTACCATGCATTTTAACAGAAGCAGAAACTGGGGTCAAGTCAAGGGGACCACGAGGAACGAGACCATAAACTACCTGAAATGGACTAAAACCTGTACTCCTGTTGACAGCATGATTATGAGCAAATTCTGCCTGACACAACTTCTGATCCCAAGACTTGATGTGATCACCAACCAAACAACGTAGTAAATCACCCAATGAGCGATTAACAACCTCTGTCTGTCCATCTGTCTGAGGGTGATATGCACTGCTGAAGTCCAACTTTGTATTGACCGAGCGCCACAAACTGCGCCAGAAGTGACTGAGGAAACGAGTATCCCGATCAGACACAATAGATGTAGGCAGTCCATGCAAGCGATATACCTCACGAAAGTACAGTAAAGCCACATTGACAGCATCCGTAGTTTTCTTGCAGGGGATGAAGTGAACCATCTTTGAGAACCGATCAACCACTACAAAGATAGAGTCAAAACCACGCTGAGTCCTGGGAAGCCCCACAACGAAATCCATGCTAACGTCTGTCCAAGGCTGGGTTGGGATAGGAAGGGGCATATACAAGCCAGCATTCGTCGCCTTGCCTTTAGCCAAATGACAAGTCCGACAACGCTCCACAAACTTACCGACATCCTTGCGCAAAGATGGCCAAAAGTAAGAAGCAGCAACAAGCTGCAATGTTCTGTCACGACCCACGTGGCCCTCATTGTGCAATTCTTGAACAATCTTCAACCTCAGACTGCCTTCTGGAATACATAACTGGTTGCCATGAAAAAGGAAACCATCCACCCATGCAAACTCCAACTGTACACCTTCCTGCAACTTCCGAATAACATGGGAGAAATATGGATCAGTAGTATATAAGTCACAAAGACCATCAAAACCGGGAACCTCCACTCGCATTTCTGTCAGGAGAGTTTGGCGCCTACTCAACGCATCTGCCACTTTGTTAAGGGCACCTGCTTTGTGCTTAATCACGAAAGTAAACTGCTGCAAGTAAGCAATCCAAGAGGCATGTCTAGCAGATACCTTATCCTGAGTACCAAGGTGCTTGAGGGCATCATGATCGGTATACAAAATAAACTCCTTCTGGAACAGATAGTGACGCCAATGTCGAACTGCCTGGACTATTGCATAGAACTCCACATCATAAGTACTGTACCGAGACTTCGGACCAGAAAGCTTCTCACTGAAGTATGCAACGGGGCGGTTGTTTTGACTCAGCACACCACCAATACCCACCTTCGAGGCATCACAATGTAGCTCAAACGGTTGGGTAAAGTCAGGCAACACCAAAACTGGAGCAGTAGTCAACTTCTGCTTAATCAACTGAAGAGATGCCTCTGCTTCGGGGGTCCATTGAAACTTTCCATCCTTCATACAATTTGTAATAGGTGCCATGATACTGCTAAAATGTGGTATAAACCTGCGATAAAATGAAGCAAGGCCATGAAAGCTGCGCACTTCTGTAACAGTTTTAGGTTGTGGCCACTGGCTTATTGCCTCTACCTTGGATGTGTCAACCGCTAACCCCTCCTTTGACACCACATAACCAAGGAATACAACACGATCAGTCAAAAACGAACACTTTTGCACTGCAGCATAAAAGTGATCCCTGCGAAGAACTGAAAGAACTTCTCGAAGGTGCTGGATATGATCATCATCGGTAGCACTATAAACCAGAATATCATCAAAGTAGACGACAACAAATTTACCGATGAATGGACGAAGAGCCTGATTCATGATCCGCATAAATGTACTAGGTGCATTTGAGAGGCCAAAAGGCATGACCAACCATTCGTACAACCCTTCTCTCGTCTTAAATGCTGTTTTCCACTCATCTCCAGGTCTGATCCGAATCTGATGGTACCCACTCTTCAAGTCAAGCTTGCTGAATACGCAAGCACCAGTAAGCTGGTCTAACAGATCATCCAGGCGAGGAATAGGAAAACGGTAACGCACCGTAATCTTATTGATCGCCCTACTATCCACGCACATACGCCACGTCCCATCCTTCTTCGGCGTAAGGAGAGCAGGAACAGCACAAGGACTAAGACTCTCCCTGATGTGCCCTTTTGCCAGAAGCTCCACCACTTGTCTACGCAACTCTTCATGTTCAGTGGGGCTCATCCTGTAATGCGCCCGGTTAGGCAGAGAAGCATCAGGCACCAAGTCAATCTGATGCTGAATATCCCGCAGTGGTGGCAACCCATCTGGAAGCTCTCCTGGGAAGACCTCATGAAACTCCTTTAGCAATGGCTGAACCCTACAAGGAACATCCTGCTCGCTGTCAATTGACTTTCCCACCAGCACATACACAACCCCAGACTCCTCCATCTCTGTTTCAAACTTTGCTCTAGTCAGTAAATTGGCGCTGTCTCCCACTGTTTTCACTGAACCCTTATCCGGTAGTAACACAATCTTCTTACCCCCAAACAGAAAGCTGTACGTGTTGGTATACCCATCATGCAGCGAATGGCGGTCAAACTGCCACGGTCTCCCTAACAGCAAGTGGCACGCATCCATCTCTACGACATCACATAATACATGATCTTTGTAGGTAGGCCCAATGGAGAAACTGATTCGAGCACGCTGAGACACCTCTACATCGTTACCCCTCTTCAACCAAGCTAATTTATACGGTTTGGGATGCTTCTCAGTCTGCAAACCCAGCTTCTTAACGACCTCTTCAGCCACCACATTTTCACAACTACCAGAATCAATAACAAATCTACATATCTTACCCCCAACAGTACACGTCGACTGAAAGATATTATTACGCAGCCAGTCAGTGTTATTCTCCAGGGGAGTCAGAAAACTCCGCCTCACCACCAACGCTTGACCCACATCACCAACTACAAACTCTTCCTCCTCTCCGACTTCCTCGATGTCATCATGGTCAAATACAGGTGGACCTTCATAATCGTCATACCTCTCATCAACAAAGAGTCCTCGGCGCGGATTCTTAGGACATTCAGATTGTCTATGACCTGTACCACCACATGCAAAACAACGAATACCACCCCCAGGACGCGCTGGCTGTTGAACAGGGTTAGGTCTAGGAGGACCAGGTTGAGTAGGATTACCAGGACGTGTCATCTGCTGCTGTAAATTATTGGAAGAACTGCCTGCAGAAAAAGGAACTGTATTTCTCCTGGCCTGCTGTTTCTCTATCTGTAATGCCCTCTGATATGCCTCAGAAACTGTCACAGGATCAAACATATTCAGAGTGTCTTGTATTTGGGGACGAAGACCACCCACATATCGTGACACCAACTGCTCCTCTCTGTCTGCATCACCTCAGTCCTCGTAATCAACATATAAAATACCGTTGTATATTCACTAAACGTTTTGACGCCTTGACGCAGATTCTGCAGTTGCTGGTACATGGTCCGAACATAGTTGTAGGGCAGAAACTGCTTCTTCATATGCTTCTTCAATTTATCCCACGATATAAACTTGGATTTCCCTAACCTGGATCGCGTCACTTTAGTCTGTTGCCACCACGCTGCTGCTCTCCCACGAAATCTCGTTGCAACGAGAGGCACACATTTATCAGCAGGAACCTCCTTAAATTCCAAGACCTCCTCCACTGCAGTCACCCAATCCAAGAACTCTTCTGGACTTAATCCACCATGGAACTCAGGAATATCAACCTTGAATCCTGATTCCCAACGCCTGTTCTCATCCTGACCACCCCCCTTCCGTCGAACTGGCAGATCTACTGGATGCTCAGGTTGTGCAAACGGATTCTCATCATCAGAATCCTCAACCGGCGGGGCCACCGGCGCATGATGTTGCGGCATGAATGCAGCAAATTGCTGTGTCAGCAACTCCACTTGTTGACGCAGCTGTGTGATTTCATCACGTCTATGTACCTCTTCTACTGGGACTTCACAAGCTTCTGGACGTCTCCTTGGCGGCATGGTGAAGGAACGACTTCGGCTCTGATACCAACTGACGTAGCGGAAGATTATAGGAAAGATGAAAAACCTCACAAATATGAGATAAACTCACGAAAGTTTTTATTCAATTCAATAATGCCTGCCTCGAAGGGCTTACAACGGTTTAAATAGCAAAACCCTAACAAATTTCGGAAAATAAATAATAAAAATAAAAAAAACGATATTTTCCCATAAATGGAAAAATTCGAGATTCTAACTTAAATGGAAACTCCTAATATTCAGGATCGTCCTCCAACAAACGGAATCAAAATCCGAATTTTATTCAATGAGATATTACCAAAATAAAAATTACCATAAACGGCAAAAACGCGTGATCGAGAGCCTAAACGATGGAATCTGTCCGAAATCCGACGTACGTCATGGCCGAAGGCGATGAGTTGTGATCCTTGGCCCGTTTCCACTCAAATTAGACTATTAATTCGTCAAAAACGGACAAACCCAAAGTTATCATGAAATCATTATTTTGCCTTGTGATCCCACTTCATCATAAATTCTAACTCCTTATGCACTTCATCACGAACCTCACCCCCAGTTTAATGATGATCCTGGGAAACTCGTCTCCAAAGGAGTTACTTGGTGATTGCACTTAAAATGTAATTGTCTACGAGTGCAAGACCCCCACAATTGTACTCAAAAGTCTTCATTATTACACTTAAAATGTTAATATTCGAGTCATTTTCCTCCAATTTTTTCAACTTGTTGCCATCGTCCTCCTCATGCTCAAAAATATAATTATGCCCTTCAATATTTTTGCTAAAGCCTATTTCGAGGATCTGACTAAAGAAGAGAGGCGGGGGTTCAATGAATTTATCGTCTAGTGAAACAGTTGCTCGATATGCAGAATTTTTGCGGATCAATGAATTAGGAAAATTAATATCCGCATATGACTATGTGGCTGGAAGAATTCTAACTAGGTTTTCCCCTTCCATTGTTTCCTAGTAGGCTAATCCTTAGGACTGGAAGATGCTATCTTGGGAGTGTCCTTTTTCCTGCAGACTTCTTTGCACACAAGACGAAAGAGTTGACCACTGGAAACTGCAAAAACCGTAATGATGGCATTATTAACTGTAAGTGTTATGCCCTAGGTCCAATCAACTTTGGACATAAACACTTTGAATATATATATAATCAATGCATATGTATGGCAAGATCTATTATTTAATTGAATTAATATTCTAATAAATTAAATAATAGAATCCATAGATTCAAGTTTTGGTTATTTGTTAATCACAAGGAGTTGTGATTGTGAGATACAAATTACATATAACTGAATCTTAAATCTTCCGTGGTCGAAGTAATAACGAGATACGGATATCGTTATTACGGATAGACTATCGCGTGTGACATTCTTACTTGTGAAGTAAGTAGCTGATCTCATAGGCTAAAGTGTGGTGACACTTAAATGAACACGTGGATGTTTTGTTATAGAACAAAACATTGGAGACCCGCTGAGAGATTCCACATGGATAACTATCTGAATATTAGTGATTAATCTCTAACGTTTGGTAGTGGAATTGGTCCTTTGACTTGAGGTCATCATGGTACCTTATATGATGACAGTCATATTTTGGTAGTGTTGGATGTTGCTTTGCCAATGGTCGCTAATACAGCATCGTTCGGGTATGTCAAGAATCATATGAAGGTTGTGAATGATCAATAGAGGATTCGTCACTCTTAGATAGTAAGAGATTATGATCTACATTTTATCCAGTTAAGTTGATAATGAAATCCTTGGCCAAGGTGAACTCATAAGTCGGAAAAGAGTTTTTGATGTACATTGACTTAACAGTGGGATAAAATATATGATCGATAATTGAGATTGACACATATCCATATCTCATAATTGATCGGATCATATTGACGAAAGGATTATAGTTTCACGGTAAACGAACAAGTTTGATTTTGTCATACTACGTGATATTTCCCGTCACATGTATTGCCCTAACACATTGCTAGATGTCAATCTGGGACAACGAAAGTGAATTAGTGATAAATTAGAACGGGCATTCTAATTTATTGATTTTGATTAGATCAAAATAATAATTCACGTCATTAGGCATCGTGATCGGGAACCTAATGAGTCACACACAAAAGAGAATCAGAAGAATGAGATTTACCAATTGATTAATTGACAAGTGTTGGATAATTAATTAATTGGGTTGTTTATTAATAGGCCCGAATTAATTAATTGGATTAATTCATTCATGGACCAGATTTAATTAATTTGATTAATTAAATATTGGATCGAGTTAAGTTTAACAGAAGGGCCGAGCCCATTTGGACTTATATTAATAGGCTATTAGGGTTTGAAAACAGTATGGAATTTTCATTATTCTTGCTAACACAAGAAAAGTAAAACCCTAGCCGTCATTCTTGTTCTCTGTGTGGATCACCATTGGAGGCTGGACAATTGGACAACTTGGATTGCAGATCGTGATCATTAGAGTTCAAGAAAAAGCAAAAGAGTTTGTGGAATTCATCAAAGGTATCATTCTCATCACAATTTCTATCTAAACACATTGCAGATCCTCGTTTGGGAATTGAAAATTGTTTTATTTCCGCTGTGTGTGATTAAATAAATTCCCAACACTAACAACATTGTAAATAGTAAAGGATAAACATAAAGTTGGATACCCACACACGTAGACGACACACCCCCACACCCCAGGGAAGCTACGTTACTCAACAGGTCATGGGCATCTTCTAATAACATTCAATTGATGACAACCAAGCAAGAAGAGACGAAAAAGGTTGATAGAAACAACACATTTCAAATGTATTAAGAAACAGATTTTTACCTATACCTATCTAACGAACCTTCAGCCAACTAATTTGTCATTTGTAATCGACTCCAAGATCATTTTAGTCATGGTAAGCACTAGGAAATCATCTCATATAAGTTATTCCTGCACTTGCAAAGAAGATTGGAGTATGCATCTTTTTTGGCTAAATTTTGAGTTATGGTTATGATTATTTCACATGATTTTGACTAGAGGGTTTTGATTTGATTAGGGCTTCATATTTCATAAACTTATAAGCACTGTATCGCCATTGGAAGCTTCATTTTCCTTCTGGGATGTCGACTAATAGTGCGCCGTTCCCGAAAATATTTCCTAAAAAGTATCACTATATAAAATTAAATCATATATCAAC
This sequence comes from Fraxinus americana, assembly GCA_035079005.1. Taxonomy (NCBI): domain Eukaryota; kingdom Viridiplantae; phylum Streptophyta; class Magnoliopsida; order Lamiales; family Oleaceae; genus Fraxinus; species Fraxinus americana. The sequence goes on along the minus strand of CM068717.1, from coordinate 30,743,554 downwards.
TATGTAACACGACAATGATTCCTCGCCATTAGTTTAAACCAAATATCAAATAATTCAATTCGCCCCTAGAACACCATGCCAGTTCGCTAGAGGATTCGAGTGTGGACATGATAAGTGGCAGATATGACACTATTGATATATCCACATATCTAGATCTTTGATGCGCAATTCGATTTGTGAATCTCTATGATATGCCGTAAGGATCACAATCCAATTTTTTTAGATAAAATAATTAGTAAGCACCAATATGCAACTAGAGCCAAAGTGACCGTATGACAAATACCCAACATGGAAACGTGCGAGGCACATGTCACATACGATGATGGAATATCCAATTTTTTGTGGAATATAACTCGTCGCTGACGGGTGAAGGCAGAAGGATTTAAAATAATCAAAACCAAAAAGGAAAAGGAGTCATACTTGATGAGTTCTCGGAGCGTCCACATGCCCTCTTGGTCCTGCAGATTTAGGAAGATATTTAGAACCACAAATTTATGAAATCATAAAAATCCTTCCAAAATTACTCATGCCAAAGAAAACAGATTGTTCTAATTTTCTTTTAAAAAAAATTTCTATGATCTGCATGTAGAAAACCATTATGCACATGTGACCTGTACCTTGGAAACAATGGAAGGAAGTTAAATTTCCTATACCATTCATACCAACAAAAGTGATTCTCCCACAAATCTCATTATACGCACTTCCATTTCTCAATACATTTTCCAAATGAAGAACTTGATGAGTTGTATCGAAACAAAATCTTCCCTCTGCAATTAATAAATCGGCTGGTCTTTTGAAAAATTCTTGGGCGATCTTCCTTTGGATTCCTTTGATCTGAATTAGACCCTAACAAAAATAACATCATTTTCTTCAATTCTTCGTCAAGAGTAGTTTTATAACCAAATTACTTTTGGATTATTGCCCTTCTCAACCTCAATAACAGATGATTGAAAACATTAAATGTGCACGTGGACTATTTTCCTTGGACAAAAATTTCAGAAATTATTTTTCCCTTTTTCATATCTAGAATTAAGTACGTTATTTAGAACATTTTGAAAACCCTAAACCCAAGCTCTGAGAAATTCAGATAAAAATGCCATATGCGCTGAAATAGTTTGAATGTGATTATCGAACACACGCTTAGCAATTTCCTCTTAAGATCCATCAATTTCCTTTACTGTAAATGCATATATACTGCCAAAACTAATGAAAGCATTTCACTTCTACAAACATGTTTATCTCGAAACGTGAACGCCAGAAAAATATTTTGCAAGAATAATGAAAGCATTAATGACAGATGAATATGATTCAACCACTCGAATAACCAATCCTTTCAGTTTTCATGAGGAGGAACAAAGATTCTATTCTTGTGATGATAAAGTGGGTAAATACTTATTAAACTAGCCATACTCAATAAAAATAGAAGATCGTCTATTACAGCCGTCAAGTAATCTCCTTGGGTCTGCATAGAGGTTAGGCTTAATTAAAGTACTTATAATCAATGATTTGGAATGAGCATAAAGACATTAATGTTATTATGCATTGTCCAGGAGAAAATTCTTGTCACGATTCAAAGATATGACTTTGGTTTTGTTGGCTTGCTTAATTTGGCAGTTATTCAAAGGTATAACTAGACCTTTCAATGTAACATCTCCTCTCCCCTCCCCATTCTCATAAATCTTGTGCCTCAAGCATCTTACAAATACCATAAATACATTTTCCTATTAATTGTTTGGTCCCGCCATGTGTACCACAATGATTGTGAGCCTTAGTACGTCTAATGTAAAAATTATCATAACGGGAAACAAGTATACTGTGGTTTACATATTACTCGATCCTATGTGCATTGACATGTGATGCAAACCCAATAATTTAAAATTTCAACACTTGGAAACGGTCTTGCTCACCACCAAGCCTTTTTTCCCATTTCTTTAATATATATATATATATATATATTAAAGACCGTTTCCAAGTGTTGAGATTTTAAATTTTATATATATACAGAACGTCAAACTTAAGAGTTAAGCAGCAACAATTGAGGAGGGAATTATAAAAATAAATAAATGTAGTATAATAAGGAAAAAAATTAAAAATAAAATAAAATGAAACTCTTTCAGGAAAAATAAATAAAATAATTAGATCTTTATAAGGGTCTTAAACAAGGACCCTGACAAGAGGAAATAAATGGACCTTGAGAAGGGAATATATATATATATATATATATATATATATTACTTTTTACTTGAATGAGCAGTAATTTTTCATTTGTCTCGAAAAATCTTTACCCAAAAATAAAATTTTTATAACAAATAAAATTAACAATCTCTAAAACATCACCACTTCAAAAATAATTATTTATTACCAATGGATCTATATATGCAAATCAATTTAAGTGAAACTCAAAAAGAAAATTGAAGCCAATAAAATTCCGATTCATATCCATGAAATACATTCAATTTTAAAATCCATAAAATTTAATGCTCATAAAATATACATTTTAACTCAATCAAACACACAAATAGATGCCAACATGTTCTGATCTGTGCTCGAAAAACTCCACCCAAAAACTAATAAAAAGAAAGTCATATCTCAATCAAGCAGTAAATGAAGCATAAAAAAAGAGCAAAAATTAAGATTTGAACGACATTTACCTCCCAGAGAACTGATCAAAGGAGTATTTATCAGTCTTTTGTGCTAAATAGATTCGAATTGAGTATGTTTTAAGATAGAGAAAGAGAGATGTGAGGCTCTCTTGATGGGAGAGGGTTTGTATTGATGAAAACCCTATGCTGTTACACACATATATATAAGGTGACTAGATGGTTTGTACAGTGTCGATGGGTACAATTCTTACTATTCTTCTTACTAAATATTTGTATTTGGCTTAAATGACTTTATTTTTGCTTCGGGGTAGTGTTGTTCAAAGGCTTGTTCGAAAAGGGAAAAAATAATCAAATAAAAAATTAGTGCTCCATACCACTAATTAGTTAAAATGCATATTAAATAATTGAAGACAAGTTGTGATTAAGAAACACTTAAATAGTGACTATGAGTACTAAGTTCCTACTCCAAGAGTAGTAGAATTTTTCTCATGTAAAAAGATTATCTCAGACACTTTTAAATTACATAGAAGCCCTTAATTTATTAGAAAAATATAAAGACGCCATACAATTTTGAACATTACAATTTTAGACAATACATAAAACTCCCTCATTAGCATTATTAAATATTTTAATTTTGTACTTTTTTTCTTGCTAGATTTAAAGCCTTTTCTTTCTTTTTTGAATTTGAACTTAGATAAGAACATTGTTTTAAGTTTAAAGAAAGTTAATATTTCCTCTGTTCCACTAGCAATTTCATCTTAAAGATTAAAATTTCATCTTATTGTTCTATTAGTAACTAAAAGGTAAACTCAATGGTTGTATAATGCTGTACAGAGGATGGAAGAGGCAAACCTGATAAATTATATGAAAAGGATAAAATGTACCGGGCACAATGTGTAAGGGCTGTTTGGTTATAGCTTGCAGTTAAAAAATATCTTACTTTCATAAAGAGGCAGTAGGTCTAAGGTGAGAAATAAAATATTCAGCTTAGTGGAGAGTGCAATCGTGTGGAGCGATATACTCTTTGTTAGGATTTATGTTGTATTGACAATTCTTTACACAAAATGATTATTATAAAAGAATAGGATTGTTATAAAAGAATTGTAAAAATCAATGAGTATTTTGGAGGACTGCATCATAAATTAGGAGTACTTGGGTTCGAGTATGGAATAAGGTGAAAGAGTCGTCAGATTTACACTAGCATGTCTCCTAGCTAATGCTTGAGCGGAAAAAGCATAATCATTGTCACCCGCTTGTGGCTCGAGCGACACACCTCTCGCACTCATGTTACTAGACTGACGCTCAAGCGACGGTGTTATACGTGATCTATTTCACGATGTTCAAAATTTCTATTTATCCTATAACACTTAAATACCTCTTATTATAAATACCCAGTACTCATTACATTTTTGGTATTTTTGGTAGTGACTGATCATTGTTTTACATTCTCATAACATCAATCCAAAATCCAAGAATACATCAAAACATTGAGATTGACCATTTGGTTCTTGAGATCAATCCACAAGTTGGAAAAAACATCAAAGTCAAATAATTCAAAATATCTATTTTCTAGATATAATCGGGAAGGTACTTTCTTAGTACTTTTCAGAGATTGCTGAAGTTTGAAAGAGGTTGGACCAGAAGCACAGAAAGAGTACAAGAACAAGGTGTTCGTAGTGATCCACATGAGATATACAATTCAGAAGATCGGGAGCAGGTATGAGTGAAACACATTCCACTGGGTCTTGGAGATTGCAGAAATTAGAGCATCTAGTCTAGTGAGTTTTTTAGGCTGGATCATGCTATAAGTTCTTATTGTGTATAGTGAAAACTATTGGCTTGGTCCACGGAGTTTTTTACCCAGTTAAGCTTTCTCCGTCATCAATTCTTTTTGTTGTTTACATTATTGATTTCATACAAGTCGACAATTCAACATAGGGTAGTTAATTCGGGGGAACTGGATCTAAATTAATTAATTATTGTGACTTGTTGCAATATTGATCAACAATAATTTTTAACTCCACAATATTCACCTATTCACCCCCTCTAGGTGATTCTAGGGCCGAACTAGTAACTTTCACTCTTGGACATTGCACAAGTGATATATGGTTACTTTTCAGACATATTCACATATTCTTGGGTACCAGCCTTGTTCGATAAAACAAGAGTTGTTTTGCAGAGACTTTTACTAAATCTGATATCATGGATGCACTATTTGGTAAGAGCCAGTTTAAGGTGCCTGGTCTCGATGGGTTTCATATGTCAACGCAATTAGGAGGTAATATCATTTAGAGCCCCCGAGTCCACAATGCTTTGTGACAGATGTTATTCAAGAAGGACTTTCATGCGCTGTAAGTTTAGAGGAGATTGTTCATATCTTTCACGGATTTCATTTATGCTGTGAATTATTCAGAAAATGTTTGCACTAGAGGGTTGGGAACAAAGAAGAAATGCTTTCAGCTTCCCTTGAAAAAGTTCAACTGAAAGACTGGCAAAACATACCTGAAAGGCAAACGAGCTACCAGGAAGTCCCTCTTTTTACCTTGGTATTACATTGATACAAAAAGTGAACAAGGTAGTCGAAATACACTAACATTAATGTTCGCCATAGGCCCAGAAGCAACTTCTTCTCCATTATTTTATTACTAAAACACCGTTCCACCTTAACTCATAACAAACTGTCATTTTTCGTATAGTAGTAACTATAACTACATCGATTTTAGTGATCGAGCAGTATGATGTGTTAATATGCAAAATGGATGGTATTCTAGTTCGAGCTGCCGTTAAAAAGTATTCTGTATAAATATTATATGCTACAATTGAATAAGATAATTAACTATCAGCTACTCGCTGGCTACACAGCACGACCTAGGTCATCGGCGACCAGGTCTCGTTTTCTATTTCTAGCCGTCATTGTTTTGTGTAATTATTATCATGAAAAGTTTTGAAAATAAAATTTTCTGGAGAGAGAATAACATATCACACTGTAAATATCATTAATGAAACATAAAAATGACTGGTGATTCAGTAACAAACTGCATTTATTCTGAATTTGCAAAGAAAAGAAATCTGAATTTGGAAAAATATAAGCCCTTGTTTGGTCCCCCATTTCTCAAAACTCATTTTTGTCCAAACTCATTTTCAACCAAAAATTTAGTGAGATCCCTAACTTTTATAAACTTTTCAACCTTACATTTCATCAATTTGATAAAAATATTTTTTATCAAAACCAAATATGGCTTTTTTAAGGATTTATTCAACTAGGAAGAAAAGCTAAGCCATGTCGTGAATTGGACAAGTGAATGCCTAAAAATCAAGTCATTCATCTAACTTGACACTGATGATTTCAGAAAAAAGAATCAACCAACTGATTGTCCGTTAGAATCTGTATAAATGAGTGGACTACTCCGCTTTCCTTCTCAGTTGATATCCAGCTGAACCACGTTAGAAACTTCTTTTTGAATTCCTTCTTAATATGGCTCTCGCTCTCCAGCCAACTAGTGATTTTAAGATAGTATGCAGAATTCTCACCCAATGTTCCAGCCGATAGCTCAAGAATAACTAACCAAGAGGGGGTGAATTGGTTTTAAAACTTTTTCAAAAAATTAATCTAAATTCAAGCAAGTGAAGATTAAATTGATTAATTCAAATAATAAGCACAAATATAAAAGTGTAAAGGGAGAGAGGATGCAAACAATATAATTGTGGAGGTTCTATCCAAAGCAATGATCTTCGTCATCCGTCACCAAACTCTCCAGCACGAGCAAGGCCTTTTCACTATGTTGATTGACTTATGGTGCAATCCAACCCTTTACAACACTTCCAGTGACTTACAAACAAGGAGCAACGATCTTTATACAATGTTGAGCTTTATGGGACCTCAACACGATCCACTATTGAGCTTTCACGGGACCTCAATATGACCCACACGGTGACTTACAACAAGGAGCACAGATCCTTATACAATGTTGATCTTTAAGGGACTTCAACATGACCCACACTTTATCAAAGTGATTTTATAATGGAATACCTCTCTTGATAAATAATACAAACAAGTTAAGTACTAAGAGAGGCTAACACTTCAATGAATAGTAATAAATGATAGCTCAAGTGTTCGATGAAAAACTTTGATGAATATAATAATAAAAATTAGATTCAATCAATCAAAGTGTTTCAATGAGAAGATGAAGAAGAAATAAATATAATATAGGTTCAAAAATCTTCTCAAAATATATCTCTCTTTTAATTGATGATTGTAATAAATTAGGTACTAAGAGAGAAATGAGAAACTTTGATGAATATGATGATTTTACAAATTTAGTTCAATAAATCAAAGTTTCAATATGAAGAAGAAGAAAAGTTCATGCAAGGTAAGTGCAAAAATCTTTTTCAAAAATATATATCTCTTTTAAAATTGATATAAATAATACTAAGCACACAAAGAGAAATAATTCAAGAAGTTTGATTCAACGATCAAAGTTTTTGTTATGAAGAAATAAAGGAAATGAAAGTAAGTTCAAAGAAGATATTTTACAAGAAAGTTATCTTCTTGTTGTTTAATGAATACATAGTGAAGTGGTATTTATAACCGTCAAAATGTAAAAAAAAAAAAAAAAAAAAAAATCTATCCAACCGGACGTCCGCCATTGACCGGACGACTAAACTAGCCGTTGTGCGTCAGAAATTAGAACGGCTAAAAAATGACCGTTGGTGAACCGACATCTGGTTGACTTTGATTTTGATTTTTTTTTTTTAGATATACGATTTAAGTTCAAGTATCACTTTGAAATATCAATCTTACTTTTGATCAAAAATATTTTATGCAAATTATATGAAATTAACTTTTCATACACAAAATGATTCTTGAGTTATTGTCATTTATTACTAAAGATCAAAGTGTTATACATTTACATATAATTTCGAAAGCCTAGTCTTTGATCTTGCTTCAATGTTTCTTCATGTCTGACTCTTAACTCTTAATATTGATCTTTCTTGACATTTGACTTTAATACTTGACTTCGATCTTGACCTTATTCATGAGCCCAATTTGATAGTCTTGATTTTGATTTTTTAAGCTCTCGTCTCGAATGATTTGACTTGAATGCTTAACTTCCAATTTGATCTTCATTTCGAGTCCAAATTATATGTTATTTTGGCAGTGCTTAATTGATTTTAATATTGAACTATCATCACTGAAAATCAATTGTTTGAAACAATATTAATCTTGTTTGATATTATCAAAACATTAAGGATGAGATCAATCATATGTCAACACGTAATGCATTGCTCTTATAGCCACCAAAATCTTGCATCTCAAATTTGGTGTTATGTGTACTCTTCGGGCAAGCTTCAACTGGGAGTCAACAACTGGTCCTTTTACAGTTTTAAATAGTTCCAGTTCTTTTTAGATGACTCGACTAGAGGCAGTGCCGGTTCTGTAATTTTGGAGGCCCCGAGGCAAATTTCATAAATTAGGCCCCCCAAAATTAGAATTTGGCTAAGGTTTCAAATATTCTTATCCACACTCTTGTGGAATCGTTTTGTATCATGTGGATTTATGGAGTAATAATAATAATAATAAGAGAGTGTATGTTCACATCTTGCAGAGTAGATAAAATCTTATTGAAAAAAATATTCGATCTCTTAGAGAAAATTCTTGTTCAAAGGATATCTTTATCGAGAATGATTGATTTATACTAACATCAAGCACTCTATGTGATCTATTGGAGGAAATTGCCAAATCTTATGCAATAACATTAAGTTTTGCACGTAGTATTTATTGGATAAGAGTAAATACTATAATGAACCACATTTTCACTTTTTTGCTCATTTAATACTAAACACTCAGCTTTCTATCATTTAATGCCAAAAAGATTTCAATGTTACTCTTGAATTCTGAATTTAAGCTCCAAAACACAAAGAAACTAGAGAAATAACATTTTATTCCTAATCAATTAATTGGAATCTCACAATGAAAGAAAAATTTTATTCACTTGAAGCATCACATAAATTCAATTCCCCATACAAACATGGCATACGAGCTGGTAGGCATCTGAAAGATCTTAAGAATTTCTACTTCAGCAATAAACAAACCCCACAAATATAGCAAACCATCTATCAATCTTCATAGTTACACAATGTTTATATTCAAAACTTGCATTATAATCATATATATATAAGGATAAAAATCCACACTTAAATATGAAAACAATATTTGAATAAGGCTTCTACTATTCCTTTTAAATATATGTGTAAAAAAAATAATAAATTTTGAATTTTTTTGCGAAATACTCTACATTTATCAAGAAACAATGGACTAACTAATATAAGGATAGCCAGAATTCAAAAGATTAACTAATCTATATTCTCTTTTGTTAGATTTTTGATGTAATTGGCAAGTCTGTGAACAAAAGGGGACTAGATTTATTGTATTGTAAAAGTGAAGGAGTAAGTTGCAATTGTTATAAATTGAGTTGTATTAGGTTTAAGATTCGAGAATGGAAAAGAAGGAAAAACAGCTCTGTAATTTCGCTAGACTGTCGTCATGACTTGGCTCAAGTGGAAGAAACAAAAACATTATCGCTAATCTGTCACCAGGACTTCGCTCGAGCAACACATCATCGCTCGCTTGTCGCCCAGCTTTGCTCGAGCAATATTAAATATTTTCAGTTTATACTTTTTTCTTGTTAGATTTAAAACTATTTCTTTCTTTTTTGAATTTAATTTAGATAAGAACGTTATTTTAAGTTTAAATAAAGTTAATATTTCCTCTTTTCCCAAAGCAATTTCATCTTAAAATATTTTTTGTGGAAGCAGGTTAATATTTCATCTTATTGTTCTATGAGGACTAACTAAAGATAAACTCAATGGTAGTATAATGCTAGAGGATAGGAGAGGCTAATATGACAAATATTATTCGAGATGAACTTTCATGCACAGTTAGTTTAGAAGAGATAGTTCATTTCTTTGACGGATTATCATTTATGCTGTGAATTGTTCAGAAACGGGCTGCTTTCAGGTTCCCTTGGATCCTATTTTTGTATCTTGCCACCAATCATGAGCGACAAGATCATATTGTTAAGTTATTAGACTTTATGACGGGTGAGGGTTCCAGGGATGTTATGAGAGAAGATTTTATCACGTGACAATTAATTCTCTTGATGTCATGTGGTGCAAACGATGTAAAAGACATACGTTACATTTGAATACAATAATTAACAAACTTATCACATATATCTTCCTTAATTATGTCCACAACTTTTATTTAGAACATTTCAACCGTACATTTCATCTATTTTTATCAAATTTACTAAAAATTGAATTTTTATCAAAACCAATTCAGGGTTTTTTCAGGACTAATTCAACTAGGAAGAAAAGCTAAGCCATGTCATGAATTGGACCAACGAATGCCTACAAATAAATTCATTCATCTAACTGGACACTGATTATTTGAGAAGAAACAATCAACTCGTCCATTAGAATCTGTATAAATGAGTGGACTACTCTGCTTTCCTTCTGAGTTGATCTCCAGCTGAACCACGTTAGAAACCGTTTTATGAATTCCTTCTTAATATGGCCCTTGCACTCCAGCCAACTAGTGATTTTAAGACAGTATTCAGAATTCTCACCCAAGTTTCTGGCCACATGGTGATGCATTTCTCTTATAGTCACCAAAATTTTGCATCTCCACTTTGGTGTTATGTTTACTCTCAGCCATGCTTCAACTGGGATTCAACAACTGGTCCTTTTTCAGTTTTGGAACTGTTCTAGTTGTCTCTAGATGACTCGACTCCAGGCATAAACTCTTCATTCAGATAGGGCACTGGAGAAACATTCAAGTCAATCTCCTTTGGAATGGATGACAACCTGTGTTCGAGTACAGTGTCTGGCTTAAGAAAATTAGGATCCCCAGAAGATTTTTAATCTCTCCACCACGGCTCCGTTCTTGACCCATGCCAGCCTTGAGATCTTCCCTAGGTCTCAGACCTTGAATGGGGATTCGTGTTCAATGTCTGTTGCAGTCTTGCACTCTTGTTAGGCACCAGAACTGCCTTCATAGTCTAATTTTCCATTTGAGGATTTCCTACAAACATGCAAACAATGTTTATTACCACAAAATTTCATATTTCAAGATAATGAAATGTAAAATCTCAGAAAAAACATTACCGATGCTATGTAGGCTTGTGCTACAATTTCAGGCCAGACATCTGTCAGCTTTCTCAATAGCAAGAGAACAGAGATTCTGCACATCACTGGCTACTGACCATGTGCCGACAATTCCATGCACCAATTTGGTTGAATCATTCACAGAACTACCTGTCTCCAACTCTTTCTTAGTTTCTGTGATAATTTGACCGAGTTCTTTAAATCAGGAAGTCCCTTCCAAGAGCCAGTAACTAAGGAAAATCCTGTAACCAGGGATATCTACACAATGATTATCCTTAGCAATAGTTACCTGCTTTTTACAGAGTTTGCAAACAATATTCATGCCACATGACCTCATTGAAAACCTAATACAATGAAGTAAAAGTTACTTCTAGGTGGACCTCTTCTTATATCTTAGCTTAAATTTAAGTCGCACATGGAACAATATGCCCACCACTTGGAAATTTAATGGTATGGCCATCATCCATTCTAACTACCGTTGAACAAAGATGCACATAAGCTTTTAATTGTAAGTGACTACTACGAAAATATGCATATCAAGACATGCATGCACATCCAGATGGTGACTACCAAAAGCGAACCTCACCCCCAGTTTAATGATGATCCTGGGAAACTCGTCTCCAAAGGAGTTACTTGGTGATTGCACTTAAAATGTAATTGTCTATGAGTGCAAGACCCCCACAATTGTACTCAAAAGTCTTCATTATTGCACTTAAAATGTTAATATTCGACTCATTTTCCTCCAATTTTTTCAACTTGTTGCCATCGTCCTCCTCATGTTCAAAAATATAATTATGCCCTACAATATTTTTGCTAAAGCCTATTTCGAGGATCTGACTAAAGAAGATAGGTGGGGGTTCAAGCATTTGAAAAAACAAAGAAGAGGAGCTTACCAAAGTGTCCCAGAAACCTTGCCACATGAAGCACAGTAATATCCTCCATCCAGCTGCATCAACTGTCCAAGATTAACAACTCCCACCTTCCCACTTTGGAGGGCACATTCGACGTGGAAAGATAAGCCGCAAGAGTCCCCCGAACCAATTCAGACGTTCATTTCAACCAGATATTTGTATTCTTCTTGTTGTCAAAATAAATGACATATCCAACAAGAGGGCCTCTTGCAAAATTTATCGTTTAGTGAAACTGTTGCTCGACACGCAGAATTTTTGCAGATCATTGAATTAGGAAAATTAATATCAGCATATGGCTCTGTGGCTGGAAGAATTCTAACCGGGCTTTCCCTTTTCGTTGTTTCCTAGTAGGCAGATCCTTAGGACTGGAAGACGCTCTCTTGAGAGTGTCCATTTTCCTACAGACTTCTTTGCACACAAGATGAAAGAGTTGACCACCGGAAACTGCAAAAGCAGTAATGATGGCATTACTAATAACATTGTAAATAGTAAAGGATACCCCCCAGGGAAGCTAAGTTACTCAACAGGTCATGAGGATCATCTAATAACATTCAATTGATGACAACCAAGCAAGAAGAGACGAAAAAGGCTGATAGAAACAACACATTTCAAATGTATTAAGAAACAGATTTTTACCTATACTTATCTAACAAACCTTCAGCCAACTAATTTGTCATTTGTAATCGACTCCAAGATCATTTTAGTCATGGTAAGCACTAGGAAATCATCTCATATAAGTTATTCCTGCAATTGCAAAGAAGATTGGAGTATGCATCTTTTTTGGCTAAATTTTGACTTGTGGGTATGATTATTTAACATGATTTTGACTAGAGGGTTTTGATTTGATTAGGGCTTCATATTTCATAAACTTACAAGCACTGTATCCCCATTGGAAACTTCATTTTCCTTCCGGGATGTCCACTAATAGTACTCCGTTCCCAAAAATATCACTATATAAAATTAAATTATAAATCAACTATGTAACATGACAATGATTCCTCGCCATTAGTTTAAATCAAATACCAAATAATTCGCCCCTAGAACACCATGCCAGTTCGTTAGAGGATTCAAGTGTGGACAGGATAAGTGGCAGATATGACACTATTGATAGGAAGATATTAGAGCCATGAATTTATGAAGTCATAAAAATCCTTCCAAAATTACTCATGCCAAAGAAAACAGAAAGTTCTAATTTTTCTGTTAGAAAAAATCTATGATCTGCCTGTAGAAAACCATTTAAGTAGTGTGATTCGTACCTTGGAAACAATGGAAGGAAGTTAAATTTCCTATACCACTCATACCAACAAAAGGAATTCTTTCACAAATCTCATTATACGCACTTCCATTTCTCAATACATTTCCAAATGAAGAACTTCATGAGTTGTATCGAAACAAAATCTTCCCTCTGCAATTAATAAATCGGCTGGTCTTTTGAAGAATTCTTGGGTGATCTTCCTTTGGATTCCTTTGTTCTGAATTAGATCCTAACAAAAATAACATCATTTTCTTCAATTCTTCATCAAGAGTAGTTTTATAACCAAATTACTTTTGGATTATTGTCCTTCTCAACCTCAATAACAGATGATTGAAAACATTAAATGTGCACATGTGGACTATTTTCCTTGGACAAAAAGTTCAGAAATTAAGGGGCCGTTCTCTTTGTGTTTCAGTTTTCTGTTTTGAGTTTTGAAATCGTTTTGTGTTTTGTGTTTTGAGTGTCCGTTTTGAAATTGCTGAAAATGCGTTCTGTTTGTTGTTTTGGAAAACTGTTTCTGAAAACATAAAACTAGAAAACGCGTTTACTTTGAAATTTTGAGAATTTTTTTTTTAATATTTTATTCAAAAAATTTGATTATTCAATAAATTTTAATAGTTTAATGTTAATATAGTATTAATTAATAATGTTAATTTTGAAGTTGTTAAATTTTGAAATATTTTTTCCACATATCAAAAACACAATCTAAATTTTAACATCCAAGTAGCTCGTCTAAATTTAACATCCAAGTGCTAGTCGAAACGAAGTACACTTTAATGGATTCTAATACTATATTAAGACTTTAAAATTGCATTTTAAAAGGTGTCAATTTGTCTTTCGTCTTTAGGAGGAAAATATCCTGCAATTATATCATCATTAAAATAAACTAATGAAAATGACAAGCCAAAATGGACAAAATTTACCAAATAGATGGTACTTATAGAAGTTCATGCAAGGAAATAACAATATTACTTTCACATTTCATCACATTTTCTTTTGTAGTGAATATTACAACAGTATAATAATAATTCTGATCAGTTAACAACAAAACAGTTGATACATTGATACAGTTGATACAATTTTCAATACATCTCTATTTAAAAATTTCTGCTATTTTAACAATTGCACAATTCCTTGGTCGTTAACTGGATTATACATTGGCTAGATTGTAGCTTGAGATCATAGATGTATTCCATTCCATCCTAAGCACATCCTAAGCAGTTTTTCATTGGCTAGATAGACCCGCACAAAAATCTTCATAGCCCTTATCCATCTCCTCATTTTGGAGTACAATGTATTCCATTCCATCCTAAGCACATCCTCGATGCTCAATTGCTCTATAAATTGTTCAAACAATCAATGCATAATGTATCAAAAACATTTCAGAAATTGAGCATCACCTCTGCCTCCACTACCACAGCCTCTGCCTCCACTACCTCTGCCTCCACATTTCAGAAATTGAGCATCAAAAACATTCCACCACCTCTGCCTCCACTACCACAGCCTACCATCACAACCACCAGTCATCAACACCACCATCTCCTTAGCTCAACACCCCCACCTTCACCAGCAGACTCCACCCATTTCACCATCACCAAAATCAGAATATCATAATCAAGTCTTGCTCATACAATTCCTTCCCTGCCACTTCCACCACCACAACCACCACCTCTGCCTCCACTACCACAGCCTACCATCACAACCACCAGTCATCAACACCACCATCTCCTTAGCTCAACACCCCCACCTTCACCAGCAGACTCCACCCATTTCACCATCACCAAAACCGAGTAGCAGAGCATCTGAAGTTCATTTTACTAACATCAAGTGCCTAACAAAAATATATAACCACAACCCACATACCCACCATCACAACCACAACCATCACACCCACTGGTCCAGCACCACCTCCAGCCCAACCTCGCCCTCCAGCTGCACCTCCACCTCTGCCCAACCTCGCCCTCCAGCGCCACCTCCACCTCTGCCCAACCTGCAGCTGCAGCACCACCTCTGCCCAACCTCCAGCCCAACCTCCACCTCTGCCAACCTGGAGCTGCACCTCCACCTCTGCCCAACCTGCAGCTGCACCACCTCCAGCCCAACTTCGACCTCCACCTCCAGCCCAACCTCCACCTCCAGCACCACCTGAATTTCCAGCGCCAGCTCCACATCGACCTCAACCCCAGCTCCACCAGCAGCTCCACCTCCACCTCCACCCTCTCCACCTCCAAGACCAAGACCGCCCAACCTCCGACTCGCAATCGCCCCCACCTCCAGCCCCAGCTTCGTTCCAGTACCAGCTCGACCTCCACCACCAGCTCCAGCTCCAGCTCCACCTCCACCACCAGCAATCGCCCCCATCCCACAATTTCAGTGACTACAACATATTCCCCAACCCGACCACAATTTCGCACCAATCAAATAAAGAAACAAACGGCAAATCGGACCCTAAACCCTAAAAATTGAATACTCACTCATACCTACAGATTACTACAAGCAAAGAAACAAAAACCTTGAGTTCGATGTGCGAAATCTGGATTCCAACTGAAACCCGTCGCTGCAGCGTGCGATTAGGCGTGACCGGAACGAAGATCTTCAAAAAAAGTGTCGATCCTGTGTAGCACCGCCACTGCCGTTTACCTTGCCTTCGATGTGGTTGTCTTCTTGGTGCTGGCGTTGGATTTACAGAGGGAGTTAAGGGGGAGTTGAGAGGGAGTTGAGAGAGTTGAGTTGTGAGAGAGGGCCAGCTACAGTCACGATTTGGGCGTTTCGCGTGTTTTCGAGTTTGTACCTTGTTTTTCCAAAAATTTTACAAAACGATGTTTTTGTTGTTTTCCGTTTTCAGTTATATTTTTTTCCTCATTTTCCAAAACGCGTTTTCGAAAATAAGATAGAGAACGCGTTTTCGCTGTTTTGAGAAATTAAAAACAGAAAACGGCTGGAAAACGACAAAGAGAACAGGGCCTAATTTTCCCTTTTTCATATCTAGAATTAAGTTCGTTATTTAGAACATTTTGAAAACCCTAAACCCAAGCTCTAAGAAATTCAGATAAAAATGCCATATGCGCTGAAATAGTTTGAATGTGATTATCGAACACACGCTTAGCAATTTCCTCTTAAGATCCATCAATTTCCTTTACTATAAATGCATATATACTGCCAAAATTAACGAAAGCGTTTCACTTCTACAAACACGTTTATCTCGAAATGTGAACGCCAAAAAAATATTTTGCAAGAATAATGAAAGCATTAAAGACAGATGAATATGATTCAACGACTCGAATAACCAATCCTTTCAGTTTTCATGACGAAGAACAAAGATTCTATTCTTATGATGATAAAGTGGGTAAATACTTATTATACTAGCCATACTCAATAAAAATAGGAGATTGTAATCTCCTTTGGTCTGCATAGAGGTTAGGCTTAATTAAATTACTTATAATCATTGATTTGGAATGAGCATAAAGACATTAATGTTATTGTCCAATGTCAAGGCGAAAATTCTTGTCACAAGTCAAAGATATGACTTTGGTTTTGTCGGCTTGCTCAATTTGGCAGTCAGGTACAACTAGACCTTTCAACATAACATCTCCTCTGCCCTCCCCATACTCATAAATCTTTGTGCCTCAAGCATCTTACCAATACTATAAGTACATTTCCCTATTAATTGTTTCGTCCCACCATGTGTACCACAATGATTGTGAGCCTTAATATGTCAAATGTAAAAATTACTATAACGGGGAACAAATAACTGCTAATTTTTCAATTTTAATCCCCACCAAACAAGCTCTAAATATTTTCATTTTATACTTTTTTTTTCTTGCTACCTTTTCTTACTTTTTTGAATTTGAACTTAGATAAGAACATTGTTTTAAGTTTAAAGAAAGTTAATATTTCCTCTGTTCAACAAGCAATTTCATCTTAAAGATTAATATTTCATCTTATTGTTCTATTAGTAACTAAAAGGTAAACTCAATGGTTGTATAATGCTACACAGAGGATGGAAGAGGCAAACCTGAGAAATTATATGAAATGGATAAAATGTACTGGACACAATGTGTAAGGGCTGGGCACAGAGTGACTGTCATGAAAAATATCGGACACAGAAACGTGCCAGGCACATGTCACACACAATGATGAAATATCCAATTTTTTTATAGAACAAAACTCATCACCGACGGACGAAGGCAAAAGGATTTAAAATAATCAAAACAAAAAAGGAAAATGAGCCATACTGAATAAGTTCTCGAAGCATCCATGTGCCCTCTTGGTCCTGGGGATTTAGGAAGATAGTTAGAGCCATGAATTTATGAAATCATAAAAATTCCTTGAAAATTACTCATGCCAAAGAAAACAAATAGTTCTATTTAAAAAAAAAAAAAAACCTTTTCATGCCAAAGAAAACAAAGCATTCATTTTATACTTTTTTTTTCTTGCTAGATTTAAAACCTTTTTTTTCTTTTCTGAATTTGAACTTAGATAAGAACATTGTTTTAAGTTTAAAGAGAGTTAATATTTCCTCTGTTCCACAAGCAATTTCATCTTAAAGATTAATATGTCATCTATTGTTCTATTAGTAACTAAAAGGTAAACGCAATGGTTGTATAATGCTACACAGAGGATGGAAGAGGCAAACCTGAGAAATTATATGAAAAGGATAAAATGTACTGGGCACAATGTGTAAAGGCTGTTTGGTTATAGCTTGTAGTTAAAAAATATCTTACTTTCATAAAGAGGCAGCAGGTCTAAGGTGAGAAATAAAATATTCAGCTTAGTGGAGAGTGCAAGCGTGTGGAGGGATATACTCTTCATTAGGATTTATGTTGTATTGACAATTTTTTAGACAAAATGATTATTATAAAAGAATACGATTGTTATAAAAAAATTGTAAAAGTCAAGGAGTCTTTTGGAGGGTTGCATACATAAATTAGGAGTCTTTGGGTTCGAGTATAGAACAAGGTGAAAGAGTCGTCAGATTTACGCTAGCATGTCGTCTAGCTAATGCTCGAACAGAAAATGCATAATCATTGTCACCCGCCTATCGCTCGAGCAACACACCTCTCGCTCTCATGTTACTAGACTGGCACTCAAGCGACAGTGACGTGATCTATTTCACGATGTTCAAAAGTTATATTTATCCTATAATACCTAAATACCTCTTATTATAAATACCCAGTACCCATTACGTTTTTGGTAGTGATTGATCATTGTTTTACAATCTCATAACATCAATCCAAGAATACATCTAAACATTGAGATTGACCATTTGGTTCTTGAGATCAATCCACAAGTTGGGAAAAACATCAAAGTCAATTAATCCAAAATATCTACTTCCTAGATATAATCGGGAATGTACTTTCTCAATACTTTTCAGAGATGGCTAAAGTTTGAAAGAGGTTGGACCAAAAGCTCAGAAAGAGTACAAGAACAAGGTGTTTTGGGTGATCCACACGAGATATGCAATTCAGAAGATCGGGAGTGGGTATGAGTGAAGCACGTTCCAGTGGGTCTTGGAAATTGCAGAAATCAGCGAGTCTAGTAAGTTTTTTAGGCTAGATCGTACTGCAAGTTCTTATTGTGTATAGTGAAAACTACCAGTTTTCTCCCCGGAGTTTTTTACCCAGTTAAGAGCTTTCTCCATCATCAATTCTTTTTGTTGTTTACATTATTGATTTCATACAAACCGACAATTCAACATAGGGTAGTTAATTCATCTGAACTGGATCTAAATTAATTAATTATTGTGACTTGTTGCAATATTGATCGACAATAATTTTTAACTCCGTATTATTCACCTATTCACCCCCTCTAGGTGATTTTTGGGCCGAACTAGTAACTTTCACTCTTGGACATTGCACAAGTGATATATGGTTACTTTTCAGACATATTCACATATTCTTGGGTACCAGCCTTGTCCGATAAAACAAGAGTTGTTTTGCAGAGACTTTTACTAAATCTGATATCATGGATGCACTATTTGGTAAGAGCCAGTTTAAGGTGTCTGGTCTCGATGTGTTTCACATGTCAACGCAATTAGGAGGTAATATCATTTAGAGCCCCCGAGTCCACAATTCTTTGTGACAGATGTTATTCAAGAAGGACTTTCATGCACTATAAGTTTAGAAGAGATTGTTCATATCTTTCACGGGTTTCATTTATGCTGTGAATTATTCAGAAAATGTTTGCACTAGAGGGTTGGGAACAAAGAAGAAATGCTTTCAGCTTCCCTTGAAAAAGTTCAACTGAAAGACTGGCAAAACATACCTGAAAGGCAAAAGGGCTACCAGGAAGTCCCTCTTTTTACCTTGGTATTACATTGATACAAAAAGTGAACAAGGTAGTCGAAATACACTAACATTAATGTTCGCCATAGGCCCAGAAGCAAATTCTTCTCCATTATTTTATTACTGAAACACCGTTCCACCTTAACTCATAACAAACTGTCATTTAGTAACTATAACTACATCGCTTTTAGTGATCGAGCAGTATGATGTGTTAATATGCAAAATGGATAGTATTCTAGTTCGAGCTGCCGTTAAAAAGTAGTCCGTATAAATATTATATGCTACAATTGAATAAGATAATTAACAAACTTGTCACATGTATCTTCCTTAATCGTGACCCTTATTACCAAGACTACCATCAAATATACCCCAATCTATTAGCTACTCGCTGGCTACACAGCACGACCTAGGTCATCGGCGACCTGGTCTCGTTTCCTATTTCCAGCCGTCATTTTTTTTTTGTAATTGTTATAATGAAAAGTTTTGAAAATATAATTTCCTAGAGAGAGCATAACATATCACACTGTAAATATCATTACTGAAACATAAAAATGACCGGGGATTCAGTAACAAACTGCATTAATTCTGAATTTGCAAAGGAAAAAAAATCCCAATTTGGAAAAATATAAGCCCATGTTTGGTCCCCCATTTCTCAAAACTCATTTTGTCCAAACTCATTTTCAACCATAAATTTCGTGAGATCCACAACTTTTATAAACTTTCCAACCTTACATTTCATCTATTTTTATCAAAATCTACTAAAAACCAATTTTTTATCAAAACCAATTAGGGGATTTTTCAGGACTAATTCACTAGGAAGAAAAGCTAAGCCATGTCCTAAATTGGACCAGCGAATGCCTAAAAATCAAGTCATTCATCTAACTGGACACTGATGATTTCAGAAAAATGAATCAACCAATTGATCTTCCGTTAGAATCTGTATAAATGAGTCCGCTTTCTTTCTCAGTTGATATCCAGCTGAACCACGTTAGAAACTTCTCTTTGAATTCCTTCTTAATATGGCCCTCGCACTCCAGCCAACTAGTGATTTTAAGACGGTATTCAGAATTCTCACCCAATCTTCCAGCCATATGGTGATGCATTGCTCTTATAGCCACCAATATCTTGCATCTCCAATTTGGTGTTATGTGTACTCTTCGGGCAAGCTTCAACTGGGGGTCAACAACTGGTCCTTTCACGGTTTAGAACTATTCCAGTTGTTTCTAAAATGACTCAACAGGAGGCGTAAACTCTTCATTCAGATAGGGCACTGGAGAAACATTCGAGTCAATCACCCTTGGAATGGATGACAACCTGTCTTCAAGTAAAGTATCTGGCTTAAGAAAATTAGGATCCCCAGAACATTTTCTAATATCTCTACCACAGATTTGTTCTTGACCCATGCCAGCCTTGAGATCTTCCCTAGGTCTCAGACCTTGAATGGGGATTCGTGTTCAATGTCTGTTGCAGTCTTGCACTCTTGTTAGGCACCAGAACTGCCTTCATAGTCTAATTTTCCATTTGAGGATTTCCTACAAACATGCAAACAATGTTTATTCATGCGACCACAAAATTTCATATTTCAAGATAATGAAATGTAAAATCTCAGAAAAAACATTACCGATGCTATGTAGGCTTGTGCTACAATTTCAGGCCAGACATCTGTCAGCTTTCTCAATAGCAAGAGAACAGAGATTCTGCACATCACTGGCTACTGACCATGTGCCGACAATTCCATGCACCAATTTGGTTGAATCATTCACCGGATCTACCTGTGTCTCCAATTTGTCCTTAGCTTCTGCGATAATTTGATCGGGTTCTTGAAATCTGGAAATCTCTTCCAAGAGCCAGTAACTAAGGAAAATCCTGTAACCACAGATATCCACACAACAATTATCCTTAGCAATAGTTACCTGCTTTTTACAGCATCTGCAAACAATATTCATGCCATATGAACTTGTTGAAAACCCAATACAATGAAGTTAAAATTACTTCTAGATGGACCTCTTCTTATATCTTAGCTTGAATTTAAGTCATACTATGGAACAATATGCCCATCACTTAGAAACTTAATGGCAAGGCCATCTTCCACCTTAACTACCGTTGAACAAAGACACACATAATATTTCAATTGTAAGTGACTACTACGAGATAAATGCATTTCAACACATGCGTGCACATCCAGATGGTGACTACCAAAAGCGGACCTCACCCCCCGTTTAATGATGATGATCCTTGGAAACTCGTCTCCAAAGAGTTACTTGGTGATTACACTCCAAATGTAATTATCTACCCCCACAATTGTACTTAAAAGGATACTTGGTCTTCATTATTGCACTTAAAATGTTAATATTCGAGTAATTTTCCTCCATTTTTTAAAACTTGTCGCCATCATCCTCCTCAAGTTCAAAAAATATAATTATGCTCTACAATATTTTGCTGAAGCCTATTTCAAGGATCTGGCTAAAGAAGAGAGGTGGGGTTCAAGCATTAGAAAATAACATGTTAGAAGATAAGAGCTTACCAAATTATCCCAGAAACCTTGCCACGGGAAGCACAGCAATAGCCTCCATCCAGCTGCATCAACTGTCCAAGATTAACAACTCCCACCTTCCCGCTCAGGAGGGCACATTCAATGTGGCAAGAAAAGCAACAAGAGTCCCCCGAACCTATTCAGACGTGCATTCCAAGCAGAGATTTTGATTCTTCTTGTTGTCAAATAAATGACAAACTCTACAAGAGCACCTCTTGCAAAATTTATCATATATTGAAACATTGGCTCGACATGCGGAATTTTTGCAGGTCGATGAATTGGGAAAATCGATATCAGCATATGGCTCTGTGGTTAGTGGAATTCGAACCGGGTTCCTCCCTTCCGTTGTTTCCTAGTAGGCTGATCCTTAGGACTAGAAGACACTCTCTTGGGAGTGTCCATTTTCCTCCAGACTTCGTTGCACACAAGATGAAAGAGTTGACCGACGGAAACTGCAAAAACAGTAATGATGATATTACTAATAACATTTTAAATAGTAAAGGATAAACGTAAATTTGGATACCCACCCCCCCCCCCCCCAACCCCAGGGAAACTAAATTACTCAACAGGTCATGGGGATCGTCTAATAACATTAAATTGATGACAACCAAGCAAGAAGAGATGAAAAAGGCTGATAGAAACAACACATTTCAAATCTATTAAGAAACAGATTTTTACCTATACCTATCTAACGAACCTTCAGCCAACTAATTTCTCATTTGTAATCGACTCCAAGATCATTGTCATGGTAAGCACTAGGAAATCATCGCATATAAGTTATTCCTGCACTCGCAAAGAAGATTGGAGTATGCATCTTTTTTGGCTAAATTTTGAGTTGTGGTTATGATTATGTAACATGATTTTGACTAGAGGATTTTGATTTGATTAGGGCTTCATATTTCATAAACTTATAACCCCTGTATCGCCATTGGAAGCTTCATTTTCCTTCCAGGATGTCCACTAATAATACTCCGTTCCCAAAAATATTTCCTAAAAAATATCGCTATATTAAATTAAATCATATATCAACTATGTAACATGACAATGATTCCTCACCATTAGTTTAAATCAAATATCAAATAATTCAATTCGCCCTAGAACACCCTGCCAGTTCGTTAGAGGATTCAAGTGTGGACAAGATAAGTGGTAGATATGACACTATTGATATATCCACATATCTAGATCTTTGATGGGCAATTCGATTTGTGAATCTCTATGATATGCCTTAAGGATCACTATCCAATTTTTTTAGATAAAATAATGTGGAAATTACACACAACCCTATGTTTCAAGATCCAAATTCAAACCCTATGT
The DNA here is from genome assembly GCA_035079005.1 of Fraxinus americana. Taxonomy (NCBI): domain Eukaryota; kingdom Viridiplantae; phylum Streptophyta; class Magnoliopsida; order Lamiales; family Oleaceae; genus Fraxinus; species Fraxinus americana. Next base: position 30,720,488 of record CM068717.1, on the reverse strand, counting down.
TTCAAGATCCAAATTTAAAAATCAGGGTGAAAGTTTAACTGTTCAAAAATCAGATATTTGATATTTTAATATTAAATATTATATATACAAATTTTACCGTCAAACCCTAAAAATCATTTACCAATCTCATCTCCCTCTATCTCTCTCTTCCCGTCGCCTCTCTCTCTCACCTCTCCACCATCTCCTCTCGTCGTCGGCAGTCTCCTCTCGCCGTCGCTCTCTTCCTCTCTCTCCTCCTGGAATCATCCTCTCTCCTCGTTGTCTCTCCTCTCCTCATCGTCATCAAGCTCCGGCACGGCTGACGGCCGACCGCTCCTCTCCTCCTCGTTGCTCACGGTACGGCGCGGCTGAACTTGTTAGTCTACAGGCTGCTATAGTTCTACCGACCATGGAGGCTGGCCAGATAGGTCAGTGAATCCGAACACAAATTGCGTAGAAGATCAGTCAAATGCGCATCTGTCCTCGTCGATTAGATATCTTGATTGTTGGCTGAATAATAAGCATTTTTCGTTGCCTTCAACCCGCCATCAATTTCACTGTTGTCGGTAGCATTTGGGTAGTGGGTATTGTAATTTCTTGATCAGTAACGTTGAGACGTTGAGTGGAGGGGATGTGTGGGAGAAAATGGGTGGTTTGTAAGTTTTTGAGGGTAGATTTGGTAGTTGCAAAATCTGTAATGCACACTGATAATTGATAGAATGCATAGCTTTTGAATTGTTTTTTTATTTTTTATTGTTCAAATCCAATTTCATCAAAAAGGGTAGGGTGTCAAATAGGTACTTAGTCTTCCTAATAGAGCCGTACAAGTTAACATTTATTCATAGTTAAAATGAATAAATGTGCCTGGTGGTGGTGGTTACGTGAGTGGTCACAGAAGTCGGTGGTGGTAAAAATAAATAAATCTAACTATGACCTTAAAATTTAACTAGTGGCAGTTGTGAGGTGGTGGTCACGAGGGTGGTCACAGAAGTCGGTGGTAGTCACGAGGGTGGTCACAGATCCGATTGGCGGTGACCTTAAAATTGTGACTAAAAATTAATCTATGACGGGGTTGGTCACAGAAATTGGTGGTGGTCACAAAAAAAATTTGACTGTGACCTTAAAATTGTGACTAAAAATTAATCAGTGACCAATAAATTTGAAAATATGTGACTGATAGATAACTGTGACCTGTAATTTTTTGATTCGTGATCAATAAAATAATATGTTTTGTGACCTCAAAATAATCCGTGACCTACAAAATTTTTGATCTGTGACCAATAAAAAATCGTGACCTATAATTTTTTTTGATTTGTGACCTCAAAAATAATCTGTGACCAATTAATTATGTATATGTGACAATTAATTGTATAATTGTAATATCATTATATTTATTTAATAAAATAAATAAATATTTAATTAATAATATAAATAATTGTCCGAATCGAAAAAGTCATCGGATAAGTCGCGAAAAGTTCGTCGGAACAGTCGTCGGGAAGTCACCGGAAAAGTTCGTCGGACAGTCACCGGAAAGTTCACCGGAAATTCGCCGGAAAGTTCGTCGGGGTAGAGCTGTGATCGGAACGGTCGCCGGAGCGGTAGGGATGGTGAAGGTGGGATGGGTTAATTATATTATATTAGAATTAAATATTTAATAATAAATTAATTTAATAATTTATTATTTCATAAATAAAAATTTAAAATTTTTTAATAAAAATCTGATTTTGGAAATTTCAAATTTGTTTTCTTATTTTTGAAATTGACTAAACTTATTCTCTTGAATATGAAATTTTCCCTAAAATAATTAGTAAGCACCAATATGCAACTGGAGCCAAAGTGACCGTATGACAAATACCCAACATGGAAACGTGCGAGGTTCATGTCGCATACAATGATGGAATATCCATTTTTTTTATAGAATAGAACTCGTCGCTGACGGGAGAAGGCAAAAGGATTTAAAATAATCAAAACCAAAAAGGAAAAAGAGTCATACTGGATGAGTTCTCGGAGCGTCCACGTGCCCTCTTGGTCCTGCAGATTTAGGAAGATATTAGAGCCATGTTTTATGAAGTCATAAAAATCCTTCCAAAATTACTCATGCCAAAGAAAACAGATAGTTCTAATTTTTCTTTTAAAAAAAATCTATGATCTGCCTGTAGAAAACCATTTAAGTAAATGTGATTCGTACCTTGGAAACAATGGAAGGAAGTTAAATTTCCTATACCACTCATACCAACAAAAGGAATTCTTCCACAAATCTCATTATACGCACTTCCATTTCTCATTACATTTTCCAAATGAAGAACTTGATAAATATTCCCTTTGCAATTAATAAATCGGCATTTGAAGAATTCTTGGGCCATCTTCCTTTGGATTCCTTTGTTCTAAAGTACACCCTAACAAAAAGAACAGCATTTTCTTCAATTTTTCGTCAAGAGTAGTTTTATAACCAAATTACTTTTGGATTATTGCTCTTCTCAACCTAAATAACAGATGACTGAAAACAATAAATGCGCACATGTGGACTATTTTCCTTGGACAAAAAGGTCAGAAATTAATTTTCCCTTTTTAATATCTAGAACTAAGTACGTTATTTAGAACATTTTGAAAACCCTAAACCCAAGCTCTAAGAAATTCAGATAAAAATGCCATATGCGCTGAAGTAGTTTGAATGTGATTATCGAACACACGCTTAGCAATTTCATCTTAAGATCCATCAATTTCCTTTACTATAATGCATATATACTGCCAAAACTAGCGAAAGCATTTCACTTCTACAAACACATTTATCTCGAACACCAAAAAAAAAAAAATTGCAAGAATAATGAAAGCATTAAAGACAAATGAATATGATTCAACCACTTGAATAACCAATCCTTTCAGCTTTCATGACGAAGAACAAAGATTCTACGATAAAGTGGGTAAATACTTATTAAACTAGCCATACTCAATAAAAATAGAAGATCGTCTATTACAGCCGTCAAGTAATCTCCTTGGGTCTGCATCTCCTTTCAACGGAACATCTCCTCTCCCCTCCCCATACTCATAAATCTTTGTGCCTCAAGCATCTTACCAATACCATAAGTACATTTTCCTATTAATTGTTTTGTCCCACCATGTGTACCACAATGATTGTGAGCCTTAATATGTCTAATGTAAAAATGACCATAATGGGGAACAAATATACTGTGGTTTACCTATTACTCGACCCTACGTGCATTGCTAATTTTTCATTTGTCTCAAAAAATCTTTACCCAAAAATAAAATTTTCATAACAAATAAAATTAACAATCTTTAAAACATCACCACTTCAAAAATAATTATTTATTACCAGTGGATCCATATATGCAAATCAATTTCAGTGAAACTCAAAAAGAAAATTGAAGCTAATAAAATTCCAATTCATAACCATGAAATACATTAAATTTTTAAAATCCATAAAATTTAATGCTCATACATACATACATACATACATACATACATACATACATACATACATATATGTGTGTGTGTTAATAGAGAGGATGTCGAGAAAGTAATATTAATTTTGTTACTTCAAACTTGTCATTTGAAAATCCAAAGCATGTACACCATCTCCCTCACCACCAACCAGTCCCCAATAAATGTAGAACTTCAAACTTAAAAGAGTTAAGGAGCAACAATTGAGGAGGGAATTACAAAAATAAATAAATGTAGTTTTATAAGGAAAAATTAAAAATAAAATAAAATGAAACTCTTTCAGGAAAAATAAATAAAATAATTAGATCTTGATAAGGGTCTTAACAAGGACCCTGGCAAGAGAAAATATATAAACCTTGAGAAGGGGTCGTGGTATATTTAAGCAACACAAACAAAATCACATAATTTTACAATTTTGAAAGTGAACATATCTTTTCATTGTCTGTTTTTCCCCTCCTAGGGTTAAGAGAGAGGCTCTCGAGAAAATTGATTAGGATTTCAACTCTATATATATATATTACTTTTTACTTGAATGAGCAGTAATTTTTCATTTGTCTCGAACAATCTTTACCCAAAAATAAAATTTTTATAACAAATAAAATTAACAATCTTTAAAACATCACAACTTCAAAAATAATTATTTATTACCAGTGGATCTATATATGCAAATCAATTTAGGGAAAAATTCATGGTTCAGGGATTTACTTTTAGGAAATCAAAAATCAGGTCCCAATGTTTAAAATTGCAAAAATCAGGTTTTTTTAATTAATTAATTATATTTCACAATTATTATATTAAATTAAATATTTAACTATAATATAATATGATTAACCCCACCCTACCAAACTCCATCTCCACCACCCCCATTGCTCCGACGACTGTTTTTCGGCCGCACTGAATTCCGACGACTGCTCCGATTTCGATAATTGTTAAGGTCACAGATATATGGAGGTGGGTCACGGAATATTTCGAGGTCACAGATCAAAACTGATAAAAAAATTATAGGTCACAGTTAACTTCGTAGGTCACAAATCAAGAATTTTAAGGTCACATGTAATTTTTTATAGGTCACAGATTAAAATAATTCAAAACTTTTACGGGTCACAGCTCTATTTCATCAAGTCACGGACACCCACTCAGGTCACAGATTGAAAAAAAATCAAAACTTTTATTTGTCGCAACTCTATTTCAGTGAGTCACAGTCACAATTCCTAGGTCACAGACACCTACCTAGGTCACAGAGACTCGCGACCGCCACCTCCACCGCCTTCGACCCGTCACAACAACACACAACCATCGCCACAACAGTTCCAACACCACCAAAACGTAAAAATAATCACCACCTCACCATTTTCATTTTCAAAAAAATCACAATGTGCAAATCACTAACAAGATTTGAGAATGAATAAAAACCCAATATCACCATAAATCAAAAATCCAAGATCTGGTAGTAGGAAAAAAAAAACAGATCAGGCAGCAGCTACAGCCACACAGCGTCGCGACACTGTACACCAGCGTCACGACGCTGAGACGCCATCTTCGCACGTTGCGACGACGAGGCTGAGACGTCGTGCGCGTCGCAACCCGGCGGCGTCGGTCGCGCAAATCGCAGCAGCAGCGTGCGATTTGCAGCAGCAGGGAGGAGGGAGGAAGAAACGGCAGAGGGTGGATGGGAGGGGAAGAAACGGCAGCAGGGGGAGGGGAGGGGAAGAAATGGACAGGAGGGAGGAGGAGAGGAGAGGGGAGGGAGAGGGGCGGTGGCCGGAGCTGGCGGTGGAGGCGGAGGCGGCGATAGAGATGGGAGAGATGAAATGGAATGAATTAGGTTTTGGTTGGGTTTTATATTTAAATAAAGTTGGTGGGGTGGGTATATATTTAATTTAATTTAAAAATATTATTATTAATTTTAATTATGAAATTAAAACCTGATTTTTGATTAAATAAAGTAAAAACCTGATTTTTTAAAAGTCAAAACTAAACAGCTGGTTTAGTGTAATTTCCACATCAATTTAAGTGAAACTCAAAAAGAAAATTGAAGCTAATAAAATTCCAATTCATATCCATGAAATACATTCAATTTTTAAAATCCATAAAATTTAATGCTCATAAAATATACATTTTAACTCAATCAAACACTCAAATAGATGCCTACATGTTCTGATCTGTACTGGAAAAACTCAACAAAACCCGAAAACTAATAAAAAGAAAGTCATATCTCAATCAAGCAGTAAATGAAGCATAAAAAAAGAGCAAAAATTACTATTTGAACAACATTTACCTCCCAGAGAACTGATTTATCAGTCTTTTGTGCTAAATAAATCGAATCGAGTATGTTTTAAGAGAGAGAAAGAAAGAGAGATGTGAGGCTCTCTTGAGGGGAGAGGGTTTGTATTGATGAAAACCCTATGCAGATGTTGTTATATATATATATATATATATATATATATATATATATATATATATATATATATAGATACACAAGGTGACTAGATGGTTTGTACAGTGTCAATGGGTACAATTCTTACTATTCTTCTTACAAAATATTTGTATTTGCCTTAAATGACTTTATTTTTGCTTCGGGGTAATGTTGTTCAAAGGCTTGTTCGAAAAGGGGAATAAAATAATCAAACAAAAAATTAGTGCTCCATACCACTATTTACTTAAAATGCATATTAAATAATTGAAGACAAGCTGTGATTGATAAACACTTAAATAGTGACTATGAGTACTAAGTTCCTACTCCAAGAGTAGTAGAATTTTTCTCATGTAAAAAGATTATCTCATAATCAAGACAATTTTAAATTACATAGAAGCCCTTAATTTATTAGAAAAATATAAACATGCCATACAATTTTGAACATTACAATTTTAGACAATACATAAAACTCCTTCATTAGCATTATTAAATATTTTCATTTTATACTTTTTTTTTCTTGCTAGATTTAAAACCCTTTTCTTTCTTTTTTGAATTGGAACTTAGATAATAACATTGTTTTAAGTTTAAAGAAAGTTAATATTTCCTCTGTTCCACATGCAATTTCACCTTAAAGATAAATATTTCATCTTATTGTTCTATTAGTAACTAAAAGGTAAACTCAATGGTTGTATAATGCTACACAGAGGATGGAAGAGGCAAACCTGAGAAATTATATGAAAAGGATAAAATGTACCGGGCACAATGTGTAAGGGCTGGACACAGAGTGACTGTCATGAAAAATATCGCACATGTCACACAGAATGATTAAATATCCAATTTTTATAGAACAAAACTTGTCGCGACGGATGAAGGCAAAAGGATTTAAAATAATCAAAATAAAAAAGGAAAATGAGTCATACTGGATAAGTTCTCGGAGCATCCATGTGCCCTCTTGGTCCTGCGGATTTAGGAAGATAGTTAGAGCCATGAATTTATGAATTCGTAAAAATTCCTTAAAAATTACTCATGCCAAAGAAAACAAATAGTTCTATTTTTAAAAAAAAAAATTATAGAATCTGCATGTAGAAAACCATTTAAGTGCATGTGATCCGTACCTTAGAAACAATGGAACGAAGTTAAATTTTCTATACTACCCATAACAACAAAAGGGATTCTTCCACAAATCTCATTATACGCACTTCCATTTCTCATTATGTTTTACAAATGAAACACTTGGTGATATGTATCCAAAACAAAATCTTCCCTCTACAATTAATAAATCTACTCTGGTCTTTTGAAGAATTCTTGGGCCATCTTCCTTTGGATTTCTTTGTTCTGAAAGAGACCCTCTCAAAAAGAACAACATTTTCTTCGATTCTCCATCAAAAGTATTTTTATAACCAAATTACTTTAGGGTGTGTTTGATTACAAGGGTAGAAAATGGGTGGAAAGAAAATGTTTTACAAGAAAAAGATTTGCCTAGAAAATGTTTTGCAGGGAAAATAATTTCAAGTGTATTTGATTGGTATAATTTTCCACCCGAAAAATTTTAAAATTTTCTATTCGTTTGGCTTTGTTTTACATGAAAATTGTCCATTAAAGTGATATTTTTTTTCCACAATTGGTTATATAATTTGTTTCCATTGCCAAAAAGTAAAAAAAAAAAAGGAAAAAAAATTGTTTCCTAAAAAATCATTTTTTTATCAAAGTTTAGTGTTCGTTTGGCTTTGTTTTACATGAAAATTGTCCATTAAAGTGAAAAAAAAAATTTACCATTAGTTACGACATTTGTTTCCATTGCCCAAAAAAAAATTTCCAGCCAACCGGAAAAATATTTTCCCACCAAAAAGGCGGGAAAATATTTTCATCAAAAACCCGAAAATTGCACACGTGTGGGGAAAATCTGGAAAATATTTTCCGTGGAAAATTTCACCTATCAAACAACCAAAAAAGTGAAAAGCGGAAAATATTTTCCTACTTCCCCGGAAAATGTGGCATATCAAACACGGCCTTAGATTATTTTTCCTTCTCAACCCCAATGAGCGATTATTGATAACAACATTTTTGCAAATGTAGACTATTTTCCTTGGACAAAAAGGAAAGAAATTAATTTTCCCGTTTTAATATCTAGAATTAAGTACTTTATGTGGCACATTTTGAGAACCCTAAACCAAAGCTCTGAGAAATTCAGATAAAAATGCCATATGCTCTGAAATAGTTTGAATGTGATAATCTAAACACAAGGTTAGAAATTTCCTCTTAAGATCCATCAATTTCCTTTCCTCTAAATGTATATATATTACCAAAACTAATCAAAATGTTTCACTTCATACACATTTATCTCGAAATGTGATCACTGAAAAGACTTTGTAAGAATAATGAAAACATTAAAGACAATTGAATACGATTCAAGCACTTGAATAACCAATCCTTTCAGCTTTCAAGATGAAGAACAAAGGTTATATTCTTATGATGAGAAAGCGAGTAAATACTGATTAAACTAGCCATATTAAAACGTTAGGTTTTAGATGTTTTGTAATTGGCAATTCTGTAAACAAAATGATTGAATTGTACTATGTTTAAAAAGTCAAGGAGTAATGTGCAAATAGTTGAAAATAGGGTTATAAGGTCCAGGGTTCAAAATTGGCAAAATGAGGAAAATGGCGCGAATTTTCGCTTGACTGTCGTCAAGGTTTGGCTCGAGCTACAAAAGCAGAAATATCGTCGCTGGACTATCGTCCCTACTTCACTCGAGCAACAGCCTGTTGTTCAATTGTCGCGAACCCTTGCTCGAGTGACTAGTTTATCCGAAAAAAATTTATTTCGCGATTTAAAGATTTTTTACCTAGCCCATTCGTTTCCTAACCTATCTATATATACCAAAACATATATGTACGAAAAGTTTGAAGGTTGAACATTGAGAGAGCTTCATCTGTAAGAGATCAACCATATTTTATCTTTCAACCTTCGTCTATCTTGATTGTTTTGGTGAGAAAAACATCGTTCTTATAATCCAAATATCAAACTACATTTCTTCTACATCTGGTCAAAGTTTTGACGATCGAGAAAAGTTGACTGGAGTTCCAGTTTGTGAAGAACAAGGTGTTCTTCGTTGATCCCGGGAGATAAGCGATTTTACTAAGCTAGGAGTTGTTACAGGAGAGCAGAATTCAAGAGAGCTTTGGAAACTGCAGTTGGGAGTGGTGCAGGAACACAGAATCCAGTAAAGCTGTTGAAATTGCAGTCAAGAGATCAGATAATACATGTCGTCGTCTAGGCTGGTAGACTGTAAGTTACAAATCGTTTATAGTGGATTATTGACGGCAAAGTGTCTGGAGTTTTTCCCAGTTGGGCTTCTCCGTGATCATCCTGGTGCTTATTGTTTATATCATATAAACTGCGATATTCAAACTTAGAACTAAAATGACTTGCATATTTAATCATCTGTAAAAGAATTAAAAAGTGAGTTGTTGTTATTTAATTTGTAAAATATTTTAGTTTCGCATAATAAACCTATTCACCCCTTCTAGATATTGTTAGGGTCGAACTGCGTAATTTTCAATTGGTATCAGAGCCGTAATTCGATTCCTGACCCTTTATTACATCTAGATGAGTCAATCTTTGTCTGTGCCTCCGTTTTTCAACGGAAGCAACTATGCCTACTGGAAAGTTCGAATGAGAGCCTCCTTAAATATTTGGATAAACGTATTTGGATTAGCGTTTAAAATGGATGCACTCCACCTTTAACAACCGTTGCTGGTGTAGTCACACCCACTGACATATTTCTATAGACTAAAATTAACCTAGATGAATGCAATTAGAACAGTAAAACATTACATGCTCTGTTCATGGCTGTGTCTGCTGAAAAATTTAGGAGAGTCACGATGTGTGAAACTGTCATGGAAGTTTGGGATATTCTAGAAACCACACACGAGGGAACTAAAATAGTTAAGAATTCTAAACTGCAGATGTTAACCACTAGGTTTGAAGAGATTATGATGAAGGACGATAAATCGTTCGATGAATTCTATGCGAAGTTGAATGACTAGTGAATTCGAGCTTTAACTTAGGTGAAAGGATCCCCGAGTCCAAAATCGTTAGAAAAGTCCTTAGATCCATGCCCGAGAGGTTTAGACCTAAGGTTACTGCATGTTAAGATAGAAGAACTCATTGGATCTCTTCAAACTTATAAACTCACTATCTTTCAACCTAAAATGGTTAAATCCATCGCTCTGAACATCATTAGATAAGAGGAGAGCAAGTCCACTGATATTGAGACCTTAGGGACGACAAAATTGCTTATTTCGTTAAAAAAATTTCAGAATATGATGAGAAATAGGAGAAAGCCTCAGGAGCGAAATAGTGAGGTCCCTAATAAACTCTCGAGAGGTAGACGAGAGAAAATCTCTATGACTCCCATTAAGAATCTCATTATGTCCAATGCCATGAGTGCAAGGGGTATGGTCACATTAGGAGTGAATGTCCTAATTTGAAGAGGAGTTCGAGTAAAGAACGTCGTAAGGCTTTAGCCGTGACCATGAGTGATGAGGAGTTAGATTCTAGTTCTCAGAATGAGACATCTGGTGGTGACGATGATCAAAAATTAATGGCATTCACCTCGATTGCTACAATCGAATCTGACCGTGAGATCGAAAAGGTTGAAAGGAAGGATGAGAGTGAACAGTTTGAAGAAGAGTCTGAAGATGGAACCTACATTCACAAGTTTTATCGTGAATTGTTTGAGGAGAGTCTCCAAATTAAGAAGGTCAAAAAAGCCGTCTTGAAAAAGGTGAGCGAGCTTGAACTTGAACGTGAAAAACTATTAAGTGACCTTCAGGACTTGACTAGAATATTGAGTGAGTTGAAGCTGGTAAATGAAAACTTGGAAATTAAAGTTAAATCAATAACAAATTATCTTGAAAAATCCAACACTCAACTCCAATATTTCACGAGTGGCTCGCAGAAACTTGATAATTTGTTAGGGATGAACAAGCCTGCTAGAGACAGGCATGGTCCGGGTTATGTTCATAATGGTAATACTACTGTCAGTATGTCTAAGACCACGTTCGTTCCAGCTACTAACAAAGCTCGGAAAATTGTTTACCCCAAACCAAATGGCAAGAATGACGTAGGATCGAGACCTACTAGACAACGTTGGATAAAACATCCTACTTATTGACAACAACCACCGAACATGGTTGATTCTAGATTTATTCCCACCTGTCACCATTATGGTGCATCGGGACATACAAGACCTAGGTATCGTAAACTCGTGACTAGAACTAAAAGTCAAGATGTCTCGAGTACGGTTAACTTCCTTGCCAATCAGGTTAGCCACTTAATTGAGATAATGACTCGGTTAACTAAAATCCCTTCTACGTCTAAACAAGCTTGGGTAGAGAAGTGATCTGGAAGGTCGTGAGTTTAATCATGCTTCTAAAGGTAAGAGCATTCATGGTTCTTCGTGAAGGATGCTGGAGCAGGGATGTTACTAGAGAAGATTTTTACCATGTGACAGTGAATGAGTTCTCTCATGCCATGTAGTACACTGGATGTTCAAGACCTTTCAATGTGGCACTTTGATCACAAAAATTAATATACAGTAAAAACTGGATATCGTCTAGCAATGATAATGAAAATATGCTGTCCCGAGCCTAGCTTCTTAAATCCACTTAATCGATGGTGGAAGTTTTTATGGCAGTTAAATATACCAAGCAAAAATATTTTTGTGTGGAAAATTTTCAAGGACATTCTTCCCACGAATAGCACTCATTTCTATTGAAAACATATGTAGTAGATGCGAACACAAGCCACGGAATGCATATTCTTAGAAAAATAGAATAATGTAATTTTTATTTATTCCATAAATATTACAATGAGCCTCTACATTAATATATGAAGTATACAAATTAACTTCTTTAATTAATCTCCTACAATCAAGTATATATAGAATCTCCAAAATAGGAAAAGAATAGAAAAAGAAAAATTACATGTATATTTGATAGTAGATCAAATATTTCTACACTCCCCTCAAGTTGGTGCATAGATGTCACACATACCCAATTTGCCTAAATACTTTGTAAATAGTCTATTGGATCCTCTAATCGAATCTTAAGCAACTACACAATTTTTTTCTTCCAACTTTTCCTTAATGAGTAATCTATTTACCTCTACATGTTTTGATCGATCAACTAGGAGCTAGTGAACCGGATGTATATAATTTAAGATCATACCACATAAAATAGTTTGTTGAATGTTCTGAATTCTTGATCCAAGAACCAAGTTCTTGTGAGGACAGTCATCATTTCAACGACTTAGGACAGACTTGTTCATCTTTCAACGCAAATGAAAATCATGGGTGCTAGTAGACACTCATTGTAATTTTGGGATCTCAGATAGTGACAGTGGTATTTTAGTACGTAAATTGACAGATAATCATCATATTCTCCCGTTGACCCTCACCCGATCACCCCCACCCCCCATCAAGAACTCTGCCCTCGGTGCAAATACAGATTACTTCAAGTTATACTTAGCTTGCATAAATATGTTTATGTATCTGGCTTTTGGATCTTTCCATGATCTTTCCTTAGTCCTTACATTGATTTTCTGTAAGTTACGACGACGACGACAATAATATAATTTTGATGATATATACGTATGAATTTCACAAGGGGTGTTATTTGCATGTGTCTAAAGAGGGAGAGACGACAAAATTTTGAGAAGAACTTATTTATTTATTTATTTATTTTTTATCAAGAGCTTATTATACCGAGTGTAATGTCGAAAATTTTTCAACTGAAAAGTATTTAAGATTCGTACGAAATCAACGAGTCGGTAAGACACTAGAATAAAAATTCGTTTAGTTGCATCAAGTTTTTCAGTTTTGATAGACTCGTTCTTACTTTTGCGAGTGAGGAAAAAAAAATAGATATTCCAAGTTCTTAAAACAAATGTTTTTTTTTTACCTACCAGTGGAGATTTTTTTCAGTAGTTTGGCTTTTCAGTTTGTATCTAAAGGTGCGTTTGATTGCAATAGTCGAAAATGGGTGGAAAGAAAATATTTTATAGGGAAAAGATTTGTCTAGAAAATGTTTTGCAGAGAAAATGATTTCAAGTGTGTTTGATTAGTATAATTTTCCACACAGAAAATTTTTGAAATTTTGGATTTTTTTGATCATGTTTTGCTTTATTTTATATGGACATTATCTATTAAAATGAATTTTTTTTTTTTACAATTGGTTATGAAATTTGTTAAAATTGTCAAAAAGTTAAAAAAAAAAATTTTTTTGCTCGAAAACTATTTTTTCATCAAAGTTTAGTGTTCGTTTGGCTTCATTTTATATGGAAATTTTTCATTAAAGTGAAAAAATGTTTTATAATTGGTTATGAAATTTGTTAACATTACCAAAAAGTAAAAAAAAAAAAAAAAAATTTGCCAGAACTTGGAAAATGCTGTTGGAAAAACTGGAAAAGTGGGCTGACTTTGGCACCAATTTTGAGCGGGACCCGGTTGGCTATTTTGAAAGATGAAAGTTGATTTGTGTTCTTCTCCGTGATTACATCGAAATCATATACTTACTTGTCAAAAATGATGCTCGGGTGAATGAGAAATTAAAGCTCAAAGTATGCCATGTGAAAGGAGTTTGTTGGTGGGAAACTAAAAAGTTAAGTTTTGTCCCACATAGGAAGTGGAGGAAATTTAAAACCACTTTATAAAGGATTGCACTTTAGAATGGTG